>RDRW01000676.1:0-104011 GCA_007896445.1 Puccinia hordei | reverse complement strand
ACATTGGGTGATCAATGTATATGAGTGAGCTAAGCTTATCTGGGCCCACCAAGCTCCCACACCGCTGTAGCGCTGTATACATACATATTACCTCCAAACCTCTGTTGTTCTTTCATCCATACAACATCCCCACATACATCCCCAATACATACATATATTTCCCTTTGCCAATGTTTTATCTCATGACTCAAACTTATCTCAATATAATTAGAGTTTGATGAGAAAAAACCAAAATTATTGTTGTCAAAGTTTCAAACTAAGGTGATAATCAATTGAAAGAAAAAGCGAGATGTTGTTTAATATTTTTTGTGTTTTTGTGATTAGATGCTCCCCTTGGTTGGACACCTCGTGCGAAGTGGGTGTCTTCTAATGGTTAGGAATCTCGTTGTGGTTCATACTGAGCCGTGAAAATGTCGGTTCGATTCCGGCCACCACAGAAGCCCTGTGTTGTCTTGACTTCTGTAATCCAGTCGATTTGGCTATTGGCCAGTCGCTTGTTTTGTATCGGTCGACTACAAGTAACAACATGCTTCAGGCTCACCCTTAGCTGTTTATCATCC
Organism: Puccinia hordei; assembly: GCA_007896445.1. Lineage (NCBI taxonomy): Eukaryota > Fungi > Basidiomycota > Pucciniomycetes > Pucciniales > Pucciniaceae > Puccinia > Puccinia hordei. The sequence goes on along the minus strand of RDRW01000676.1, from coordinate 103,451 downwards.
TTCTCCTCGAGTCAACGTTTTGTCGAATCTTGTATTGTACGGTCCCCCCCCTATGATGAACTGATCAAACGAGGTTTTATAGTGTGTATAGCTGTGTTGATAATAATGGCAAAAAATATACTTTCTTTTTCTTGCTCTGAGTAGCTAACTCGACAGCATGAGCGTTCTTCTCTGGGATGGCTCGCTGGTAGATCGGCGCTACCCAAAAACAGCGCTGGTGATTTGTTCTAGTCTGCTGGTAGTAATGTATTTAGTATGAAGGAGAAAGAAGATGGTGAATCTGTTATCGTCTGTGCAAGTCTTATGAGATTTGTTTGGATCGATCTCTTTCCTGTTTGCTGTCTCTTCTTCCATCCCTTTCCTCCTCCCCTCCCCTCTCCTCCTGAGATGATTAGAGTCTTGTTGATTGAATTCTACCACTCGACACAGCGACCGGAGGAACTAGCCGGCCGTATGACTGGTACTCGGTCTGTGAGTTGATGGCCGGCTGGACGATCTGCTAGGACTGCGAAAGTCTTTCCACTCAGATGGTTTCTCCTAAGATCGGATCTTGATGATGAAACAGACACAAATGAATTTTTTCAATCTTATAAGAATCTTGAATCTCGTATATATCTCTTCTCTCTCTCTCTGATCACTGATCTGTTGAATTGGTGGATGGGATGTGTGCTTAGTGATTGGGAGTGAGGTTTTTTTCAGCAGAGGTTGATGGAAGGTTGACTTGGAGATGAGAGATTTGGCCGAGAATCTAGTTTGGAATGAAGAGTCACTTTAAAAAAGTTTTTTAATTTCTCCTCAGGCTCAACCAGTTAAAAATACTAACCCTTTCTCCTTCACTCACCCTAATTATCATCCATCAACCACTTATATCATCTCTTTAGACATACCATGGAAAGAACCAGCTTACGTAGATTCTCACTCTCCTCAACTTCCTCATCTAGTTTGAACCACATCAAGTTCAAGACGACCAGGAGGAGGATGAGTAGTGAGGAAGAGGAGGAGGAGGAGGAAGAGGAGGAAGAGAGCGAGGAACGAAGAAGATGGGATTGGTTAGACCTCTGTCTGACACCCCATTCCTTTGAATCACATCAGCAGGAGCAGCAGTATGAGGAGGAGGAGGAAGAAGAAGAAGAAGAAGAAGATCAAATCGATAACCAAAAAGAAAGAGATGATGATAATCTCCAATGGGATAACCTCGAGGGACAACCAGAAGGAAAGGTCGATATCCAAATCAACAACCATCCCTCTTCCACCGAGTTGGATGGTCAAAGAAACCTTTTAAATTTCGGTCGATCCAGAATGAGAAGTTGAGTGAGTTTGACTAATACTAACTTACCCACTTCACTTGGTACATTCAAAACCTCACACATAACTCTTATAGCCACCGATACTACGGCCAAGGCTACCACCCTATCTACTCGTCATCTTCATCACCATCAAATCGGAAGATTTAAGACAAACAATACCAATCGAAATCATTGCTTTCATAACAGGTTAGGTTACTCATTTACCATTAAAAATTAAACAACAGAGCGAGAGATGAATTAATTATTAATGTTTGATTGGAAATACATACAGAGCTTTCACCTCCCCTTCTTCTAGCATACATTCGAGCAATAATTTCGTGTCTTCGAATATCTATCTGAGACCTTTACCTTCAAATTTTACTCCGCTCATGTTACAAGAACTGTGCATGTCGATGGTCCATCGGATCCGGGCCCCCAGATCCTCTCGTCATCCAAACCTCCAGCTCCTCGACTTGGGCGCCCCAGATAACGATCACCACCAGGAGGAAGAGGGGGAGCAGGAGCAGGAGCAGGAGCAGGAGGAGATCAATGGTTCTAAGAATCTAAACTTTAGAATCCTCAGCGTAAAGGTCATGCTCGAAGAAGAAGACCAAGCTTCCTTGGGTTCTTGTAAAGGTAAACATACAAATCATAATACTAAAACAAACAAACAAACAAAACTTTATACGCTATGGGTCTCGATGGAAACTCATCTACATAAATCCATAATTTGAATTATTATGATTATTAGGCTTTGGATTTTGTTTATGGAATTCGGTCGAAGCAGCAACGTGTTGCATCAAGGGATTGAGGGCACATGGATACCAAGCCAGTTATGCGGTAAGTGTGATGTAAATTCATTTGGACCTTATTTATACATACATCTATGTAAATATATCAAGAGTCTCTTTCTCGTCAACTAACTGATAATCGAGTTATTTTGCATCTTTTCATAATCACGGTGGATTGTATCTTTGATGGTTTCAAAAAATCAATAGAGGGAAAGCTCGAGGGGTATGCTTGCCAGTCTGGCCGACCCAACTAGTGCCAACATTTATCTCTCTAACTTGCCATTCCATTGGGGTGAAGAAGATGTTAAGGCATTGTTTGGGAACACGCCCATCGCTTCTGTAAAGCTCGACTACAAATAATCCAAAAAAAAATAAAAATACAAAATCAATGACCAAGATCGTGTTTGTTTTCTTTTTAGGCTCGACTCTTACGCGATCGGGATGATGAGGCCGTCGGATCGGGTGCCAGTCGAGGCGTCGGATTTGTAAGGTATCTATCCAAATAAAGCAATTCTTAAAAATCCCCAGTCGACCTATTCATTCAACCCGCTCTCTATATATTGTTTTCTCAGATTGGCATGTAGGGCCGATGCCTTGCACTTTGTTGAACTGTTGCATGGCATGCCGATCCCGGGTACAAAGTGTCATCTCCAATGTCGAATGGCTGATAGTCAAGCCCAAAAGGAGTAAGTACAGATATCCTGATCGATCGTTAGAAGAAGCACTTATTAAGATGTGGCCCTTCATCTGGGGGGGGGGGCGTGGGGGGGGTAACAGATGGAAGCGGAATGTACGATCGTCGTTCCAACAGGAACTGAACGTGGAGGCCTCGACCTCACCTCCTACGAACCATGAAGGCTGGAGTCGGGATGGGATTCCAGCAGAGATACCTAAGCTCAAGTGGCGGAACAAGAAACTAACACAAAAGAGTTACTCGACTCCCGGGAACTACATGACTACTTCCGAGCGACGAAGGACCTCTAAAAACAAGTCCGGTTACGATCAGCTTGCTGGCCGAGGATTTCATCTTGTCGGTCTTCCAGGCTCAACCGGCCCAGGATTCTTGATGCCAGGCTTCCATCCAGCCCACGGCGGGAGTCCCTTACCCGGTGGTGGTCTTGCTAACCGAAGAATGATCACCGCCGGTGGCACTGGCCCATATAACGATCCCTCCTCACTCCAGCCCTTGTTTCCACTCGGTCCAGCCACCCCCCTGCTACCGTTTTATCATCCCCCTCCAGCTCCAGGATGGTACCATCCCTCGGCAAGCTCGCCGAGCCTCAACTTCTCTCCAGCCAGCTCCGAGGCCCCACCCTCCAGCTCGCTCGGCTCGCCTCAAACGCCCACTACGTTCCCCTCCTCAACCTGGCCCGGGCCTCCGAACTCTGAGTTCTTTGAGAAATCGACGGCCTATTATGTTTATCGTCATCACGAACTTTATCAGCCGCCTATGACTAGCCATCATCTCCCCCCTCCTCCTCCTCCTCCTCCTCCTCCTCTTCCTCTTCCTCATCTTTATCATCAGCGGGACGATTTCAGTGCTCCTAACATTCCTCAACCCACGACGACCACCATTCATCATCAAAAAATCCCGCTTGATGGGCCACCACCAACCCATAATTCTTCTAACCAAACGTACAAAACTCTTGTGTTTTTGTCTCTGTTTAAAAACATATTCACCTCGCTCCAATCTCATCTTGTTTCTTTTTTTCATATTAGGATGATATCGACGACGACGACGACGACCACGGTCGATCAAGAGCTCTACAGTTCGACCGATCAAACTAAGTCCTCCTTACCTTTCGTCGCGGATCGCCCGCTCCTGCCTGTCCTCCTTCGGCCCATGGACGATGCCCTTCCGGACCTCATTCATCACGATCATCATCATCAAGAAGAAGATGACGATGATGATGAAGAGGAAGAAGGAGGAGGAATAGAAACAGAAAATGAAGAAAAACAACTAGAAAAAGAAGAAGAAAAAGAGCTGGATCATTATCAGAAATAGTAACACCCTTGATTCTTGAAATCTCTCTACTACTTTATATCCTTTTTTCATTCCTCCTTCTTCCTCTCTCTCTCTCTTCTCATCCAAATAGATATACTATACCACAGCAACAACAACAAAAACAACAACAACAACAACAACAACAACAACAACAACCAATTTCATCATCATCATCACCGTCATCATCATCATTATTTCTCTTCTTGATATGATCTATATTGTATATATAATTCTTACTTATCATCTTTCTCCCTTTTTTTTTCTCTCATACTCATACTCATTCTCAAAAAAAAAAAAAAAAAAATGGGTATATTGTGTTTGGTATATATATATATATATATATATGTGTGTGTGTGTGTGTGTATATGTAACAAAAATTTGTATATATCTACAAAGAAAAACATATGTATTTCTGTGTGTGTATGTTTATAGATATGTTTAGATATATTATCTAGCTTGATGATGATGATAATGATGATGATCATGAAATAAAAAAGAGTGAATTAAGATTGTTTATTCAATCATCCAGTGATTGATATATCTATTGAAAAATAATGTCAACTTGGTGTTGTTTTCTTGTTTGGAAAAAAGTTGGACCCCCCCCCCCCAAAGAAAACCCATCCATCCATGTAGGTTGTTGACCAGCGGGTTTTTGTCCCATCGTCTGAGTGTTTCTGGATGGATGGCTATCCAGGGTAATGTATCTAACAATAGTTGAGATTCATGGAGTAGCACAGGCTTCCATATCAAGCTAACATTCCAAGCCCAACCGGTATATCAACTCTCTCTCCCCACATCCTCCAAACAAACATCTTACCACATCATTCGCCTTGTGTTGTGTTGTGTATATATATTGTGGTTTATATCCAAGATGGATCTGAGAAAATACCAGATCCCAAAAGTTGACAAAGATTGCTGCAGGTTGTCTGTCTGGTCACGGTTTGATCCAGAGGTGGTCCCAGAGATGGATGGACAAAGGGTGCTGAGAGGGACTACTGGCTGGCAATCTTGGATCTTGATGGTATATGGTCAACAACAAGATGATACAAGCCATCCAGTGTAAGTGGTGAGTCCAAGCCCAAGACGGCGGTGGGGGGGGGGGGTCTACCACCTGCTTGTGGTAAAACTGGCTCAAATGGATCTGGACCTTCTTCTGGACCAGGGATCACAGAGGATGGATGAGATTCTTGAGTCTCCATGTCATCCATCCAAGTCATATCACTTCCCACCATACCTTTCCTCTCTTTTTTTTTCATGGAATATTAGTCTGGTGGAGATAGCTACCCCCAACAGACTGCCATATTTGGGTCCTAACTGCTCACTGCTTGTTGGGACTTAACTACCCAAGAAGATATGGTGTTGAAAGGTGCAATCATGGTCTCTTTATCTTGTATGAGCTACACCAGGAAAAAAACAACAATCACTTGATGGCAAGTGAAATTTGGACAACTTCACTCAAGGATGTGGAAAATGCACAGGATCAGTCAACATTGAGCAGAATCAGTGGAAACTGAGCAGAATCAGTGGAAGCTGAGCAGAATCAGTGTAAACTGATCTGAATCAGTGGAAGCTGATCAGAATCAGTGTAAACTGATCTGAATCAGTGAAGTGTGATCTGAGCCAGTGGAGAAGGATCTATTAAATTAAACCACCAGTTAGAATCAAATATACAGGAGGAGTAGGATTGGAAAAGCTTTGGAGCTGCAACCAAAGTTGAAGAATGTCACTTTTCATCAAGTGAGAATTGTTTCTTGCTGGGGCTAGGGTGAATGAATGGGTACCCCAAGACAACCTGATGGTCCCTGTTTATGGACATAATGGACAGATTTAAGCAAGCTTAGGAGGCCATAACAAACAAGGGGCCAAGCTTTTCACACACTATATTGTCCAGAATTTGGGTGCTCCCTGTCAAGGCTCTCTTCTTACTGCTCAAGGTCAGCCTCCATGGAGTTGGACTGAAGTCTGGGTGAAGAATCCAAATCCAGTCTGGAAACTCCAACTTACCTTTCATGAGTAGCGTTCCCCCCCACAATTTTAGATGAACCAGAATGCCATACAGGCTATGATATCCACACACAGCAATAGCACAAAATTTTAGTTGGTTCTTTCTCAACCTGCTTTGTTTCAGTACCATCACATTTTGTTTCCACTCTTTCTGTGTGGCTTGGGGAGATGCCCCTTTTTGTGTCTATATATATCTGTACCCCTGTGTTCATCCCTGGGTTATTCCCCATTTTGAGTACTGTTGACCAAGGCAGATTGGCTAATACTTGAAATGAGGGAGTATTGCAGTATTCTGAGCTCATTAAATCATAGAATCTTTTCCATCAAGATCAAGGACTTCTCCCCTCAACTTGGTGGGATATCAATAAAATTCCTGGTGTGATTGAATTATTGGTTGTACCATAGTGTGGTTCTTCAATTCATGATCTCTTTGTGGTCCGCCCCCCCAAGTCTGCATTTTATTAGAATTAGGTGTGTGAGTGATTGACTGTTGAATGAATCACTCTATATTAGTTTCTCATCTATCAGTCCTTCCAATTGATACATTTTGTTCCTATTCTTTTCAAGAGCCAGTCAGTAATATATATCAATCAGACCAATATCTTACAGCCACAGACATAGATATAGAGAGAGAGATCAGAGAAAATAGGCCAACAACAGCAGGACACAGTACAAGACATAAGGAATAGGCATTGATAAGATGCGCAGACACAAGTGATAGGATACACACAACAGGAAGCAATAAATGTTTATTTTACTAGGTGTGATTTTTATCTGCTAACATTAACAAAATACCTTGCAGCTTTGAGATCTCTCTGACATTGAAGCTGAGGAAATTCACCTCTCCAACACTAAGGGAATGTGGAAAAATTGGTGGTTGTGGTTGATGTTGTTGTGGAGAATAGTGGCCAGGATGCCCTTCTCCTTGTGAGGAGAATTGGAGACCATCTCAGGATAGATCAACTGATTTTCAGTCATACCACTGTCTGCCAAAGATTGAGGTGATTCTTTATACTGAGTGATGTGAAAAAAAAGACAAAGATGATATTTAGTTAATTTGAACATGGCCCCACTGCTCTGTCTTCCAGTTTCTGAAGGCTTATTCTTGGGCAATCATTCTGTTTTTTTCTTTATTTCTTGGGTTCCAAGCTTGGGACAAGAGGGAGACAGGGCCAAACTGATTCCAAATACACTAAAAGACTGTGTTACAACAGAATGTATTTGTTTCTATCTAGATATATTTCAAACAAGGCTTACCAAACCTTTTTCCCCCATTTCTCAACAGTCCCAGATTTGAGCAGGAGGAATTGGTGGGGATTGTTGGGATCAACAAAAACTGGATTAAATTGATTTGTAGTCTGAGTTCATCCCATTTTCCCCATAAATCTGGCCAAAATATACATCCAGTTAATCAAAATCAGGACCACTCAAGTTGAGGAGCTAAGCAGACCAGGAAATGGTGGGAGGGGGGAGCTGTTGGTACCTTTGGTTATCAAAAACAGAGATATTGGTGAAGTGTGAGTCACATTTATTGGACTTGGGAATTTCATATTACAAGAATCAAAACAAAAAAAAGAGATCAGACAAGGGATGTAACAGAATCAAAGAGATTTTCTGGGTCTTTTTCTTTTCTGTTCTCTACAGTAGATGAAAAGGCTGATGGAAAATTCAAAGTTCATTGGATTTTCACTCTTGTGGTTTTTTTTTCATCACATTGTTGCCATTGGGCTGGGTGAAATAACAAGGAGGAGTATGTGGGGTTGAGGTAGATTCAAAGTGCCAATTGAGAAGAGAGAGTTGCTAGTAGTGTGAGATGGAAGAGTAGTTTCAAGGTTCCATTTTCAGCCACTGTATCAGGCTCTAAGGAATTGATGAAATTGGCTGAAGGCACAAACAATTAGAATCTGTGCTTCTCTAAAAAACCCAACTTACATTGCCAGAGATGCTTACCTGAGGATCTAAGGATCCAGATCCTGTTGGAAACTGGATGTGGTTTTCATGGTGGCTTAGGGAGATCCTAGATGAGTGCATTGATCAGATGAGATGAGGATCTTTGTTGTATAAACTGGTGGTTGAAAAGGATTGAACACATCAGTGATTTTTCCATTGAACCCAGGAGCCAACTGCATCTGTCAGCCTCCCTGATGCCAAGGACAAGTCCTTCTAGCTACAGGTGGTGCAAAGATAGATGGAAAGAGTATATAAACTCTGGGTAAGGTAAAAAGTTGCAATTCCCAAAAGATATGGGGGAATTGTGACGTAAAAATTGAGAGAAAAATGAGGTAATAATTATATTAAATAAATTTAATATAATTAAAACCAGAGGGGCCTGATAAATCAGGGGTGGTTTAGATCCCTCTAAGGTATCTTACAAATAAATTGCAGAGGATTTAGGTACCTGGAACACTGGGGCCTGTTGGAAAAGGGGTGGTTTAATCCCAGGAAAGGAAAGTGGGGAATATCTTCAAGAAAAGGGTTATTACTTACTAGTAACAAACCTTGAGGGATCTTGGGGATATTCTGAGTGAAACTGTACAGTTTGAAGCGCTTGGATGGATGGATGGTGGAGCTGGGTGGTCACTGTGAAGTTGTTGGGGAAGACAGGGCTAAAGAATAACTACTAAGAAACTTACCAGACTGTGTTATAAAGATGTATATCTAATAATAAGTGGGTAAGGTTGTTAGTGGGTATTGGGAAGCATGAGGAGCCTTTTTTGGGCGGTTAAAGAGCTCCTTAAATAGTCTTGAGTTCCCCCTGGGGACCCTGTAGGTATTATTGGCCAACTTGTGGGACTTTTGGACCACATTTTGGCCATTTTTGCTTTCTTGGTGACGCTTCAGCAGCCCCTGCTTTGAATACACGTCACCAATTGATTTTATTAGTGTATTTATTTATTTATGTTGACTTACAGTCTGTAGTACATCAGTACTGGTTGTTATAGATTTAATACTAGTGGCTTATTTGTATTTTATAATAAGCCACAGTATTGTTTGTACTGTTTGTTCAGTCAGTATATTTTTATTTATATGTATAAATAATAATACAATCTAATATAATTAATTATTTAGTCCCCAGTAGTCTTCATTACATGTGTAACATATGTAATGAAGTTACTGGGGCGTGTTTTTGTTGCTTTGGGTGTACCTTGGGTGACTTTGGAGTCCGCGCGCCAAGCTGAGAGTCTGTAAGGGGTCTGGGGCATGCGCGGGGGCTTATGTTCCAACTTTGGAGCGGGCTTTCAGTCACGCGGGTTGAACTTCAAGGTATGCGGACTGCGGTACGCGGGGTTTGAGTAAAACACGGTGTATTTACACTATCTCCCCTAATTTACACAACACCTCATTTCCATGACTGGAAATGGGGTTTAAGCATATGTATATGTATATATAAGCATAAAGTAATGCAAGTGCCTTTTTATTAAAGGTACTTGCTAATTCTTCTTTGCTGATTTACATAGTGAAGGAGTGAGAATTAGGGGTACCTATGAGTGAGGTACCCTAGGTTAATTTTAGTGTAGATTCAAAATATCAAATAATATTCTAACTATTATTTGATTTTCTATGTAATTTTTAATAAGTATTGTAGAAATCTTGTGACAGGTTGCTCTGTCATAGTAGCAAGCTGACAGCATCACAAAGTGATTTACTATCCTGGTTGACCAAGAGAGATAGCTTCCATGTGTGTATTGATTGAGTGCTGGATATGTGGAGCTTGGATATGAGAGGGGAAAGGATTAAAATTCCAGAATCCAAACACATTATACTAAAATACACTAAAAAATATATGGGAGGGAGCTAAAAAATAATAAAAATAAAAATAATTAGGATTCCAGCTGCCTGAATAAATATTTTCAGGGGGGGGGGGGGCAAGAAGAGAAAGATTCTGATTTCTCTTGATTACTCTCACAATTGTTGGAAAGAATAAAAAAAACTCATTTGAGATTCATGAATATGGGATTGTGTCTAGAGGACTTGCAAGTTGGATTGTCCAAGATTTCCCCCCCCCCCAAGTAAAAAAAAAGGCATTATTTATAAGCTGATCAAACAAGTTTCTTGTTTTGTTTTTACAAGTGAGAACAGGATGAGTTTTGCAGTATTATTTGTTGTTGATGGTTGGTTTCTTTCCAACAGAGTTCTTATATATAAGCAGTGGTACAAACTTCTAGGATTATCTCCAATTCATTACATAAAAAACAACAAATAAATAAATGGACTTTTAGGAGATAATAATATATTTATGTATATGTTTGACTGATTAAGGCTTGCAAAAATAAATCAATTACCCAACTATTTTGCACTCATTCATGTGTGTACTTATTTATCTCCTCCTCCCCAAGTGTACAGTTTTGTTGTTTTTCTTCAAGAAACTGATATACAGCCACCCCAAAAAAGCTTGCATCTTTTGGGGCAAGTTTTGAAACTTGTGCGGCAGCAGGCACACTTTTCCGCAGAGCAAATGATCTGTGCGCGCAGGCTGTGCACGGGTGACCGCGGGGTATCATGGGGCCCGAGTGGGTTTTTTATATATACTCTGCCTGGCTCCCCCCCACCCGCCACAGCCACCCACCACAAAACACCACCCCCACCAACCACCACCACCCCCACCACTATCCACCACCCACCACCCACCACTATCCACCATCACTGGACCCAAGGAATTGATAGGCTTTCAAGCAAAAGCCACTGTTATGTATCTGTAATGTTTTGTATCATTTATTGTCTAATCCAAAGCTGAAAAATTCTTTTCATCCTCATCTTACGTACCACAAGTATACCAAAATGTACTTCAAATACACTGTTGTTCAGGCCCCCCTCAATGGAAAATCACTGATTGAAATTAACGACTCACACACCAGGACAAATTAATGATCACTTGATGGCAAGTGACATTTGGACAACTTCACTCATCTATCCTCCATCTATCCACTGCTACTCCTTGAATTACTTTAAAACAAAATTGGGTATTCATTTTTCTACCTTGCACAACCAGAGGCTGTACCTGCTCATAAAAGCTCTTTCTGCCTTCTGTGCATATAGGTGTTGGGTAGCTGCTCAGCACTGCTCAGCTTTGATTAAAATAGGTACATAGCTCAGTGGAAACTTCATTCCCACCCTCATTGATGTGCCTTCCTTCTGCCCAACAGTCATGTCTGAGCTGCACCAGATTGAACACTGAACTGCACCAAACTGAACACTGAGCTCAACTAGGCTTAATACTGAGCTACCAGAGTGCAAACTGAGATTTCCCAGGGGGAATATTGAGCTATGCTGGAGTGAACACTTATAAGCTGTGCCAGACTGAACACTCATCTGTGCCAGAGTTTGCACTTATTTTTTCTTTAGTGACTCCTCAGCTCAGCCAGGGAAAACTGATGAGCAACATAAAACAATGAAACCAGTGACAACTGAACAGAATCAGTGAAAACTGAGCAGAATCAGTGAAACTGAGCAGAATCAATGGTGGGCCGCTACGCTACGCTACGCTATTTGACTGCTAACTGTTAGCGTAGCGGGGTTTATTTTTCCCAGAAAATCTGTAGCGTTAGCTGAAATTACACTCCGCTACACTAACAGTTAGCGTAGCAACAAATTTTTCAAGCCATTTTTTTTAGCGTTAGCTGAGAAAATTCACCGCTACGCTATCAAGTAGCGTAATTTTTCTGGCGCTAACAGATTTTGAAGCTCTCAGTAGCGTAGCGGCATCATCGCTATGCTACGCTAAATGTTAGCTGTTAGCTGATACTTTTCCTGCTAAATTTTAGCTGTTAGCTGAAGCTTTTCCCATTACACTATGCTCAAATAGCGGATTTGTTTTGCCCGCTAACTGTTGGTTTCACCAATTAACATGGCTGCTGAATAAAAAGCTGTTGTTATGGCTTCAACAGGTAAAATCTTGCTGCATTACAGATCTTAGAAGAGACATCCAACTTCTTTCTTGTCTTTGAATTTACAACGTAAAAAAAAATGAAAAAAAAAATGAAAGAAAAAAAAAAAAAAATGATCATAGAAATTAAAATAAGCTTTTTTGATTGCTGTGCTTGCTTGAGTAAAGCAGTTAAAACAGCATTTTGATTTATTCACTTGTGCAAGTACATATTTTTCATTGTTTTACTTGGACAAGTACAGGATCCTAATTGAGCAGAGTGACCAGCTTTGACCTCAGACAGGGGAATATATCACTCCTGCTATATTAAAAGTAACTGCAAAATACCTAATTGGTGTCACCCACATCACAAATCCTCATTTATGATGAGGGTGAAACCGATTAGGTAAGGATTGTGAATTGATTGAAATTTATAGGAGCTCTCTGAACTCGCTGGGGCACCTGACTGACCCCCCTTTGAGTTCGGCAACTGATTAAATAACATGGGTTTGAAGAAATGGTAACGATGTTGGGTTAAGCCTTGTACAAACTCAGAAAACTCTCAGGGGCACCTAACTGACCCCCCTTTAAATTTTCTTGATTGGTGTTAACCTCATCACTACTCTTATAGTATAGCAGGAGTGATAAATTCACCTGTCTTAGGTCAAAGCTGGTCCACTTTGCTCAATTAGGATTTTTTTTTTTCCTTTTTTTTTTTTTTTTTCCCCTTTTTTTTTTTTTTTTTTAATTTTTTTTTTTCCTTTTTTTTCCTTTTTTTTTCCTTTTTTTTCCTTTTTTTTCCTTTTTTTTTCCTTTTTTGTTTTCCTGTTTTTTGTTTTCCTTTTTTTTTATTGTTATAAACAAACAGCAGTTAGTGTAGCGCTAAACTCACTAGTGCGCAATGTCTAATCAAATCTGCACTTAAAAAAAAAAACCCCACAGTTAGCTCACCACACAAGGGTACTCCGCTAACAGTTAGCATAGCTGAGAAGAGTGCTACGCTAACAGTTAGTGTAGCTGAAAAGAGCGCTACGCTAACAGTTAGCGTAGCTGAAAGGAGTGCTACGCTAACATGTAGCGTAGCTGAAAGGAGCACTACGCTAACAGTTAGCGTAGCTGACAAGAGCGCTACGCTAACAGTTAGCGTAGCGTTTGTTCCAGCTAACACCGCTACAAATCAGCTAACAGGTAATTCCTGTAGCGTTAACTTTTGTTTTTTGAAGTCGCTAACACTGTGAGAACTCCTTTTTGGGACGGGTGGCAGTTCTGCGAGGGGGAAATACCAGTAATAATATTTCAAATATGTAAGAAGATATTACAACTGCTACGGGTGGTTTGAAAGACCTGCCCCTCTATGATACTACACAAGAGCTATCACAACAAATTTATTTATTTTATTTGTTGTGGCAAACTAATGATAGAGAAAACTTATGTGTAGCAGTCTCTATCAGACCTAGATCAAACTTGAATTCAGTGGAAATGGGTTTGGTGGAATTTGTATGGGCAATAGAGCCGGGGTGGTTTACAACAGGATTGAGTCAGATGATGGAAATAAGTCTTAAGTATATATCTTTTATGTGTTTTTATATATATTTATAATTGGGGTGTAGATAAACTAGTAAAAATAATTCTTGACGGAACTGATGTTATATGTGAAATATTCAAAGTGTATTTTCCCTCTTCCTTAACCTTCAGTTAAGAGCACAATGGGTAAAGTCAATTTTGCTTGTTAAGAGCACAAATAGTGATGTTAGCTACTGGACTACTTATATATCCTCTGAGGTATGAAAGATTTTTATGGGTTACTTGATTGAGATCACACTGTGGGATTTACTTGGATTTGAGATGGAAACTCTAAGTGAGATGTGTGTTCTGCTTAGGATTCCTCCTCTGGCATGCTGAAACTGAGGAGAGAAAACCTCCTCCTTTTATAGTAAAACGTGAGGGATTTCTGCTGGTGTGACTGCCATAGAGGTGCTCATATGATGGTGGTGGTAAGGGTATCCATGTGGTGGTTGTGGTATTCATGTGGTGGTGGTACCCATGTGGTGGTGGTATCCATTAAATATACTACAACTATGCACTCAAATCTAATTCTATACTATGTACTATCAATATATATTCCTAAAGTCTGAAATAACAGTTTAATCCAGATATCTTTTAAATGAGGGGAGCTAGCCTAGTGGTTCCAGTGAGTGACTAGGGGTTAAATGACCCGTAGAACCTAATTATGCAATAATACATCTAGAAATATGCCTCCTTATCAATAGTAAACTGTGACTCTATGTGATTTGATACTTGGAACACATTTGGCACACCACAACACTACGCTACCACTATTTTTTTTTTTGACAAAATTTTTGTAGCGTTAGCTGAAAAAAAAAACCGCTAACAGTAACTTTGTGTTAGCGTAGCCACAAAAGCTAACATTACGCTACGCTACAGCTATTGTTAGCGTAGCAGGCCCACCGTTGGCAGAATTAGTGAAACTGAGCAGAATCAGTGAAAAATGAGTGGAATCAGTAAAAAAAGGGAAGAATCAGTAAAAATGAGCAGAATCAGTTAAAACTGAGCAGGATGTGGAAAATGCAGAGAATCAGTCAAAACTGAGCAGAATCAGTGGAAACTGAGAAGAATCATTTGAAACTGATCAGAATCAGCAGAAACTGAGCAGAATCAGTGGAACCTAAGTAGAATCAGTGGGAACTGAGCAGAATCAGTTTAAACTGAGCTGAATCAGTGAAGTTTCATCTTATCCAGTAGAATAGGAGCTGATGAATTAAACCACCAGTGAGAGTGAAATATACAGGAAGAGTAGGATTGGAGCAGCTTTGGAGCTGCAACCAAAGTTTCAGAATGTCACTTGTCATCAAGTGATCATTTTTTTTTCCTGGTGACATGCGGCAAGTATAAGCCACAATTCCCTCAGCTTCTGGTGTGAACTATACAAGAGAGCTTGTGCAGTTGTCACCAATCTGGATACCTACGCTGTGAGGGTTTGGGCTTTGTCTCTCTCCAAAGAAGAACAAGCTTTCCTCCTGGACATGGTCACCAAAAACCCTACAATCTACCTCAAAGAAATCCAGCAAGCATTCATAGTTGAATGCAGTCTCCAAATTTCCCTTCAAACAATCTCCAACAAGCTTCACCACCGCCTCCAGATGACCCAAAAAACAATGAGGAAGGTCAACCCCAATCAAGACCCCTTCCAACGTGCAAACTACATCCTTCTGATGGCCAATTAAAACCCCAACTGAATGGTGTTCACTGGTATGTTTATGGTGCTTCTGTTATTTATTTATTTTTTAATAATAATCAACTACAATTATGCTGTTGGTATTACTCTTCATGCTGACATAATCTCATATCTAGTTCTTGGGAAGTTGATGCGTGATGATAAGCTGGAAAAAATTATTGATAATTGTGCTCTTTCGGAGGACTGTACCTCTTCACCGTATAAGGTTCTCGACGCTCTCCAGACCTAGCTGACTCACAAAGGCACCAAGAAAGACATTGATAATGGTTCCGCTCTGGTGACTACCGCTACTGGTTCTAATACCAAGTTCCCTGTCAAAATTCTCAATCTTTGCGCTGGTGGAAAACACAATCCGGAAGCCTCCACCCATGTTGAATCTTGAAGCTTTGAAAAATATCCTGCTCTGAAAGCGAAAAATCGACAAGACCAACAATCTGGAAAAAACTCCAACGCAAGTGCCAGTTTTGCTCACGCGTCTGTTAAAGAGTGCACTACATTGATATGGCAAACTAAATGCGGGAGAAACCAATAGGGAGCAAATTGAGGTGTTCACCAGGCTTACTTTCACCCCCCAGCTGATGAGAAGCTTATTCCAAGGCTCAGGGTACATTGATTGATAATTGGGTATTGTTTCATGTTCTTTGTTCAAATTTTTATCATTGTATTTATTGTGTTATATTTTTTTCTATTTTTTTCTATTTTTTTCTATTTTTCTCTATTTTTTTCTATTTTTTTCTATTTTTTTCTATTTTTTTCTATTTTTTTCTATTTTTTTCTATTTTTTTCTATTTTTTTCTATTTTTTTCTATTTTTTTCTATTTTTTTCTATTTTTTTTTTCTATTTTTTTCTATTTTTTTCTATTGTATTCTCTTTTTTTCTCTTTTAAATTGTTTCTCTTTTTTGACCACAAGTATCTTTGTCAGGAGAATAAGAATAAATTATTATCATTTTTATCTTTGTCATCTCAAGAAAATAAATACTCATCATTTCTCACTACACCTAAGATTTGTGTGAGGCAATTGAGAGGGAGAGACAACTGAGGACAAATAAAATTGAAATCACATTTCAGAACACAACAAACTAAATGATCAATATAAAAATAAGATGACATGGCCTTGAAAAAATTTGTAAAAAACATGACTTGGCCTTGAAAAAATTCCTAAAAAAATGACTTGGCCTTGAAAAAATTCCTAAAAAATTACTTAGCCTTGAAAATAAATCTCAAAAACAAATTGCTTGGCCTTGAAAAATTCCTAAAAATAAATTGACTTTATTATTAGAGAAAAAATTCCTAAAAACAAAATGACTTGACCTTGATTTTCATTTGATTGAATTGGCCCACCTAAATACAAAGACAAAGGAAAACATAATAGAAGATAGAACTAGTGTCCAAGTGAAAAATGATTTGAAAAAACATTTCAAGTTGATGGAAAAAATATGTCAAGTGGAATCAGGTTCTAGACCCTTCATCAAGTGATAGGTGTATTTCTTTGCAGAGTGAGCAATGGATTGGGCCGGGCCTTCAGGGATGCCTTTTTTGTGAAGCTTGTCAGTGTTAAACCATTCAAACATTTCCCGGTGGGTGATCCCAAGTTTACTGATTCCATTGTGGACTTTGGGAGAATTGGGATCCACATGTGCAAAGCAAAGGAAATCACTGATTGTACTTGTGTCATTAGGTGGGGTTGTTGGTGAAATCACCTGTGCAGGTGGATCCAGGGGCTGGGAGGTTCCTGAGGGGCCAGTGACACCCATGTATGGCAGATGGAACAACATCAGGTGCTGCATTGGGAAGGTGTAAGGATTCCCCATGGGGGCTGGAGGCGGTGGCGCAGAAACGGATGGTGGAGGGGGTGGTTGCAGCTTTTCCTCTTTTTTCTTGAACTGAAAAAGATCAGAGGTTGGCGGAACCCGCAGGGTGACATGGGAGGGATTAGATTTCTGTGAAGGTGGAAGGATAAGCCTGTAGAAAAGATGAAATAAAAGTTTAAGATAAAGAACTTACAATTGCTTTGGCCCACACCGCTGCCAGTGGCATTGTCAAATGGAAATATTTGTTTGGATTGTTAGGATTGATGTAGACATTTAACTTGTGACTACCAGTGAGATGGGCCGCAGGTTTGTGTATGCAGCTGAGCTGTGTAATTAAATTGCTGAGATTTGCCACTGCCTGTGCTCCTTCCAAAGGCTTATTACTTTTCTTCAGCACGTGAACCCATGTGGGTTTGCTTGAGGTGCTTGTGTGCATGTTCTTTCTGTTGATCAGTCAAAAAGAGTTCAATGACAATTTAAACATAAATCTTTAATAACATATGTGGCGGGAGTGACCTACCTGAGCCAAGATGGATGGATCTGTTTGAACCAAAAAACAGAAAATCTGTCAGTTCTCTGGAGTTGCCTCTGCAGCCAAGAGGAACCGGTGGAACGTCTCTGGCAATTCAAGAAATTTCTTCTGGGTTGCTGCAAAACTTCCACTGTGCAGAATTATTAGGTGCCAACTGATATTGTTGTTGTTGTGGTGGTTCCGGGTGAAGACACCAAGGCCCTCTTCTTTGTTGGTTTCAATGAGAGAGATTGTGACGTCCTTGAAATCGTTGGAATTGTAATTGCAAGTCCCCCAGCTTAAAATGAGACTGCCAGCTTCTGAAGTGACTTTGCAAAATTGTGGCGTGTTGGGGGTAGCAGTTCAATGTGTTGGAAGGTGGGTTGCTATGGGAATGAAAAACAAAACAAAATTGATGTTGATTGGAACCTTGGAGCGGCCGGGGGATGAGAGGTCAATTACTTCACTTGCTTGAGCATAATAATTTGGGGTTGATGCCGCCTTGCTCAATTGACAAAATGCCTGAGATACGGGGGTATGAAGGGATGGGTCCAGCAAAGACCTGTTCTGGCTTCTGATGAAAGCATACCGGCGGCGGTTCCGTTGTTTGACCAAAGACGCAGTCCCATCAAACAGGGTCGGGATGTGGCAGTCGCAAGGTGGGGTGATTGGATGGTGGAGCCACTCACTGTACTCAGATGGAGATAACAATCAATCATGCGCCTGGGGGGTCATGCTATAACATTAAAGAAGCAAAGTTAGTGTGGATATGGAATTGTAACATAGGATTAGGCTCACGTGGCTCATAGATTGCACCACAAACGGTACCAGTGGCTGTTGCTGGGCCAATCAAAAGGGTGGTGGATACTGGATAGTGGTCGGTGGTGGATAGTGGTGGTTGGTGGTGGATAGTGGTGGGGGTGGTGGTGGTGGCTTGTGGTGGGTGGCTGTGGCGGATGAGCCGGGCGGGGTATTTATAAAAACCCCACTCGGGCCCCGTTGCACTGCAGAAAAGTGTGTGCTGCAGCACAAAGCTTCAAAACTTGTGCCAAACGACGCAAGCTTTTTTGGGGTGGCTGTACTATTATTACACATTGGTTTTTTTTTTTGTAAAAGGAAAGAAAGAAAGAAGAGTTTTTTTTGTACTTAGTTTTGTGAGTAGGATCGTGAATATTGAGTGATGAAAGATCAATAAGAACGCAAGAAAGAAAGGGTTAGAATGCAGGTTGTTCTACAGTCTTGCATAAGTCTTGAACAGCCAGATGATAGAGTTGATTCCAGTGAGAGAACCAAGCTTTGAGATGAATTTTGGGCGAAGGTTGATGAGGATAGAGGGGATGAAAGAAGGAGGGGAGGAGGCGTGAGATACGTGCAGGACCCCTGAGTAAGTGCGGGGTGTGCCCCTGAATATAAGCATCTACTTCTTCGTGGAGAAGAGCATTTACCAAGTTATCCACATCCCTTGAAATCTGCCTGGTTGTTACCAAGAGCAGTTCAAGCTCGCAGGAACTTAGAGTGCTGGTGAACCTCAAGTTTGTTTTGTCATTCGAGATCTTGATCAGCTTGTTTACGAACAATCGGGATAGCTTGATGATCGATATTATTGCTCTTCGCCTATGAGATTGGGCTTGCTCCGGAGTCTCGGATGTATCATTGACAGGTCGGAGGGGTGTAGGGATAGAGGCAAGTCGACCAGGAGCCGAATGATCATCTCCTTCTTCTTCTTCTGATTGAGGTGGATTAATGAACACCATATAAACCCCCAACAGATCACTTATTGTGTTGACATTCTTTTCCCATTCAGCTTGGAAAATACTGAGCTCGGATCTATTGATAAAGAAGAGTGTCTCATCGACTAATTTCGAGCAGGCAGATGAGATTGATTCGAGCTCGAGTGTCTTCTTGGGATCTTCACTAAATTGAAATCCCGATGTTTTGATGAAACTGGACGAGGTTCGAAGTAGTTTACCGGCTAATTCGGCGGTTCCAGAAACTTGGACGGCTACACGAGAAGTTTTAAATATCTTTAAGCCCTTAAAATCTTGATCTGTGCTAATCGATTCGGCACATAGACCTGGACTGATCCAACCAATCGCAAATCGGAGATCTCGAAGGCACATCTCTAGTTGATTTAAAGCTTTTAGTAGTAATTCCATTCTGCGAATGACTAGTTGATTGAGTGACGGATAGGATAGACGGAGGACTCTCGACACACAATTAACTTGATACCTGAATTTTGGTAAAGTTATTGATTGTAGATCGTGTAGTATTTCAGCTCGTTCCTCGATGTCATTAAATATGACCATTGGTTTATAACGATCGATCTGTTCCCAGAGAGCTAAATATGCATCATATATTCGTTCGATTTCTTCCTTGACGAAAACTATATCAATGATAGAATAAATAAATGTTTATTTATTTTTATGATGATGATGATTATATTTATTATTATTATAAGAGAAAAACGATCCAAAGCATAAGATCCATACTCAGTCTTCCGTAACAACAGGTAGTTATGATTCTGTATGGTTCACTGTATCGTCAAGTAAAAATATCATTACCCTCGTAATTAGCGATCTGGACATTCGTGTTGTTCGTATAAAATTCGTCGAATGAGTCGATTAAGACCGACATTCCATCGTCTTGAGATTCGGCCATCGTGCTGAACTTGTCCAGGTTTTCCTTAAGAGGTGAACGGTTGCAGGAACGTGGGAGTAGGGTCTGCGGCGGAGCAAAGGCTACACGCGGTTTGTGATATGGACTTTATATATATAAATATATGTATGATTCTTTCGAGGGAAAGATGGATGATCTAGAAATCATAGACAATGGGCCCTTTTATAGGGTCTACAACTAGAATCCCCTGTTGATTCTTTAGAATCAACGATACAAATAAGGGGAGATGATATTTAGAATGGATCGAGTGAAACTAGACTAAAAAAAGGAACTAGAAGGAATCTTTCATTATTCTTGGCCTGTAGGGCCTAGAGCGTGAAACCCTTAGACCATCTCCACCGCCGGTGCTAAGAGCATCTCCAGCAGAGATGGGACCGCGCGACTTTTTGCTAAATTTAGCGGGTCTCACGGGAAAACAGGGGTCCAGCAGACCCGCTACAGGATGGGACTTGGATCAAATCCAATCCCATCCCTCATCCCAGCTGGCTACCAACCCCAGCCGATAGCGGCTTTTGACAGCCTGGCCAAAAGGTGAGTCCGGTCCATCCGATGTCCTCCAACCATCCTCTTGACGTCGACACTGACCACCAAATACTTCTCTCCAACAGAAAAGATATTGAAGATATCCATTGAATCGATATCAATATGAACATTGATCCGATAGGTATCGGTAGCCGGGTCGGCGGTCGGTGAGGCGTAGAGGGTTGGTCTGGGTTGGATCGATGGCTATCCACCCCCGGCCCTATCGCCAGTCTGCTGTGGCACAGGGGGTGAAAGATCTGAGACAGATCTGTGAAACACCCCTCGGCCCGCTAAAGCGACTTGGGTAGATCCCCAGGCTGCTGGAGATGCTCTAAACCGGGTTGCTATACCGGGTATAGCAACCCAAAACCCCTTTTAGCAACGCCACCGCGGGTGCTAAACCCGGATCAAATTTAGCAAATCGCCTCTTGGGTTCTATCGTGTTGCCAAAGATAGATCCACGATAGAACCGCACCTGGCAGGTATCACAAGCAGATTTCCTGTGATTCTCCCTCCAGGATTTTCCATATCCCCCAAAAGGAAAATCTCATGTATGTATCAACATCACCAAAATACGCACGCTATCAATGGCTCAATCCTTTCCAAGTGACTTCTTCAAGAAAATTTTCCAGCTCCCACCCAGGATGAAGTGACTGTAATCGAACAAACCAGCAAGGGAGGAAAAAGGTAGGTGAAAAAAAGTTTAACTACCTAAATCCAACAAACAAACTGACCAAGTGGGAATCAAAAGGTCAGCCAGTTATACCGAGAGCAAAGACGTAGAGCTTTGTTGTGCTTGGATCGCTGTATCAGAGGATCCTTCAGTTGGTACTGATCAAGAGGCAATGACTTTTTGGAACCGAGTTGAGAAAGGTTTCAAGCAAGACCTCCCAACTTCGACTCGAACGGCCTTAAGTTTGAAGTCTTGCTGGCAATCGTTGCAGAGAGTTATCAGCAAGTTTCGAGCCTGTGTCAATCAAGTTGAGCAGCATAGTCGAAGTGGTTCTAGCCCGGAAGATTGTTTGAATAGAGCTCTCCAACTATTCTCTGAAGACCAAGGTACAAAGTTCAAGCATCTTGTTTGTTACAACATACTAGTCAAAGTTCCGAAGTGGAGCCTTTACCTGGATGAAAACCACAGGAAGGCTCAAGAAGCGAAAGAATCAACTAAAAAGAAACGAGCCAGAAGCCCAAGTAGCAAACTCCCAGCATCAAACAGCACACAAACCAACCCTGTCTCAGAATTTGAAGCTGCTACCGATACTTCCTCTTGTGACCGTCCGATTGGCAAGAAGAAAGCCAAAATTCTCAAGCACATTGCCAGCAAAGAAAATGAATGGAAGGATCAAGTTGCGCGTGCTCACAAGGTGGTGGCAAACAAATCAAAACGTATGAACGACATCTTTGATATCAAAGCTCAAGCGTTGAAAACAATGGCTGACACTGGAAGGAACAATTCCAACATAGTGATCATGACCAAAGATATTTCTAATTCTAACCTCGATGAAGATTTGAAGGAGTACTTTAAGCTTATGAAAAAGCAAATCTTGGAATCAATGCCAAATAAATCCTCAACTTAGTTTTGTCACAAGATTATTCTGTTTTCAATAAAGTTGTATTTTTCATTTATCAAACATGAAAATAAATTTAAATACAATTCATTGTGTTTATTTATCAGTGCAACAAGAAAGGAATAAAAAAGTTAATCTGATTGTGCTTCGTTTCTAGCTTTGATGTCCCACTGGTGCCTAATAAGATCGTGTCGCAATTGATGGTGAAGTTGTTTGTCTTTCATAGTATGATAGTTATCAATGAATTCAGAGAATGAGATTGGTGTAGTTCGTGAAATTTTGATGGGAGTAATAATAGCTGCTGGGTTTTCATCATAAGAATAATCAAGGTATGTGCCTTGTTCGCTCTCTACAATCATGGTGTGTAGGATTATACAGGTTTTCATTATGTTGCCAAGGTTTTGGTGTTTCCATCCTTGTGCCGGTCGAGATACTATTTCAAAGCAAGATTGTAGAACCCCAAAAGCCCGCTTGACATCTTTGCGGCAACCTTCCTGCATTTTTACAAAATGTTTTTGTTCTAGATTACGAGGCTCAGATAAAGTCTTAACAAAGACTGCCCAGTCTGGATAGATTCCATTGGCAAGGTAGTACCCTTGGTTGTAATCATTATTGTTGATTACAAATTCACACTTTGGTCCTTCGCCATTCAACAGGTTCTTGAAGAGTGGAGATCGGTCTGAAAAATTGATATCGTTGTGTGATCCTGGAAGCCCAAAGTAGGCATGCCAGATCCACATATCCTGAGATGCAACTGCCTCCAGGATGACGGTGGGGACCTAGAATCAGATGCAAAGGTTGAAAGATATGAATCAACCACAAGCATTGCAAGAAGTAAATGAAATTAAACTGTGCACACCTTTTCCTTGCCTTGAAATTGCCCAGCCCAACCTGATGGACAATTTTTACACTTCCAGTGCATTCAATCCACTGAACCAAGCATACCAGGAAACCCCCTTTTGGCACCAATTGCCATTAGTCTTTCTAGGTCCTCAGTAGTTGGCGCACGGAGGTATTCCAATTTGTAAATTGAAACTATCACATTACAGAACCGATCCATACATTCCACCGATGTTGTTTTGGATAGTTGAATGTACTTGTCATTACAATCACCTGCTGCTCCATATGCAAGCATTCAAACGGCAGCCGTGATCTTCACAAGAGGATGCAACCCCATTCTTCCTAGTGCATCGGGTTTCTGAATAAAGTATTGATCATAATTTTTAACTTCCTCGGCTATCTTCAAGAAGACATGTTTTGACATGCGAAAGCAACGTCTGAATAGTAATTCGTTGTAGAGTGGTGAATCAGAGAAGTAATGTCATGAGCCGTATTGCGGGCCTGCCCGCACTAAAGCCCGCACCACATGTAGATAGTCTATCACGTACATGTCACAGACAGACCACTATATAGTCTGTCAGGACGAGGATCCACATCTCTTCCTCATCCTGCAATCTACATTATAGGATCCCGAAACCCCAGAAACCCCAGAACCCCAGAGCCTTCCTCTCCACAGATCAGACCATAACAAGTAATGTCGGCAGAGTTGTTGATAGCTAGCTTCAAATTTGCGAGGTAGATTTGGGTTCTTTCCTGGTTTTGATCCACCATGAGGAAGAGTCAGGCTGTCCACAATGCTTTCATCATCATCGTCAAGCAATAGCGCTGTGGCCTTGAGAAGTAGAGTTGATCTAGCGTTTGAACTCGCGGTGAGTTGTTGCCTTCGGGTTAAAACTTGTGTGAGGATGGTTTTGGGTAAGGGGTCAATGTCTTCATCGAGTGAGTTATCCGTATGTCCCGAGTCGTCAAATTCTTGCATTGTTTTTGGAAGGTTGATTGTCCCAGAATGAGTGTAAATCTTGACAAATCTGTATCAAGAGACCGGGTGTTGGTACAGGGGAAGCGGGGGAGGGTGTTTCACAATACCAAGTTGCCATTTTGGGAACTTGCGGTGTGAGGCTACGACAACTTGAGGTGCTAAAAATGTGCCGCAGCTCAGATTTGGCAGCGCGGTTTAGCACCCGCGGTGGAGATGGTCTTAGCGCGTACAGTGCACCCCTAGTGTGGGCGCCTGTCGCGTGAGCCTATTGTAGCCCGGCTGCAACCACCCCCTCTAGACGGGGGCTGCCCCAGCACCCTTACCCAGAAGCTGGCCGTCGAAACGGACGCACAGCTTCACCGCTGGTGCCCTCGGGCCGGGAGAACCGGGAACCGACGAGAACAGTGTTTGACCCGCCTTCTTCAATCCCTGAGGCTTAACAGGCCTCAACAGTTTAGCCACCAAGGTGGTTTTGGGCAATAAAGACTTGGCCACCCGCGCTTCAGCCCGCCGTTCGCGCTGCGCGATTGCCGGGGGAGCAGCCCACATCACATTACCCACCAGGGATCTCAGAGACACGGGTTGTAGGCTATTGGCATTGACCAGCCGACTAATGTTGTGGCCATCTTGATCCACCAAGATGTAAGTGTTGTTTGGCAGGACCAATTTAATCTCCAATGGGCCGTACCAACAAGGGCTGCCCTTTGTGTGTGTCAGCCACCAAGATATTACATGTATTATGTAACATTTAATAATGTAACATGTAATACTTGAAAACTGCAAACTTGAATAATTATTATTATTCTTTATTTTTATTATTTTTATAGTCTGAACAACAGGAAATTTAGACCTTATCATTTTATCAAATGGTACAATAGTCTAACAGTTAGAGACTGGCTCAGTAATAACTATTATTGACATAAGGACCTGAGTTTAAGCCACACTCATGACCACATTGAATAAAAACCATTTATTTAAATTATATCTATTTTTTACTAAAATTAAGTTATAATTTAATTAATGAAAATCTTTGGAAAATTAATTTTCAAACATGCAATAAATGGATAAAGAACCATTTATTGGCATAGTTTTCTTCTTGAAAATCCTGGAAGATCCAAGATTAACCCATAGTAATTTATAGTATAAAATTACACATAAATAAAGGTAAATCTTCATGTAAAGTATATTAATTATGCAGTAATGACTTATAAAGTAATTCCCACATGTTTAACTCTCCAGAGCAAGCACTTTTCCAAGCTCCAACCCCAAAGGAAGTTACATGTACATGTGATTAAGAATTATTTAGTTTAATTAAGAAAAATAAACATTAAATTAAATTAATTAATGTGAAATAAACATGGCATCATTTTAATTAAAAATGACCCCATGCTTCCCTTCTTACCACGAACAGGCTGATCAGAATCACCTGTCAATATTGCCCCAATCCCCACTGTAAATTAAATTGCAGAGGAATTAATACAAATATTTTATTATTTAAGGAGGAGGTTTCTTCACCAAATTGAAGATATCCTCCCCCCATCAATTTTAACCTACACCATATAACTTATTATAAGCTACAAAGGCGCTCACCTTCTCCTGTAAGTAAGGAGGACTGGCCTTTATTTATATACTATCTAAATTAGTTAAAATTCTTCAAAACAAATCCCCCCCAATTAATTAAAATACCTTTAATTGATTGGAAGAACCGTGTTCAAGTCTGGTTAGCCCTTCAGAGGATTTATTCCCATAACTGAAGTTTTGGCAGCAGGGTCATAACCTGTTTTTATTTGATACTTAGTGTTTTATAAAACTTAAAGTAATTGTTCTTATTGGCAAATCAGTTCATTACACTTTATAAGTGTAATATTATTCTTTTAGTCCTTACTGTACACGCCACAACCAGTGGAGTAGAGTACAGCAAGCTGACAGTGTGCTCCTCATTTCTTGACGGATTGTCCTACTATCAGTGGATTTAAATCCCACGCAGAGTTTGTCGTAGCATCAAAAGCCGCCTTATTGGCTTCAGTGCGGATAGCAGTGTTTCCAGTCGCCGCGAACCAAAGCTTATTACGCTCCCCAATCCTGGTATGCTTATCTCCTATCAATCGCGGCTTCACACCGTAAACGAGCTCAAAAGGGGAGAACTTGCTGCTGTCACTACTGTGAATCCTAGCAGAAAACAATGCCACAGGGAGGAAATCCTCCCACCGCTTAGGGTCCCCCAAGGTATTCAGGCAAAAAAGCACCTTCTCCAAGATACCATTAAAACATTCACATTTCCCATTAGTGCAGGGGTGGTGCCCAGAAGTGTTTAGCTTTTTATCAACCCCTGCCTTGGCCGAGAAACCCGCAAACCCTGCCAATAAGAAGTTAGAATCCCGGTCCGTGAGGAACTTGTCGGGCAACCCAAACGGTGTGATTACATGGTCAAATACTTCCTCAGCAATCTTGTCTGCGGTTGCATGCTTCATTGGGATTGCAACCGGCCAGGACGCACAGTGATCCACCACCGTCAAAATCCAGTTGTAACCGGATTTTTAACTTTCAGGCATCTTTATAAAATCAGAAGACCACCGTTCAAATGGCATCACCGCAGGCAGCGGGACCTGAACACCCATCTCCTGTGCAACGTGCGCCCTCTTGTGGATTTGGCAGGGCGCACAGGTGGAAATATAACTTTTGACATCTTTGTAGCGCCAAGGCCACCAACTGTGGCCACGTAGCACCTGTAGTGTGCAGTCACAGCCTTGATGGCCCAAGTCATTATGAACTGCGCGCAGCAGATCAAACCTGTGCACTAAGGGAATGAACGGCAAACGCTCCAGGAGCCCTGGACGCCCCAGGTAAAAGAGCATCTCCTTATTGTTTTTGTATTCAAAAAAATTAATGTTTTGTTCTGCCCTCATCACTAGTCCATTTTGTGAAATACAAATGAGAGACGGTGAGCTAATGGACCCAAATGATGGGGCTGAGATGAGCGAACTGGATGAGAGAGGCACCTGTGAAATACCATTGAGAGACGGTGAGCTAATGGACCCAAATGATGGGGCTGAGATGAGCGAACTGGATGAGAGAGGCACCTAATGGTGGTGCCGAGTGAAGGACAAAAAAAATGTGTGAGTGTGAATTGCATGCCAAGTAACAGAGAGAAAGTGACAGAAAAAGAAAGAAGAGAAATGAAGAGAAACATGAACTAGATAATACCTGTGAAATACCGATGAGAGACGGTGAATTAATGGAACCAAATGATGGGGCTGAGATGGGCAAACTGGATGAGAGAGGCACCTAATGGTGGTGCCGAGTGAAGGACAACAGAAATGTGTGAAGAAAAGAAAAACAAGCTGGGAGAAACTGAGATTATCTAAGTACAAAGTCTAAACCTAATATAATGATAAACTAGCTAAAACCCGCAGTAATTCCACCTGTCACACCCCCTGGTGTCCAGTCCTGGACTGGAACATTTCACTGTATCTCAACACATTTGGGACCCAAGGGGAAACATGGGAACCAGCAGAGGCCAATTGGTCACATCCAGAGAATCACCCACATCCTCCACAAGTGATAAATCACTCCTCCTGGAGAGTGCATTGGGCACAACATTATCTGCACCTTTCTTTTAACGAACCTCAATGTCCATCTCGGCAAACTCCTCTAACCACTGGCACAACCTCTTTGAGGGAAGCTTTTGGCACTTCAGGTAAACTAGAGATGCGTGGTCAGTATAAACAATTGTAGTGACCACCGCACCATCCAAATAGACATGGCATTTTCTCCACGCGTGAATTATAGCCAGCAGCTCTCTTTCCTGAGCTGGACAGTTAATCTGCGCTTTGTTGAGCTTGCAGCTCTCAAATGCAACCAGGTCCAAATGACCGTCTTTGCTGCATTGCAGTAGCACCGCTCCAACCGCAACATTGGAGGCATCAGTCTCCATGATGGGAGCTTTCATTGTATCTGGAGTTAGCAGGATTGTTGTGGACACCAATGCCTCCTTTAGCAGAATAAAGGCTGCGTCGTGGATAGGTCGCCACAGGATCTTTTCTTGTTTTGAAACTCCCCTTGCAGTTAAACCATGCAAAGGGGCCACAATCTTTGCAAATTTTTTAACATAGCGGTGCTAAAACCCGCAGAGGCCCAGAAAATCCCTGACATCATACACTGTTGTAGGGCGCGGCCATGATTGAATACATTCAATCTTTTCTTTCATAGGCCAGATGGTATTGAACCCCACGACATGACCAATGTATTGAATTTCACGCAAACCAAAAGAGCACTTAGCTCTTGAGAATTTTAACTCCTCGTCCTTGAGGACCTGGAGAACTCGCCAAACATGCACAACATGCTCTGCCTCACTTTTTGAGTAAACCAAGATGTCTTCTAGATAGAATTGCACAAACACTTCAATGAATTCTCTCAGCATGTGAGTAATCATCCTCTGGAAAGTACTGGGTGCATTTACCAACCCAAAGGGAATTACTAGCCACTTGAAATGACTGTATTTGTTACCAAACACAGTTTTTGGCAAATCTTGCTGTGCTATCCGCATCTGATGAAAGCCCTGCTGCAGATCAATTTTCAAGTAGGATTGCGCGCCGCAAAGCGCATCAAAACACTCTTGTATCACAGGCAGTGGATGCCTGTCCTTCTTTGTGACAGAATTAACCTGCCTATAATCAACACACAAGCGTACCGGTGGCAACTGCAGCACTGGCTGGTAGATAGGGGGTGCTGTACCAGTATTGACTAAATGCTCAATCACGTGTTCCCGCGTCAAGACTTGAACAATCTTGGAGAAAAGGCAGGAGAACTCATTGGTCAAGGCCCAAAGTTCACCTCCTATCTACCCATCACCAAACCCCTTTGGCAGGCCTATGGAACTTCTGCGCCTTCTGATTCTGTAAGGGCTCACAGTTTATTGGCCGTGACTTCCCAAATCCCTCTTCACCTAAGGTGCTTGGGTGAAAAAACCTTGTCCTTGTCTGTAAGCGGTGCAAGGACTGTTTCATGTATGAGGGAAATAGCAGGCAGACTAGGCTGGAAAAGGGGCACTTTACCACCTGGTCCTTTAAGTTTCCACAAGTTATTCTCCCAATCCGTGGATGAAACATTTTTTGAAATCCAGTCACGCCATAGAATTAGATTGTAGCTAGATAACGGTGCAACCCTGCAGACGCACACAAATTCCACTTCTGCAATCAAGAAATGGATGTCAGCTAACTGGTTATCATTAATTTTATGCCCAAAGGCACTGGAAATGCAGAATAATGAGGGAGAAGGGTAAATAGAAATAGAATGTGAAGAAACAAAGGAAGAGGACACATAGGACAATCCTGCGCCTGTGTTGAGAAGGACTCTGGCCAAGTGCCCTTCAACTTTGTGTAAAAAATCTACATGAATTGTGCTTGTCTTGGCCACCGCACTAACAGCGGCCAGGGGCACTGAACTTAGACTGTCATAAAAAACATCAGCCGTGTATTTTGACAGCATTTCTGAAACTGTTGTCCCTACGCCTAGGGTATCAACAAAACTTAATGATGAATCAATCTCAGGGAGGGGTGTACTACCCTGAGGATCAGTAATTGTTGCAACAGTGGATTCATTACGGGGAAAAGGAAAGGATGGGGATGTCACGGTGATTACAATAGGAGTCAATGGCAGAGACAATTGCTTGTCAACTATTCTGTTTTTTTTCTTTAGCAGGACGGGGGTGTTCTGCCTTGTTGTGGAACTACTCTAAGGCCAGAATAGAGCTTGAAAGGGATATGTTTAACTACACTAGTACTAATGCAAATTATGACAAAGATGCTGATATAAGCGCTGCCTTCCTGAATTATGCTGTTGGAGAAGAGTGTAACACTCAGAATAAAATAAAAGGTGTGGCTTTTCTATTTTAATCTCAGAATGTCTAGTACTTTTGACTACTAATACCTCTAAGGTATGGGGAGATGAGGAGGAGTTGTGGGAAAAGGTTTGTGTAGAAGGTTTAATGGCAAGGATATCTAAATTTTCTAGGTAAAAAAGTGTCTTTGAAGAAAATGAATCCAATATTGGGTGTAAAAGGTCATACAGGTTGTATGGGGTAGAAATTCATTTTGGTAATACAAAAACATCAGTGGAGTATTTAAGTATGAGGGTCCTTCAAGAGGGGAACAAATGATGAGCACAGTATTACAAAATATGATGATGAGCAAAGACCACTTTAGTATTAGTTATGAACAAAAGTCTACAAGTGTAATGGGTAAGTGAAAGTATGTGGTAATGATGAGCAATGGTTGTAGATTATGTAAGATGTTGCATTTACTGAATATTGATTACTTGGATGATGTAAGCCATTTAAAAGAAAAGAAAAGAATGTACTAATGAAAACTATGAAGGCTAATATCTTCTGATCCAAAAGGAAATCAAGGTTGGTTTGAGTGAGTGACTAGGGGTAAAATAGGGTGTAGAATTTGAATCTGGAATAATATTGATGAAGATATGAATGGTTTATAAGATGTAGAAGAAGTGATGTGAGAAGGAACAGGATTACCACACTGCTTATTTGTTTTAAAATATTAGACATCTCTCAAGCGGCACATGGGATGAGGCCCCATTTTTTTCACAGCCTGAATAACACATTCCCTTAAAAATATTGAAGCCACCAATCCACTTTGGTCACAGCGCTGAGGGCATTCCCAAAAATACTCCAAGACCCTTCACACATACTGCCTCCACTTGGATCATCTGTAAGCAATCAGTACCACTGTTGATATTGCAAGCATGTACTAAGTCCCTTCTCTCACTCAGCCAATTGGATCCCCTCTGCCCTCCAGGCCTTTTGTGTAGATGCTGATCTCAGCCATCATGTCATTCCCCCTCCAACTACAACATTGACCCAGCACATACCAACCCCAAAATCTATATTTGATACAGAAAATGATGAGATAACTCTGGACCCACATCAATCAATAGTCAATGACCCCTGCCTAGTACCACCTCATGTAAAATTCATCTTGTGCTCTTCTGTTCCATTTCACAATCAATACACCTGTGACATCTTCCTTCATCCGTACTCTTTCTTTTCTGTTCTTTTTCTTTCTCTCTTCTCTTTTCTTCCCATTGCATCTCTTCTTTTCCCAACAACAACACACCATTTCAACTCTCTACTCAATAAACCCAAATCATCAATACTCAAATCTTCAACTCAACTACTCACAACCTTCAACACTCCTGATCTCAACTCACTCTACTCTTCAATACTTTCCTCAACTATTCATTCCCTCCTCTTATCATTCTTCTCTTCAATAACACTCTTGTGTCTTCTTTCTGGTGAGATCTGACTCACATCTCCTATTTCTCTCTCTCATCATTGCTAACCACTCTTCATTAGTGTGTCACTGTTTCATTCTATTTCTCTTGTCCTTAGTCTCCCAGCCCTTATCTCATAAGCCTCCTTGCTTCAAACTGTTGGTTATTTCATTTTGTTCATTTTATCTTTCTGATCTTCTGTTGTCCTCATCTTTCTTTCTCTTCAGTGTGTTGGTTTCACTTCAGTAATAAATCACAGATTATAAATCCTTTACCTCAAGCCCTAGAAAACTTTCCCAAATTCCCCCCTGGAATCCTAAGGGAATTCAAGCTTGAATCTGCGTAGCTCCGGCTGGCTGAGCAGATCCTAGCTGTAAGGCAATTACCAATTACATTCTAGCCATGCCTCCCATCATCTGACCAGATCTGTTCCCAGACCCCTGAAGCCAACCAATGGCCAATTACAGTCTTGATTCTTGTAACTCATACCCTCCCAGGCCTCAAGGTCACCCCTCCTACCCCAACATGCTCTCAGAGCATGGGCATGTCCAGAAGACACAATCCACATGGCTGCACTGCCAGAATAATTGACTAGGATGAAGTCATCCCAGTTAAACTGGGATGCACTCAACCAATTTAAACTTGGTTAAGTCAACTGATGAAATATAAATCCAAGGGACCCCCCTTGGTTTTGTATTTCATTGGCTGAGTTCAACCTACTTTAAATTGGTTGTTTGCATCTTAGTTTAACTGGGATGAACTCAACCTAGGCAATTATTCTGGCAGTGCTGTGAAAGACCTGGACTAACTGGTCCCTTTCTCTTTACTTGTGAATTAAACGCAATGGCCTCATCTTATTGTTTTGAACTCAAAGTAATGATCACAACCACACACTCAAAATCAGAATCATGTCCAGGAACAATTGCAAGCAGTGTTAAGAAGAGGTGATATTATTGGAAATAAATACAACTACTGCAGCCAAGAACCAAAGTCTCCAAACTTTCTGTTGGGCGTTGTGATGGTCGATCAGTTAGGCCTCCTTCATTGGGCACCTTACTTTACTCCCAGCTTATTTTTCAAGCTTTCTGGTTGTCATACATACACAAAGCTATCCGTCAGATGTTCAACCAAGGAATAATTGGGGATGAAATGCTACCTCCTGGCTACAATATCTCCCATGCCAAGGCTCTCAAGTGTGTGCAAGGACTTTGCAGGAAACTTGCACATGACCAGCTAGATATATTCCGGAAGTTGGTCAGTGTGGATTCCATAGACTTCACAGTTCACAGAGAGCATACACACCTGACATTTTCCACCATCAACCCCTGTATAGATCTTGAAGAATATTGCGCTGTTTGATCATCAACATGACTCTGTGCCTAACCTGCTGGAACTAGTTGGCTTGCTCAGTGACTCATTAATTTTTCTGGGTACACAATCCTGTATGATGCATTATTGGAATGCTCTCCCACCACAGGTCTTGAGCCAACAGCCCCGCTCCCACATTGCCGTTTTTCCCTCAGATACCTGTTCCACTCACTCAGACTCATTTTATCTGCCAGTGGCCCACATCCGCTTGCACATGCTACATTACAAGTACATAACGCCCGCATCTAGTTTGTCTGAGTGGTCTGAGTTAGACTGTCACCTTTCTGAGCTACAACAGACAGGGGAAGCCTATCAAGAAGCGTAAGTCCATTCCATTACATTCTTGTGAATAAACTGATAAAATCTGACTCACAAGATAATCACAGACATGGAAAAGCGATCCTAAAGAGAGATGCCAAGCTCTTTGATGGTCACACCCCCTTTTCTGCAATAGAGCCGGACAAACGCCACCTGCAAAATGAACAGGAGATTTAACCACACCTCAGATCCATATCTGCAACAGGAAAGTAGTTCAAACAAAATAAAAAATGTTTTGTTATATTTTTTAGGCATCTTTTGCTTTTGCAAGGGCTGAGCATTATGTTGTAGTAAATTGGCCTAATTAGCTCCTTTTCAATTTAAAAGTGCAATAAGTCAACTACAATGTTCTTGCTTGATAGTTTTTCTCAGCGCAATCCCAGGTCTTTCCATCTATGATGTAGTTGATCCACCCAGCGCCCCACAGAGTGTTGTAACAACCCAATGGTGGACGGGACACCAATAAAGTAGTCAGTCCCCAGAGCGCCAAGGGGCTGCTGTGGAACTACTCTAAAGGCCAGAATAGAGCTTGGAAGGGATATGTATAACTACACTAGTACTAATGCAAGTTATGAAAAAGGTGCTGACATAAGAGCTGCCTTCCAGACTAATGCTGATGGGGAAGAGTGTAACACTAAGAATAAAATTAAAGGTGTGGCTTTTCTATTTTAATCTTAGACTGACTAGTACTTATAAGCTGACTACTATTACCTCTGAGGTATGGGGAGTTTTTGAGGAGGAGTTGTGTGGTAATATTGTTGTTTAAAAGGGTTTAATGGCAATTTTATCTCAAAATGTCTAGGTAAGAAGTGTCTTTGATGAAATTGAATCTAATGTTTGGGGTAAAAGGTCATACATGTTGTATGGGGTAGAAATTGCATGCCGGTGTGGTGGCCCGTTTTGTGGACAGCTAGTCAAGAGCTCTTTTCTGCCAAAGTCATCAAGATCCTCCTCCTTCCTCAAGATTCAAGACACTCAAAGTTTCATCATCAAGACTTCATCTCATACTCAGAATTTCACCCGTGTATTCTCAAGATTCTTTTTTTTTCCATCTCTCTTTTTCTTCAGTCTCCTCCTCTTCCATACTTCTTTTCCCCCTCTCCTCTTCCTCATCTCTCTTTATTTTTCTTGGTCCTAAAACAGCATGTGCTGTGGATTTATTTTCTGTTTGCCTGCAGTTCCCATTTTTTTTTATCTTGTCCTCTCTACTCTTTTCTTTCTCAGGTTTGATTGTTCTCTTTCTGTTTCATCCTATTGTGTTTTATTCTTTTTTTTTTTGTATGTGTTGTATTTTCTTTTTCTTGTCTCTCTGTCGTCTTGTTGTGTGCGTGTGCGCGCGTGGAGCGCGCAGGAGGATGTGATGAAATGTATGTGACAGGTCGCCTCCCCAAGTACAAGTTCCCAGAACTTGGAGGAGGGGAGTGGCATGGCATTCTGATCCCCAGAATACGGTCCATCCTCAAGATTTTCTTTGATCAGAATCACTTCAAGCACTAAGACGCAGCATCAACAAAACAACCGCCGCCAAGGATCAAAACACCACGGCAAACATCACAAAAACCACCCAACCCCAAAGCCATCTTCAATCTAATTTTCAGCTCATCTTTCCGGACTGCCACCCAGAGGGCAGCTCTCAAGCACTTTCCCCTCACACGACTGCCGCCGCTTAGCACGGACAGGAGTCCCTCACCGGTAATGCTACAACAGAGTGGAGTATATATGTGGAAAAGCCCTTCAAGAGGGGAACAAATGATGGACACAGTATTACAAGATATCACTGCCAGCATAATTGCCTAGGTCGAGTTCATCCCAGTTAAACTAGGATGCAAACAAGCCAATTTAAAGTAGGTTGACCTCAACCAATGAAATATAAAACCAAGGGGGGTCCCTTGGATTTAAATTTCATCAGTTGATTTCAACCAGGTTTAAATTGATTGAGTGCATCCCAGTTTAACTGGGATGACTTCATCCTAGGCAATTATGCTGGCAGTGTATGATTATGAGCAATGACCATAATAGTAATAGTGATGAGCAACAGACTACAAGTGTAATAGTGAAGTGAATGTATGTAGTAATGATGAGCATTTTTTGTAGATTATGTAAGATGTTTTATTTACTGAAATAATAATGACTTGGATGATTTAAGCTAAAAGGAAAAGAAAAGAATGTAACTATGGAAACTATGAATGTTAATAACTTCTTATCCAAAAGGAAATCAAGGGTGGTTTGAGTGAGTGACTAGGGGTAAAATAAGGTGTAGAATCTGAATCTGGAATAATATTGATGGATATGTGGATGGAATATAAGATGTAAAAGGAATGATGTGAGGAGGAACAGGATTACCACACCAATGAGGTTGTATAACCTTGTTGTCCAGGAAGAACTCCTCCTGGCCAACAAGGTTATACAACCTTGTCAGCCGGGAGGATTTCCTCCTGGCCAACAGGTTTATTCAGACTTTCAAGCCAGGAGGATTTCCTCCCAGCCAACCAGGTTGTATAACCTTGTTGTCCGGTGTGGAACTCCTAAAGGATCAGGAAAGAGCTTGAAGGGGAAATAGACAACAAATCTAGTAAGTACAAGATGTTAAAGCTACAGGTGCTTATGAGGCTGCCCTTCTTGACTAATGCTGAGGGGAAAGGGTTTCACTAAGAAAAAGAAAGAAAAGAGGTGTGGCTATATTTCTACTAATCCTTAGACTGCTGCTACTAATGGGAACTTTGGTTGTTTAATCAATCTGAGGCAGGGACCTTAAGAGCTGGAGTGAGAAAAGCACTTAGAAAGAGTATGGGGTATGTGTTATGATTGTTATTTGTGTAAAGGTTGATGCAAAGGTAAATGTACAAAGGTCTAAATGTAAAGTTAAATGTAAAATGTACTTTGGTAAAAGGGGTGTTGATAAACGCACGCCAAGCGCGCACGCCAATTTTTTTTGGCGTGCGGGGCCTACACGCCATTTTTTTTTGGCGTGTAGGGTCTACACGCCAAAATAAATTGGCGTGTGAGACCTGCACGCCAAAAATGGCGTGTGGTTCCCACACGCCATTTTTTTTTTGGCGTGTGGGCCCCGCACGCCAAATAAAATTGGCGTGTGGGCCCCGCACGCCAATTGTTTGGCGTGCGCTCTCACACGCCAAACAATTGGCATGTGGGAGCGCACGCCAAACAATTGGCGTGCGGGTCCCCCCTCGCTCACATAATCGAGTGGGAGGGACCACTCGATTACGTGAGCAAGGCCGGCTGACGAGGTTATACAACCTTGTCAGCCGGGAGGACTTCCTCCCGGCCGGCGAGGCTATACAACCTCGTCGGCCAGGAGGAAGTCCTCCTGGCTGACGAGGTTGTATAACCTCGTCAGCCAGGAGGACTTCCTCCCGGCCGGCGAGGTTATACAACCTCGTCAGCCAGGAGGAAGTCCTCCTGGCCGACGAGGTTGTATAGCCTCGTCGGCCGGGAGGACTTCCTCCCGGCTGACGAGGTTATACAACCTCGTCAGCCAGGAGGACTTCCTCCTGGCTGACGAGGTTGTATAGCCTTGCCGGTGTGGGAGAACTTATATACCAGAGGTGCAGCACTGAAGCTGAGCCCGCAGCCGCGGGCTCAGCGGCAGACTGAGGCTGAGGTAAGGGGGGTATC
Source organism: Puccinia hordei (assembly GCA_007896445.1). Taxonomy (NCBI): domain Eukaryota; kingdom Fungi; phylum Basidiomycota; class Pucciniomycetes; order Pucciniales; family Pucciniaceae; genus Puccinia; species Puccinia hordei. The sequence goes on along the minus strand of RDRW01000676.1, from coordinate 66,725 downwards.
TACCAAATGTCATCGGACATTCCGCGGGGAAAAGCACAGGGCGCAGCATGTGACATTCTATAGTTGGCGCGGGCGATCGGTCGAGCGGACGAAGGCCGCTTCAGTATGCGCGACGTAATGGACCGGGCGGAACCACGGGGTTCGGGGCGCCAGGCCGCAAGCGGAGCGGGGGCAGAAGAAGCGGAGTCGTGCGCAGGGAAGCGACAGACGGCTGCGGGGGTCAACGGGGTATAGTAGTCGGGGACAGGCTGCGGTGCGATGCGGGATCAAGGAGACAGGCAAGTAGGGTTCCAGGGACAGTACCGGGGAATGCGGGACATGATCGGGGGACTGTTGTATAAAAAGAGTGTTGTACCAGGGTTGCGGGATTTCTTATCTTATCTTATCATCACAGTAGATAGCTATCAACTACGGCGTATATAAGAAAATCTCAGTGTTTAGAGTTCTCTTAGCGATTATTCAGCGTGTGCGGAAAAGCGGAACTGCGTAGGGCATCATCAGGACGACGAACGCAAGAGGAACGGTCCCCTTGCTGAGTATCAGGTGTTGCAGGGAAACCAGTTGATTATCCGCTGACAGTGTTTATCCCGCAGAGGAAATCAAAGAACCACCGGAACCAACCAGGAAGAAGGGCAACCTAACATTTCTGTTACCGAGGTCGTCATTAGTTCCACATATTGGGGGTCTGGCCGGGAACTTCTTTCTGTTTCCAACCTGCGGACGGGTCAAGACATTTGTCTTTTTCTTTATTTTTTATATATCGTTTATCATTGTTCGAGGATGAGTGGTTCTGACACTTATCTTCCTACGACTGCGTCGGGCGGAGCGTCCTCCTCCAAGTTCACCCTCCCTCCCGCCAAGTTCGTCCCTCCCCCTCCGAAGGGGGGAGGTCTGGGTACCTACGGCATCACGTCGGAGGTCAACATGGACGACGGAACGGAGGAGAATCGGAAGGGGAAGCAGGCGGCTGGTGAAGCGCCGGTAGGGGTGAGGAGGCGAGGGTTGGCGTCGGACCCACCGACGGGCGTCAAGATTCGGCCGCGGGATTTTCCCGCAGTCCGGTTCAGTATCGATGCGGTTGATCGATTTTTGAGTCGTTTCGAATTGGCGGCGGAAACCGAAGGGGCGTCGGACGGCGACAAGGTTCGTCAAATCGTCAACTTCATTCAGTCCGAAGAAGAGTTGCGTGATGTGGAGGAAATGGAGGGGTACGAGGCGAAGAACTGGGAGCGTCTGAGGGAGGAGATGTTGGAGAAGTGGGGTCCGCGTCAGCAACGGTATCGGGAGGCGGATTTGGAGAATCTCGCGTCGAGCAAGGCGGCATCGGGTGGGGTCAACGATCGAAGGGCGTTCGATGAGTACGTCACTTCCTTTGATCGCATCGTGAAGTACCTTAATCGCAATGAGGTGATCATTGGGGAGCCGGCGTCGGTCAAGCGGAGTTTCCTCAAGGGGCTCGCCACGCCGGTTCAGGAGCGGGTGCAGCGGAGGCTGTACGATCAGAACCTCATTCGGCGGTCGAGGGATGGAGGGACCCTGTTGCCCGACTTGGCGTCGCTTAGGGGAGCGGTCCGGGCGGAGTTCGACATGATGGAGTTGGTGGCCGAGAATTCGGGAGTGGCGATCTCGACCGGAATCGGGCCGGTGATCTCTTCCCGGAACACGGCGCCGGTGGCGCCCGCTGAAGTGGCGGAGTTGGCTGACACCTTGAAGGAGCTTCGTTTGTTCATGCAGAAGACGGTTCAACGGGAGTCCCAGCCTCAAGCGTCGGCACCGGCCGACGGTCAGCGGAGCGGTCCTCCGCGTGCGGGGCCTCCGGGGCTTCATTGCACTTATTGCGGGTCGAATACCCATTATAAGTCTCGATGTCAAGAGTTGACGGACGACTTAAACGGTAGGCGGGTGAGGATCTATAACGGCGATTATTTCCTCCCTAGATCGCGTGAACCGATCGAGGCGGCCGTGCCGCGCGACGTGGTTCGTGCAGCGGCGGCAGGGCAGGGGGAGACGGCGGAAGGCCCGAAGGCGGAGGTCAAATCCTCGATGGGTATAGTTGTCGGGACGTCTGGATGGACTCCCCCGGCTGTCCAATCAGAGGTGTGGGCCATCCAATCCAATGAGGTGACGGCCCGCTATGGCGGGTACGACCGCATGGATGTGGATCCTCCAAAGAAGGGCAAGGCGAAGGAAGTTTCGCAGCCTGGAGGAGTGGCAGTGCCCACCGGGAAAAAGAAGGCGGCGGAGTTGGCCAAGCGCGCGCTGAACGGGGATGGCCCGCTGACTCTTTCCATCAAGGAATTGGCGTCGGTTTCCCCTCTAATGGCGGAAGAGCTCATAGCGTCTCTTAAGGAGAGTGCGGGCCTCAAGGCGGAAGGTAATCGGGTGGCCTTTGACGTGAGTTCAGCGGAGGCCGAACATTCGTGCCGACACCATCCGGAGGAGTTCCCGTCGGACTCCATTTCCTGCCCCCTTGGTTATGTTCAGATGACCATCGGGGACCAGCAAGTATGGGCGATGATCGACAGCGGGTCGATGGTCAACCTTTTGCCGGCGGAGGTGGCGCAAGACTCGGATCTCGTTACCCGACAAGCCAACATCGGCTTGCGAGGAATCGGCGGCCATGAGTGCGAGGTGGCGGGTGTGGTGGAGAGTGAGTGGGTGGAGGTGGCGAAGACCAGGCGGAGGGTCTCATTCTTGGTGGTGAGGTCCTCCGAAGTCATCCTTGGACGGCCGTTCTTGTTCGCCTTCCGAGCCGGTCTTCGGTTCGATTCGGTCCGCAAGGAGGAGGTCCTTTCGGTGGCGGACTCCCGAGGGCGACGGTTCGCGACGACGATCTGTCGGCCATCGAGCGGTCGATGGGAGACCCGGCTGGGGCCGGAGGTGGGAGAGGAGGAGTGCCGAGGGAGGGAGAAGCAGGAGGCTTCCCCCTTGGCACGGGGTTTTTAGGTGTCGGCCGATCAATCCGCACGATGTCAGCTCTAGCATCGCGCGGACGGTCGACTCCTAAAGAGCGGGAAGGAATAGGGGATGATGGGGCGGAGGCAAAAGACCCAAAAGTAAGTCCTCCCAATTGTGCACCTCCGAGGGTATCTACTACCATTCGTAAAACCCTACCGAGTGCCACGTACGTGAGCGAATTCCTTTCGTCTGGTCATAGGCGGAAATCTTGGGAAGTCGGTCCGCACTCGGAACCGGAGGTCTGGAGAGAGGGAATGGAGGAGGAAAGCGATGGAGCGGGGGCAACCAGTCTAGAAGTAAGTCCTCCCAATTGTGCACCGCCAAGGGTTTCTACTACCTTTCGAAAAACCCTACCGAGTGCCACATACGTGAGCGATCCTTTTCCGCCCGATCATAGGTGGAAACCTCGGGAGTTCGGTCCGCATCAGGCGACGGAGGTTTGGGAGGAGGATGAGGAGGTTTCGGAGGGAAGAGCGGAGGAAGGTTCTTTTGGGGCGGAGGCAAACAGTGCAGAAGTAAGTCCTCCCAATTGTGCACCGCCAAGGGTATCTACTACGTTTCGAGAAACCCTACCTTGTGCCACGGTCGTGAGCGAATCGAGAGTCTTTGGTTTCCCAGTCCGCAGGATCTCAGCGGAAGAAGGCGTCGTTCTACGGCGGGTGGAATCGGGCGGGGCAAAGTACAAGCCGGTGGCGCGGAAGGTTAGGCCGCGGAATGAGCCAATGCCGCAAAGCTTGAACTCACCGTTGAAGCCCATCCAGTGGGGGAGAGACCCCTATCTTACCCCACTTTCGGTGCGGCCTCCGGAATTCGTGCCGACAGAGCGTATCACGGATGAACGGATGGCGAGTCTCAACTTCGGACCTCCGGGGTGGGTGAGCCAGGAGGAGTGGAAGCTCTTAGCCCAGGTCGTCACCTTGCGGGCGAAAGCTTTGGCGTTTTCCCCTGAAGAGCGCGGGCTGTTGGACAGGGGAATAGGGGAGCCTTATCGGATTCCGGTGATACCCCATGAACCGTGGCAGATCAAGCCAATTCCGGTTCCGGCGACCATTCGCGATACCTTCACGGAGTTGGTACGGGAGCGGGTGCGGACGGGGTTGTACGAGCAGTCTTGCTCAAGCTACTCCAGCCCAATTTTTCCGGTGCTGAAACAAGATGGGACGAGTTTGAGGATTGTTCATGATCTTCAGAGACTGAATTCCGTTACCATTCTGGATGCAGGGCTTCCTCCGCGCGTCGATGAGTTCGTGGAATCCATGGCAGGGCGGGTTTGCTATGGGTTGGTTGATGTCATGGGCGGGTACGATCAGCGGGAACTGCACCCCGAGTCGCGGCCACTCACGGCTTTCGAGACTCGGTTGGGGCGTATGCAGCTGACTCGTCTTCCGCAGGGAGCCACCAACTCGGTAGCAGTGTACCAAGCGCAGATGGCGTGGATCCTCCAGGACGACTTGCCTCATCTTGTCCAGATCTTCATTGATGACGCGGGGATCAAGGGACCGAAGTCGGATTACGGCGGAACTGTCTTGGTGGACAACCCGGGCATCAGGCGTTTCATTTGGGAGTATGCGGTCACCTTGGAGCGAATCTTGTTCCGAATCGAAACCGCGGGTCTTACGGTTTCAGGGAAGAAGTTTGCGGTCTGCGTTCCGGCTTTGGAGGTCCTCGGTCATGAAGTCTCAGTTCGCGGGAGGAGCATCACTCGGGCTAAGTTGAACAAAGTCTTGGAGTGGCCAGTTCCGAAAACCGTAACTCACATCCTTCAGTTTTTAGGGTTGTGTAGTTATGTGCGGATGTTCATCGAGCGGTTTGCGGAGATCGCAAGCCCGATGAGGCGGCTCACTCGCAAGGGGACTGAGTGGAAGTGGACCGAGGAATGCGATCGCGCGTTCACCCGGCTGAAGGAGATCGTCGGTAGGGAGATCACGCTCAAGGATCTCGATTACGGGAAGGAAGGAATTCGGTTGGCGGTTGACTCCAGTGAATTTGGTGCGGGAGGCGTGCTGACGCAAGAGGAGGACGGGAAAGATCGGCCGGTTCTTTACGAGTCGATTACCTTCACGGAAACCGAGTCGCAATACTCCCAGCCGAAGCTTGAGCTGTGCGGGGTCACCAAGGTGGTGCGGAAGCTGCAACACGTGTTGTGGGGGGTGTTCTTCGAACTCCTAGTTGATGCGGAAGCGCTGGCGAGGATGATCAACTCTCCTACTCTCCCTAATGCTCCAATGACTCGATGGGTGGCTTACCTTCAATTGTTTTCTTTCAAAGTGGTCCATGTTCCGGGGAAGGCGTTCACAATGCCTGATGCATTGTCGAGAGTGGCGGAAGAGGAGGGAGCGGAGCGGTTCCGCTCAGCAGAGGCGTTGGACGTGGAAGAACGGCTGATGAAAGCGGGCGCGACGACGGTCGGCATCGAACTTCCCCTTCGCCAGAGCGGGAAGTACGAGCTGATGGAGACCTACCTGAGTACCCTCAATTTCCCTGATGATACTTCAACCAAACTGAAAGCGTGGTTTCGTCGGAATAGCGTCAACTTCTTTGTGAGGGAAGGTCAACTGTGGCGTAGGCGGTCTCCCATACCGCTGGTGGTGGCGACTTGTCGAGCGAGCCAGGAAGTCATCCTTCGGAGCCTCCACGAGGAGTTGGGGCATCGGGGCGAGGTGGAGACGCGTGCCCGCGTTCGGCAGCGTTTCTGGTGGCCTGGTATGGTGAAGTCAGTCCGTGACTGGGTCCGGAGCTGTGAGGCGTGTCAGCGCCGGAGCTCGGCGCTCCCCAAGGAGGTGGGAATTCCGACAGGAGAGGATTCGTTGTTCAGTTGGATTTCCTTGGATGTTGTCCACATCAAGGCGGGTAAGTACGCCTACTTACTCGTGCGAGGGATGATCTGTCGGGGTGGGTCGAGGCCATCACTTTGGTCAAGCTGTCGGCGGACAAGGTCGGCCAATTCCTGGAGGAGTTCTGGTTCTCGCGGTTCGGATGTGTGCGGCTGGTCACAGTGGATGGGGGTGCGGAATTCCGAGGAAGTCTGATGAAGCTGGTTCAGTCATGCGGGGCGAAGTTTGGCAGGGTCACGGAGTATTATCCGGAAGGCGCCGGGATGATTGAGCGGGGACATCAGCCAATCAAGAACACGCTGGTGAAGATGTGCGGGGAAGACGGCCGGAAGTGGCATCAATTCCTTCCGGCAGTCCTTTTCGCGGATCGGATCTCAACCAAGCGGGGCACCGGTTATTTGGCGTACGAACTCCTGTATGGGCGACAGCCTGTGTTGCCGGTCGATATCGAGATGCTCACTTATCTCGCTATCGACTGGTGGAAGGTGAAAACTTCAGAAGAATTGTTGGAAGCGCGGGCGGAACAACTTCTTCGACGAGAGGAAGTTGTCGAGAAGGCGGCGAAGCGCTTGCGGGAATCTCGGGCGAAGTCGGTCCGCTATTGGGACGAGCGTTGCGCTCACCGGTTGCGGGACCCTTTGCGGAAGGGCGATCTTGTCCTCCTGTACAATCGGAGCTTGGAAACCCAGTGGGGAAAGTTGTTCGCCAACCGATGGAACGGGCCTTATCGCGTGGTCAGCAAATTTCCGGGGGGAAGCTATCAGTTGGAAGAATTGGACGGAACCCCGTTGAAGCGGAAGGCGGCGGCATCCCACGTGAAGCGGTTCTACGCTCGGGGATCGACGTCGTTCGACGAAACCCTCGTTTCAGGATCTGAGGACGAAAACGATGAAGACTCGGATTTGGAGCCAACTCCTTCGGAGCCGCCCGCCGATGAGGCGGGTCGAGCGGAGTCTCCCGGCACCGATGAAGAGGTGGCCGGTGAGCGTTCCTTGCGGCGAAGTGCGAGGAACAAACCGCTGAGGACAGCGGCCAAAAGCGGGGGGAGGATGGGGGCCATAGGCCAAGCCTTAATTGGTGAGGGGGTGCGCTAGCTGGTCTACAGCCGGATAAACTAGCCACCCCAGGATGTCAGTCACCCTAAAGCGGGTTGTATTTGTGTTTTGTGAATGGGTTTACTGGTTTTCTCTGTTATATATTCAGGATGGCGAGGGGTACGGGGAATTGTGCGGAAATTCCATCTGGGGCGGTCCAGGTACCTCGGCGGGCGGGTTGGGTTTTCGTTTCAGGACTTCATAGATTGCGGGCGCGGTTTCTTTCTCTCATCTTTAGGATTGCGGGTGCGGTTTCTCTTTCTTTCAGGATTTCGGCGTGGTATTTTCAAGTCATCAATTTCCTCAAGTTATCAGTTTCCTCAAGTTATCAGGTTCATCAAGTTATCAGTTTTCTTCAAGTTTTCTCAAAAGTGTCAATCTCAGTTTCAGGTTTTAGTAGCGTGATTAAAAAAAAAAAAAAAAAAAAAAAAAAAAAAAAAAAAAAAAAAAAAAAATGGAAGTGCGGGGACTAAGTGGTTCTCAATCCGGGGCGGTCCGGGCACTCGTGACTTATTTTTGTTTTGTTTCTCTCAAGTACCTCACTTTGGCACAGGTGCTTGTCTCAGGTTAGCGGGGGCAAGCATATGGCGCATAGTATTTCAGCATAGGGGAATACAAGAGGGGAAAAGGGATACAAGGTATAGAGTAAGTGAAAGAGAAGTCCGAAGCGCTCAGTCCAAGAACACAGCGGGTCGGAGGCGGGCGCGCAGCGCGGCGGAAGACCGGTGGAATTCTCGGAGCATTTCTTGGCGGGTTTCGGCGGGGATCGTCACCGCTTTCTTCAACAATCCTTCGACCAGCGAGGTCTGACCTTCCAGGAACGGGAGGAGGTCCGCTTCAGGGACACCGGACTCGTATTCGTCGTCGGGGATTGCGGCCCGGTATGGCGACTCGAGAAATCCGGGTGCGGGAGCAGCACCAAGAGGTCGGGAAGAAGAGGGAACGGGAGCCGGGGAAGGAGTGCGGAGAGGGGGAGGGGAAGCGGGACGGGGTGGTAGGAGGGAGGTCATAGATGGGGGGGAAGGGGTAGGTGAAGGGCGAGGAGGTAAGGGAGGGGAAGGAGGGGGAGGAGGTGTTGGTGGAGGTGGAGGTGGCGGGGTGGGTGAAGGGGGTGGAGGAAGGTCTGGGGAAGGAGGGACGAAGAGGGTGGTTCGCGGGGGTGGTTGAGGTGGGGTGGATGGTGGGGGGGGAGGGGTAGGTGATGGAGGAGGGGGAGCATGGAAGGGAGTCTGGGCTCGGCGGCGCGGAAGGGGAACCGGGGATGGTCGCGGCGGAGGGATCGGAGAGCGGCGAGGAGCGTTTGGGTCCATTCCGGCGCCAACGTTGACGCGGTGGCGAGTCGCCCAGGCTCGGAGGGCGGCGGCCCAGGTCGGTCCATCGGGGAAGTTCCTCCGTTCAGGTTTCGGAGTCATACGATCAGTTCCGACGGGAGTTCTCACGCGATCGGAGCGATGGCGGCGTCGAGGAGGGGAAGGGGTGGAAGAGGAGATGGAAACGTGGTCTGGAGTGTCGGAGGAATCCTCGCGGCGGCGCCGTTTCTGACGGGATTGATTTCCGGAGCGGGAACGAGGCTGGGGACGAGGACCGGTTCTGCGGGACAGAGAACATTGGCGATGGGACCGAGCGCAGGCCGTGCAGGCAGCTCCAGGCGCGGGTTGGGAGCAAGGAGAAGAAAAGGAAGCGTGGCTGGACCGTGCAGCGCAGCGATCACAGGGGGGTCGGGGATAGGGCATGGTGGGTATGGGATAGGGAGGTGGGTGTGGTGGGTGTATGATCGAGGTATGGGAAGGTGGAGGGTAGTGTGGGAATCGCTGAGGACAGGATTCAAAAGCGAGGGGGATGTGGGAGAACTTATATACCAGAGGTGCAGCACTGAAGCTGAGCCCGCAGCCGCGGGCTCAGCGGCAGACTGAGGCTGAGGTAAGGGGGGTATCTACCAAATGTCATCGGACATTCCGCGGGGAAAAGCACAGGGCGCAGCATGTGACATTCTATAGTTGGCGCGGGCGATCGGTCGAGCGGACGAAGGCCGCTTCAGTATGCGCGACGTAATGGACCGGGCGGAACCACGGGGTTCGGGGCGCCAGGCCGCAAGCGGAGCGGGGGCAGAAGAAGCGGAGTCGTGCGCAGGGAAGCGACAGACGGCTGCGGGGGTCAACAAGGTATAGTAGTCGGGGACAGGCTGCGGTGCGATGCGGGATCAAGGAGACAGGCAAGTAGGGTTCCAGGGACAGTACCGGGGAATGCGGGACATGATCGGGGGACTGTTGTATAAAAAGAGTGTTGTACCAGGGTTGCGGGATTTCTTATCTTATCTTATCATCACAGTAGATAGCTATCAACTACGGCGTATATAAGAAAATCTCAGTGTTTAGAGTTCTCTTAGCGATTATTCAGCGTGTGCGGAAAAGCGGAACTGCGTAGGGCATCATCAGGACGACGAACGCAAGAGGAACGGTCCCCTTGCTGAGTATCAGGTGTTGCAGGGAAACCAGTTGATTATCCGCTGACAGTGTTTATCCCGCAGAGGAAATCAAAGAACCACCGGAACCAACCAGGAAGAAGGGCAACCTAACATTTCTGTTACCGAGGTCGTCATTAGTTCCACACCGGCCGGGAGGACTTCCTCCTGGCCGACGAGGTTGTATAACCTCGTCGGCCAGGAGGAAGTCCTCCCGGCCGACGAGGCTATACAACCTCGTCGGCCAGGAGGAAGTCCTCCCAGCCGACGAGGTTATACAACCTCGTCAGCCAGGAGGACTTCCTCCTGGCTGACGAGGTTGTATAGCCTCGTCAGCCGGGAGGAAGTCCTCCCGGCTGACGAGGTTATACAGCCTCGTGCCGGGAGGAAGTCCTCCCGGCTGACGAGGTTGTATAACCTCGTCAGCCGGCCTTGCTCACGTAATCGAGTGGTCCCTCCCACTCGATTATGTGAGCAAGGGGGGACCTGCACGCCAAACAATTGGCGTGCGGGGCCCACACGCCAATTTTATTTGGCGTGCGGGGCCCACACGCCAACAAAAATGGCGTGTGGGTCTCACACGCCCTTTTTTTTTGGCGTGTAGACCCTACACGCCAAAAAAAAATGGCGTGTAGGCCCCGCACGCCAAAAAAAATTGGCGTGCGGGTTGGCGTTGGCGTGCGCCGTTGGCGTGCGTTTATCAACACCCGGTAAAAGGGGTGCATGCATCATAGAGGGTACATAGAACTACAGATAGTTCTACTTATACAAATGGGCAAAAGATGGCTGATCCTGGAAGTAAAGAGAAAGGGGAAATGGGTTCAGAGCCGGTATACAACCAAAAGAGAGTGGTGAAAGATTAAGAAAGATGAGCCAATGTAACTAGTAACTATGTATATAAGGAATGTAATGTGACTAGTAATGTCAGCTTTCTGTACTCTACTCCACTTGTTGTGGCGTGTACAGTAAGGACTAAAAGAATAATATTACACTTATAAAGTGTAATTAACTGATTTGCCAATAAGAACAATTACTTTAAGTGTTATAAAACACTAAGTATCAAATAAAAACAGGTTATGACCCTGCTGCCAAAACTTCAGTTATGGGAATAAATCCTCTGAAGGGCTAACCAGACTTGAACACGGTTCTTCCAATCAATTAAAGGTATTTTAATTAATTGGGGGGGATTTGTTTTGAAGAATTTTAACTAATTAAGATAGTATATAAATAAAGGCCAGTCCTCCATACTTACAGGAGAAGGTGAGCGCCTTTGTAGCTTATAATAAGTTGTCTAGTGTTTGTTAAAATTGATGGGGAGGTTCTCTTCAATTTAGTGAAGAAAACATCCTCTTAAATAATAAAATATTAATTCTTTTCACATGCTTATTGAAAGCAGTGATCAGAGTAAGATCACCAGGGGGAACTGAGCACCCTGTTCGTGATCTGATGTGAAATATGGTGTCATTCCTATGTGGAATGACCCCATAATTATTTCACAATGAATGGCTTAGTGGGAAATACTTATTTCAACATTAAATAATTATTTCACTAAGATGTGCTTGTGAATAAATTTTCTGGGGACTAAGGCTTAGAAAAGCGCTTGCCCTGAGTGATCAGTAATGTAAAATCACATGTACTTATGTATTTAATACATACTACATAAGTTATTTAATTAAATACACATGTAATCTTATAGCATATATCACTATGGGTTATGCTGGGATTTTCCAGGATTTTCAAGGAAAAAACTATACCAATAAGTGGTTCTTTATCCATTTATTGCGTGTTTGCAAATTGATTTGCCAAGGATTTTCCTTAATTAAATTTCCTTGGATTTTTGATAAAAAATAGATATAAATTTAAATAGTTTTATTATTATATTTTACGTGTGGTCATAAGCGTGGCTTGAACACAGAGCTTTATGTATCAACAAGATATCTCCAGGCTTGTTCTTAACTGTTACACTATATACCAATTGTTGCAATGGTTGAGTGTAATTTCTGTCATAACCAGAAGATCTAGTAAAATAAATAAAGTAAAAAATAAAATAAAATAAAATAAATAATAATATAATTAAATATTATTAATTATTCAGCTTACAGTTTCAAGTGTTACATAATGTATGTAATATCTTGGTGGCTGACAAGTAACCAAAGAGGATAATAATGAAAAAAGAAGTAATTATGTAATATGAATGACTGTGCTGTACAACTTTATACCAAAGAAGATATAAACTAAAGAAAAGTATGTAACATCTATGTTTTATTTATGTACTGTATATTTATGAATCAATACCTTGTATAATATCCTATGGGGTTGTAGTACTGGTAAATTTATGTGGTTATAAGTGGTAATATTCTAAGAATGCTAATACCTTCTGAACCAAAGGGAAATCAGGGGTAATTTGAGTGAGTGACTAGGGGTAGTTTTGTATTTAGAATCTGATTAAGTAATAATAATGAAGTATATTTGAGAGGAAATATAAGTTGTTGATGATTGTATGTGAGAAGGTATGGATTACCACACTGGGAGGAAATCCACCCGGCTGACGAGGTTGTATAACCTTGTTGGCCAGGAGGAGTTCCTCCTGGACAACAAGGTTATACAAAATTGTTGGCCAGGAGGAACTCCTCCTGGCTGACTAGGTTATACAGCCTCATCAGCCGGGAGGATTCCCTCCTGGCCAACAAGGTTGTATGACCTTGTCTTCCAGGAGGAAGTCCTCCTGGCCAATGAGGTCATACAACCTCGTTGGCCAGGAGGAGTTCCTCCTGGACAATGAGGTTATACAACCTTGTTGGCCAGGAGGAGTTCCTTATTTCCAATGAGGTTGTATAACCTTGTCGGCCAGGAGGAACTCCTCCCAGCCAATGAGGTTGTATAACCTCGTTGTCCAGGAGGAAATCCTCCTGCCTGACAAGGTTGTAAAACCTTGTTGGCCAGGAAGAAATCCTCCCGCCTGACAAGGTTGTAAAACCTCGTCGGCCAGGAGGAGTTCCTCCTGGCCAATGACGGCTCATGTAATTGAAGTGGTCCACCGTTTCAATTACGTGATATGTATGTATATCCCCCCACATGCCAAAAATTGGTGTGTGGGACCCGCACGCCAAAAAATTGGTGTGTGGGACCCGCACGCCAAAAAATTGGTGTGTGGGACCTGCACTCCAATTTCTTTTGGTGTGCGGGGCCTACACGCCAAAAATTGGTGTGTAGACCCTACACATCAATTTCTTTTGGTGTGTAGGCCCTGCACGCCAAAAGAAATTGCTGTGAGCCTTTGGCGTGTGTTTATCAACACCCCAGACAAAGATATAGAGAGATAGATCAGAGAAAATAGGCCACCAACAGCAGAACACAGTACAAGACATAGAGACTAGGCATTGATAAGATGTGCAGACACAAGTGATAGGATACACACAACAGGAATAAATACAAGATATAGGGACTGGGCTATGATAAGAGATGGAAAAAAGGATGTAGAAATGTTTATTTTACTAGGTGTGATTTTTATCTGGTAACATCAACAAATACCTTGCAGCTTTGAGATCTCTCTGACATTGAAGCTGAGGAAATTCACCTCTCCAACACCAAGGGAATGTGGAAAAATTGGTGGTTGTGGTTGATGTTGTTGTGGAAAATAGTGGCCAGGATGCCCTGCTTGTTGTGCGGAGAATTGGAGACTATCTCAGGACAGATCAACTGATTTTCAGTCACACCACTGTCTGCCAAAGATTGAGGTGATTCTTTATACTGATTAATTGAATGATAATAGTACAGTTATTGAGAAAAGTAGAATGAATACCTTAATAATAACACTACAGTTTGTCTTCAATAATATAATTAAATTCTGGAAGTGTCACTTGCTGAGAATCTTGATGGGATCAGTTGAGTAGGTTGACCAGGAATTGAGGTTTATTGGAGAATGGTTGGTGTAGTGTGATGTGTCTTGAAGTTGCTGAAAATGATGAGTTTGAGTTCTTCTCTCCTTTTCCGTGATCAGTTCTCAATGAAAAGGCAATTTCAGACTTCAATCTTCAAAATTGAAGTATTCACACTCTGGATCCTAGATTCTAACCCTCTTGCGCTCAGGCCGTCCTTCAAGTGAGATTTCTTCTGTAGTACAGTTGTGCCTAAATCCAACAAAAAAAAGACAAAGAATATATTTGGTTGATTTGAACATGACCCCACTGCTCTTTCTTCCAGTTTCTGAAGGCTTAGTCTTGGGCAAACATTCTTTTTTCTTTTCTTTATTTCTTGGGTTCCAAGCTTGAGACAAGAGGGAGACAGGGCCAAACTGATTCCAAATACACTCAAAGACTGTGTTACGGCAGAATTCATTTATTTCTATCTAGAGATCTTGAAAACAAGGCTTACCAAACCTTTTTTCCCCATTTCTCAACAGTCCCAGATTTGAGCAGGAGGAATTGGTGGGGATTGTTGGGATCAACAAAAACTGGATTAAATTGATTTGTAGTCTGAGTGCCACCCATTTTCCCCATAAATCTGGCCAACATATACATCCAGTTAATCAAAATCAGGACCACTCAAGTTGAGGAGCTAAGCATACCAGTAAATGGTGGGAGGGGCGGAGCTGTTGGTACCTTTGGTTATCAAAAAAAGAGATATTGGTGAAATAGGAGTCAAATTTATTGGACTTGGGAATGTCATGTTACAGAAATTGCAACAAACAGGAAAAAGAGATCAGACAAGGGATGTAGCAGAACCCAAGAGATTTTCTGGGTCTTTTTCTTTTCTGTTCTCTACAGTAGATGAAAAGGCTGATGGAAAATTCAAAGTTCATTAGATTTTCACTCTTGTGGTTTTTTTTTTCATCACATTGTTGCCATTGGGCTGGGTGAAATAACAAGGAGGAGTATGTGGTGTTGAGGTAGATTCAAAGTGCCAATTGAGAAGAGAGAGTTTCTAGTAGTGTGAGATGGAAGAGTAGTTTAAAGGTTCCATTGTCAGCCACTGTATCAGGCTCTAAGGAATTGATGAAATTGGCTGAAGGCACAAACAATTAGAATCTGTGCTTCTTTAAAAAACCCAACTTACATTGCCAGAGATGCTTACCTGAGAATACATGGATCCAGATCCTGTTGGAGACTGGATCTGGTTTTCATGGTGGCTCAGTGAGATCCTCGATGAGTGCATTGATCAGGTTAGATGAGGAACTTGGTTGTATAGCCTGGTGGTTGAAAAGGATTGAAAACACCAGTGATTTTTCCATTGGACCCAGGATCCAACTGGAACACAAAGTGACTTAATATCCTTTTTGACCAAGAGGGATAGCTTCCATGTGGGTATTGATTATTTCAGCCCTAGAGATACTCCAGAGTATCCTAAGAACTAACTAAACTGTAAAATACAATAAAACTGCTGTATTACTAATGTAAATAATAAAATGTCATAAAATATTATTATATTACTCAATTCAGAATTTAAAATTAAATGGGTTAGCTCACTCAAACCACCACTAAGTTGCTACTCCTTCTAGTACTTTATCATAGAATAAGGATACTTTAAGAAAAGGGAATAAAAAGTATAAATTATTGATTAGAGATTATTGTCATAAAAGCTGACACTGCCAGCATAATTGCCTAGGATGAAGTCATCCCAGTTAAACTGGGATGCACTCAACCAATTTAAACTTGGTTGAAATCAACTGATGAAATATAAATCCAAGGGACCCCCCTTGGTTTTATATTTCATTGGTTGAGGTCAACCTACTTTAAATTGGTTTTTTGCATCCTAGTTTAACTGGGATGAACTCAACCTAGGCAATTATGCTGGCAGTGTGAGATACAATAAGCTTATTTGCATAAATATAATGATAATAAAATTATGCTAATAAGAAAGAATTCACCTAAGTGGGTGGCAATTTCCCAGTATTGTTCTATTAAATGAATTGGCCCATAATGTTATTGGTTATACATACATGTCATGAAGTCATGGGGACATAGAAAATACTGTGCTCAATTCAAAAAAATTCCCATTGCATCATAGTGCATTTCAATTGTAATACATTAGAGAAGAATATACAAAAACATTCTAGAACCTTCCCCTGAAGACCTCTAGAATATGAAAGGAGGCCATTTCCTGGCCTAGGATTGTATCCCCAGAATATTCACCCAGTACCACATTTTTCAGTACCCTGAATATTCTCCTCCTACTTTTAGAGTAGTGTTATCCCCTTTATTATCCAACCCACCTTATTTACTGGACTAGTTATCAAGCTACCTCCAAACCTCCCCATCTTAGACCTTGAACTATTCCTTATACAGCAGTTGGTGCAAGACTACCACCTCTGCAAGTAGCCAATCAGCTCAAGTGCTTGGCAGCTGCTTAGTACCAATTTTTATTTTTACTTATCTCTCAAACAGACAGAAAGATAGCCAAACCTATAAGGTTATCTGTTAGTCTTCTCCTTATTGACTAATTTGTTTATCAAATAAGACAATTAAAAATGAGTTTAGGTTATCCTCTGTGCATAGTTTAGACACTATAGAGAGAATAATAGTAATTATTATTCAGATAACCTGTCAGCACAGTGATAGTACCTGGCTTTTCATAGACATTAAGCCAGTGTTTCATACACATAGCTGACAGATCAAGTGGTGGGGATGTGGAATTTGGATATGAGGGGGGAAAAAGGATTAACATTCCAGAGACTCCAAACACATTATACTAAAATACACTAAGAAATATATGGGAGGGAGTTAAAAAGTAATTAGGATTCCAGCTACCTGACTAAATCTTTTCAGGGGGGGGGGAAGAAGAGCAAGATTCTCATGTCTCTTTATTAATCTCACAATTGTTGGAAAGAATCAAAAAAAAAACATTTGAGATTCATGAACATGGGATTGTGTCTAGAGGACTTGGAAGTTGGATTGTCAAGATTCCCCCCCCCCCAAGTAAAAAAAATGTTATTTATAAGCTGACCAAACAAGTTTCTTGTTTTGTTTTTACAAGTGAGAACAGGATGAGTTTTGCAGTAGTTGTTTTTGTTTATGGTTGGTTTCTGTCCAACAGAGTTCTTGTATAAAATGTGGTACAGACTTTTAGGATTATCTCCAATTCATTGCATAAAAGAATGGATTTTCAGGAGATAATAATATATTTACGTATATGTTTGACTGATTAAGGCTTACAAAAATAAATCAATTACCCAACTAGTTTGTACTCATTTGTGTGTGTACTTATTTCTCTCATCCTCCCCAAGTGTACAGTTTTGTTGGTTTTCTTCAAGAAACTGATATACCATTGTTATACATCGTTTGTTTTTTTGTAAAAGGAAAGAAAGAAAGAAGAGTTTTTTTTGTACTTAGTTTTGTGAGTAGGATCGTGAATATTGAGTGATGAAAGATCAATAAGAACGCAATAAAGAAAGGGTTAGAATGTAGGTTGTTCTACAGTCTTGTATAAGTCTTCAACAGCCAGATGATAGAGTTGATTCCAGTGAGAGAACCAAGATTTGAGATGAATTTTGGGCGAAGGTTGATAAGGATGGAGGGGATGAAAGAAGGAGGGGAGGAGGTGTGAGATATGTGCAGGACGCTTGAGTAATTGCGGGGTGTGCTCCTGAATATAAGCATCTACTTCTTCGTGGAGAAGAGCATTTACCAAGTTATCCACATCCCTTGAAATCTCCCTGGTCGTTACAACGAGCTGTTCGAGCTCGCGGGAACTTAGAGTGCTGGTGAACCTCAAGTTTGTTTTGTCATTCGAGATCTTGATCAGCTTGTTTACGAACAATCGGGATAGCTTGATGATCAAAATCATCGCTCTTCGCCTATCAGATTGGGCTTGCTCCGGAGTCTCGGATGTATCGTTGACAGGTCGGAGGGGTGTAGGGATAGAGGCAAGTCGACCAGGAGCCGAACGTCGATCTCCTTCTTCTTCTTCTGGTCGAGGTGGATTAATGAACACCATATAAACCCCCAACAGATCACTTATCGTGTTGACATTCTTTTCCCATTCAGCTTGGAAAATACTGAGCTCGGATCTATTGATCCAGAAGAGTGTCTCATCGACTGATTTCGAGCAGGCAGATGAGATCGATTCGAGCTCGAGTCTCTTCTTGGGATCTCTATTAAATTGATATCCTGATGTTTGGATGAAACCGGACGAGGTTCGAAGTAGTTTACAGGCTAATTCGGTGGTTCCACACACTTGGACGGCTATACGAGAAGTTTTAAATAACTTTAAGCCCTTAAAATCTTGATCTGTGCTAATCGATATGGCACGTAGATCTGGAGCGATCCGACCGATCGCAAATCGGAGATCTCGAAGGCTGATCTCTAGTGTTTTCAAAACTTGCAGTAGTAATTCCATGTTGCGAATGACTAGTTGCGGATTGGACTGACGGAGAAGAAGGACTTTCGACACGCAATTAACTTGAACCCTGAATTTTGGTAAAGTTATTGATTGTAGATCGTGTAGTATTTCAGCTCGTCTCTCGATTTCGTTAAATATGACCATTGGTTCATCATAAGAATCGATCTGTTCCCAGAGAGCTAAATATGCATCATATATTCGTTCGAATTCTTTCTTGACTAAACCTATATCGATGATAGAATAAATAAATAAATATTTATTTATTTTTATGATGATGATGATAATTACTCAGTCTTCCGTAACAACAGGTAGTTATGATTCTGTATGGTTCACTGCATCGTCAAGTAAAAATATCATTACCCTCGTAATTAGCGATCTGGTCATTCGTGTTGTTCGTATAAAATTCGTCGAATGAGTCGATTAAGACCGACATTCCATCGTCTTGAGATTCGGCCATCGTGCTGAACTTGTCCAGGTTTTCCTCAAGAGGGTAATGTGTTGATATTGGTACCTCGGCGGATGTCGGGGGCCCGGATCACCCGATAAAATTATTTATGTATTCAAATATGGATTGTACATACAGTGTACACAGCAGTTGCGGGGCGCCGGCAAAACCGCTGATGGTTTGGTCGTCAATTTGCCGGACCCCCCCCAGCCAGCTTTGACCGTCAAAAAACGGACCCCAGGTCAGCCGGCAAATTGACCGCCCAAATTCCAACAGGCCTGCCGGCGTGAATTTGGGCAAAAAGCCGGCAAACTCAAGGTCCAATTGACCCAACCGGCAGTTTGACGTCAAAGCCAACCCCGGGTCAATTGACCCCCTGCGCCCATTAACCGGGGGGTCACCTTACTTGGCCAGCTTACGGATATCCAAGGGAACAATGTGGCGGCCACCAGGCCTTTTTTTTTGTTTTTTCATTCATTTTAATATGTACTATTTACAGGATTTTTTATTGATTTTTTTTTTACATTTTTTGTTATTTGTTTTTTTTTCATGTATTTTTTATGATTTTGTCTTTGGGTGGGGGAATTACATGGGGAAAAAAAAGAAAGAAAAAAAATGTGTGAGCTTGGTCCTACCCGGCAAGGGCTACTTCTCTTGAGAGAAAAGTGCCAACCTCTTCCTTTAAGGGATCGGCCCCGAATTCTGCGGCCATTGCTCGTAATTCTATCTCTGCCTCTATGGCAGTGGGCAAATGGATCAGTTTGGCGGGAACATCTGCAAACATGATGTTCCCAGGGAATAACTGGCGATCCCGTCTCAAAGTGAGGGCCGCATACCTGTAATGTCATGATTAAAACTGGTTAGCTTGCTGTGGAGGAAACATGAGGACCTTTATGGAAAAATTACGCGACCACCCCGAGGTCGGTCCGCTGCCTCATGGCCTCCAAGTGGTCGTTGATGAGATCCCATTGGGAACGAGCATCCCCAGGTGCTTGGTGGACAAGATGGTGGATGGTAACGAGGCGGAGAATCGCTACCCGGACTTGTACCCCCATGGTGAGACCAGCTTGGATCTCCTTGTTGGTTCGCATGGCACTCCGGGGCTGGAAGGCTCTGTCCAACAAGACAATCAGATCAAAAAGCTTCAGAACTGTACCAAGCTCACGCGAACGTGCCTCCTGGTGCACGTTGGTGAGTAGCTAATTAGGGGGGGAGGGGGCAGGAGGTCTGTCAGTATACAAATTATGATAAAAGAAATGGTCCACTTACAACATTTCGCATGTGAGTCCTTTCATGCTTGACCATGGCCCTCAAAAAGGTCACTAAGCTTGCCATTGATGCATGATTCTGTGGTAGGCCTGGGGGGAGGTGTTGCCTCCTGAAAGAGGCTGGTTGGTCGAGGACGAATTTCTGTTATGTAAATGTAAAGATGTTAGTTGAGATGTTACTTGTGGGGAACAGGTGAGGGATTAAGTATCCCTTTTACTTACCTTGATGAGAGGGAGGGGCGAGTTCGTAATTGGCTGCCCATGCAACGACTGAGCCCGGCTGTAAGACTCCAACGCGCTTTGCATCAGTATATCGCGGAGCCGTTGGCGAACTGTGGACTGAGTCGATGAATGGCGTATTCATCAGCAAGCGCCCCGATGATTTGGCTGATCAGGGAATCTGCGTACTCTCACTATTGAGCTGTACACATGACTCCCAGGGGCTTCGGCAACGGGTGGCTGTGGAGGATTTGCAGGATGGGGATGGGTGGGATGGGTGGGATGCTGCCGCATCCACATGATAACGGACAACATCCATTGGGTATTGTGCGGTGCCTGGAGGATTGAGTGAGCAAGAGGTCGCTTGAAAAAGAGAGAGACTTACCTCAAACAACTGGTGCGCCAGCGCCAAGTCGACCGTCAAAAGCTGAGCTGAGGCAAGCAGCGCCTCAACAAGGTGGTGTGAAGCGGGGTGCGTACCGCTGCTAGATCCTTGGGCAGTTATGGAGCTGTCTTGAGACCAGATTATGGGGGGCCGAGGTGCCGGCGGCGTCGCCGGCGATGGTTGCGCGTTTTCTGTGGAAAAAATCGAATCAGGTGCGTACGGCACATATCCCCAAGGACGGGGGGGTCGAATGAACCCGTCCATACTACCATAGACGCTGTAGGCTTTGTTCTTGGAGCTTCGATGGTCACTGGGCATCTCATCGTCGTTGTCTTCCGACATGTGCTCCCTCTCACGAGGCGATCTTATGTCGTTGACTGGTTTTGCAGTTGCTCTGGGGTGGCTCCTGCGAGCTGGAAAATGAACATAACATTAGCAAAGTAGATTGGAAACATGTGATAATGGGTCACGATCTTACCTGAAACGTCCCCGCTGTGACTGGCACTGCTCAGGATGCCTCGACTGGGGGTGATGATTGGTGCTTGGTTGGGAGTGACAACAGGTGGGGCTTCGTTTGGAGGGATGATGGCTTGATTAGGCGCTGTAATGGCCGGGTGAGTCAGTTAAATATGTATATTTTATTTAATCTACATATTTACTCGCCTGAAGGAGTGTGAGGGGCTCGACCGAGGGTAGTGTGTTGCACTCAAGGGGTTCGGACGATTGCCTGAGAGCTTGAGCGACGTGGTCTCTTGGCTGGAGATGATTGAGCTGGGGATGCAACATCGGCATCGACTCTACTGACGCCACGGGGTAGGGGTTGGGAGGAGGAGTGTTTCATGGGAGAAACACTTCCCGATTGAGCACGTCGCATGCTCAAACAATACTGATGGGGAATGATGTATGTTGTAAAACACTTGGGGTGCTTGCAGGTGGGGGGAGGAAGTGTGTCAGTGGGATGGATGAGTTAAATAGAGCAGAATATTGGGTGCTCAGCTGATTTTGGTTCGTATTTGTCCTTGTCCCTCGCTTCTCCGGTGATATCGGTATATGAAATAGTACATGATTGGATATAATGAACAAAAGGATTCAAGAACCTAAGGTTGACCGCAGGGGTAAGTGTTAGTTTCATATCTCATAAGCGACATACAACAATGAAAACTAACCTGTGCCACAAAGTAGTATATGAACGTGCGGTTTCTTCTGATATTCGTGCGAAATGGGTATTTAGATTTTGCGGCGGTCGAGCGATGCTGTCAACAGAGGGACATTTGAAATTGGAATCCCACCTGTCAAACTTGCCGGTAAATTTGCGGCCGGGGAACGGGCAAGCAGATATTGAAGATGTCGACCGTGAGATTGACGGTGAAAGTTTGGTCGGTGACCAACAGACTCCAATTGAAAGTCGTAACGAGGTTGATATGCAGCTAGAAAATAACGCAGCAGAAGATGTCAGCTTATTATATCACAGCGGAGAAGGGAGAACTTTGACTTACTTTGGCGGAGATAGTGGCAGCGACGGGGGCCATATGGTAATCCAGGAGGTCATTGATATATTCCGGCCGACTAACCTGTTGGATGAAGAAATGGAAGAGGAGGGAATGGAAGATGAGGGTGATCAAGGGTCAGATCGAGAAAGCGTTGATGAAGGCGGCGAAGGCGGATGGTTTCCTTTCAGTGGGGTTGGGGTGAGTGACGGACAAGTCGAGTGAGAGTGTGGGAGGAAGACTGACGGGGGTGTATTTGGAATTGGGGGAGCCAGCAATTGGTTGCGGTCCTCATGACAGGTTTCATGCATAACCTCATGTCACGCATGCAATATCACAAAGTCCGCACCCTCCTGGTATTTTTGGGCAGAGAACTTCACCATTGGACCTCTGTCTGGCGGGCAAAGGCCAGATTGAGGGCCATGCTCAAGATGGAGCCTATGAAAAGAGAGAGTGTATTCAATAATAAATGCTACTCCCTCAGTCTCAAAAGAACAATACTCCTAGTAAGTGATAAAACATTTTATTTTTGGATTGGATACAACTGATTTGATTGTTTGTTTACATAATTTTTTGGTACATAAACATTTACAATCTTCCACAGGATATGGCAAACCCATATGTGAATCCTCACCTGGACTTTTACCCTGTGGAGTCTAATGGAATTGATGTTTATAAATTGTCTCAGAGTACAAAGTGGCTTGAATGCCTTCCACGTGAATACCGTGCACAAATGGTGGTGATTCAAAACAAACATTACTATATATATGAGCCCTGTCAGCTAGCCAATGGCTCCTTGGTCATACCCATTTTCTTTTATGAACACAGGGGCAAGATGTTTGCCAAATGTATCAAACCAGAATGCCAAGGAACCCCTAGTGATGCCAATTTCAGGATGACAATACCACACAATCTTCCATACCAATCTCCATTGTTATTTAGCGTGGATTGTGAAGATTTTGTTTTGATTTACAGTGAAATATGCTTGTGGGGGGGGGAAATCAGTGCAATCTGCTTGTCAGAACACTATATGGGGTATGCTATGTTTTCCCTTATTCACTTGAACCACTGACATCTTGACTCATGTCTGTCTTAAATCTATTCAGAAACTAAAAAAAGGAAGTTATACCCAATCAAATATCCAAATTCATGGCGGATAAAGGCACAGAATAAGGTCATGAGACATGTACCAATTAATTTATACTGTGATGACACCTCTGGTAACCAGTCCAAGAAATGGAATAAGTACATCAGTTACTATTATACCCTTGCAGGTCTCCCACCCAAACACTCAAATCAACAGTAAAACTGTCATTTCCTATCTACATCAAATACCGCAGGGACTTTGGAATTGGCTGACCAAATAGTGGATGAAATCAAGTGAGAATCTCCCTATGACAAATGTGTTATCAATCATTTGTGAGGACTACTGATGATAGATATGCTCCCAATTTAGTGATATTACAGCCAATGGTTTCTTTGCATTTGACTATGGATTGCAAGATGATGTCCTGGTACATTCAATTATTATATGTTTCCTTGGTGACTCACCCATGCATGCAGAAATAACCAATACACCCATGCCTGGGGCATCATTAAATCCCTGCCGTATATGCCATTTGGGAGCTGAAAAGCGGATAGATAAAGCAGGAGAAGATTATGTTTATCAATTCTTGGCCATGGATTCTTGGGGTACAAGGGCTAGTTCATAATACTCCTTATTCTAATGAGGCAATTGCTTGCAGTCTGACAGTATGTATTGGACTATATTTAGGATGTTGTGGATTACAGAGATTGGAATGAGACCATCTCCCGCTCTCATCAACTGTGGGATACAGCATTCAATGGTACCAAGGATGATTATGCAAAAGAATCCAGGGCTTGGGGTGTCCAAGATTCCATCACAAAGGAATTTGTAGATATGCTGAAAGATAGGAGAATGCAACATGAGGTTGGCAAGATACTAGCAATTTCGGAGCACCAGCATGAAAAGCTGTTCAATCCCTTCCTGAGGCTTCTGGGTAAGTTTTATAGATTATGTGTCACTGATTCATATATCTCATTCTTCAGATCACAGGATTCATGTCATTCTTCACCCAGGATTTGATGGTTGCAAAGATACACCTGTTGAAATTTTGCATGTAATACTCCTGGGGGTAATCAAGTACATTGCCATAGACTTTCTCTCCAATACCATCAAGCCCAGGCAGGTGAATGATCTAGTTGGTTCATGGCAATCATTCATAACAGATTCACTAGACCTACCTGTCCTCAATGCTGCATATATGTACAAACATCACAGGAGCATGGTTGGTAAAGATTTCAAGATAATACTTCAATGTGCCCCATTTGTGTTCTTTAAGTTCATGAATGAACAACAGAAAGGATTATGGAATGCACTTTGCAGGCTGGCACCATATATATTCCAGACACACATATCAAACATGCGTACTTACATTGGGGAATTGAAAATCCTGGTTGATAACCTGCTGTTACAGCTCATGAACAGCAATGCACGATGGGTCAACAAGCCCAAGTTTCATATGCTGATACATCTGGCACACTCTATTGAAAGATTTGGACCAGCCAGCTTGTTTGCCACTGAAAAGTTTGAAAGTTTCAATAGCATACTACGGAATGCATCAATACACTCCAACAGACAGCATCCAGGAAAAGATCTTGCAGTGCATTTCAGTAATTATGAATGTCTTTGGGCAATATTATCTGGTGCCAAGTTGTTTAATCATGTGAAAAATTTTTCCTTTCAAGTTTCCAATCAAGTGAGGGCATTTTTTGATAATTCAGATATACAGCAATCAATGGGTTATGTTCACGCCAGTATTCATGGAACTGGGATTGCCTACCCCAAGCCTTCTGAGGCCAAGCTTCCAGCCAAAGACAAAGTAGGAGTTCCTAAGGAAGTCAGTGATAAATATCCCAACCACTATTATAGTCAAGTATGCTGCATCAAGTTAGATGAAAAAAGAAGCATAAGGAAGTGATATTTTGTGTATGTTACCAACTCCCATCAACAAAGGGCATCTATTGGGCAGATTAAATCAATCTGGAAAGTCACCTACAAAAATACATTTGGCCTCAGCAAAAGCATCTTCTGCATGCATTATGAATATTTTCAACTATCAAACATCTCAGATTACTACAAGATGAGGACAATCAAGAGTACACACAAATCCAATGTGTGTTTCCCTGAGGTAAGTGTATAGTGTGTTATTATTGCTTTTAAAATTGAGGAAAACCTTCAACTGAACAATACATATTATTTACAGGATATAAAACACTACCTCAATGTACAGCACAACTGTCATGAAGGTGGATGCCAAGTTAAAATGAGTTCAAGGCAGGGGAATGCTACCAATGAAGGGAATCCTGCAAGATACATGGTTCACCACATAAGAACTGATAGTTATGTTCTAAATACATGCTCATTCCATGCACCGGAGGCCCACAGAGAAATTGCATCTCTAGATATTAACCCAGTATCCAGTGCTGAATTTTCACAAGCCATTAGAACAGGACTAGAGAAATGGAGGGCTGAGAAGAATATACCAGACCGAGAGGAGAGACTGTTCCCAAATCACAAGCATGTTGAACCAAGTAGGAATCCTGTTCAGCAGCAAATGCCACATAGGGGCAGAAGCAATTCAGTCAATTCACTGCCACAACTTAGTAGTCCATCAAGTCACATCTACAATCAGTGTCTGTCAGCCCAAAAACAAATGAGTAGGAATAATGAACCATTTGAATCATCACAATGCTCTCCACATTCATCAAGCCACCATGCAAATCAAAGCAGTCCACAATCATCCCTAAATACTCATATCCAGCAACAAGCCAGCACCAGGACAGTCAACCCAAATAGAAGCTCCAGAAATATGCCATCACAGATGGCTAGCGGCATTGAAATCTTAGAATCCCCAATTCCATCAAGAGAACTATTGGTGGCCAATATAAATCACCCAGGAAAACCAGAGCCATCTAGGAAGTTTCTCCAGCAATGTACACAGAAATCTAGAATCTATGATCAACATAACCTCCCGCAAACACATGTTGTGAGTGGGCTGAATAGCTTACAGGCAGAACATATCCAACCAAATTTCCAACCAGAGCCATGTAGGACTGCATCTGAGCCAGAAGCCATCTCCAGAACAATAAACCAATCAAATTCAGCTAGGAATGTTCCATCACCTTTTCCCTGGGGAGTGGAATCCCCATTTCCATCAAGAGAGAACCTAGTTGCCAATGGAATTTACCCAACAGAAACAGATACCAGAGCAATGAACACAGTCACAAGCTCGAGAAATACACCATGCCCTTTCCCCATGGGAGTGGAATCACCATTTCCAACAAGAGAAGCACTAGTTGCAAATGTGATTTACCCAAGAGATTCAGAGCCACATATGGAGCGTACTACATCAAGGAATTCATCATACTCTTCACAATCAGCTCAAATTGG
Source organism: Puccinia hordei (assembly GCA_007896445.1). Classification (NCBI taxonomy): domain Eukaryota; kingdom Fungi; phylum Basidiomycota; class Pucciniomycetes; order Pucciniales; family Pucciniaceae; genus Puccinia; species Puccinia hordei. The sequence goes on along the minus strand of RDRW01000676.1, from coordinate 40,763 downwards.
ATCAATATATGGAGACAGCTTTGGAAATTCAATTAATATGGGCCAGGGAATTTACTCTTTGCCATCAGGAACATCACATGAATCACTAGTGAACAGACAGGCAATTCCACCTTCAGAATCAGCTAGGATTATTCCATCACCTTTTCCCTGGGGAGTGGAATCCCCATTTCCATCAAGAGAGAACCTAGTTGCCAATGGAATTTACCCAACAGAAACAGATACCAGAGCAATGAACACAGTCACAAGCTTGAGAAATACACCATGCCCTTTCCCCATGGGAGTGGAATCACCATTTCCAACAAGAGAAGCACTAGTTGCAAATGTGATTTACCCAAGAGATTCAGAGCCACATATGGAGCGTACTACATCAAGGAATTCTTCATACTCTTCACAATCAGCTCAAATCGGATCAATATATGGAGACAGCTTTGGAACTTCAATTAATATGGGCCAGGGAATTTACTCTTTGCCATCAGGAACATCACATGAATCACTAGTGAACAGACAGGCAATTCCTCCGTCAGAATCAGCATTCCAATCCACCTCAGGATACTCTCTGGGGAGCAATCAATCAATGTACACATCAACCTCCTTGGGTGGGTGCCAAAATCACCCTACAGGTGGCAATCCAGGAAGTTCAAATTATTATTCATCTTCTAGAAGCTCATTAGGGAGGGAAAATATGTTCAATTCTTCAAGGCCATTGGGGGGATTGCATAGATCCACAATGAGTGATGCCCCAGGCAATTTCATTGGAAATAGTGAATCAAAGTATGGATCAACCTCATTGGGAAGCAATTCAGACAGTGAATTGCACCATTCCTCACACAGGAGATAAAATCCAGCTTGGCTAGGTTGAAGTTACATGCAGTAGCTGCACAAACCACAGCTACTACATGTTATCAGCCCACTTTCTTTCCCACATCAGAAATTAACAGGCCAATCTCTTTCCCATGATGCAAATAAATCAAATAAATACAAAAAAGGAACAAAAACCAAAAAAGGAACAAAAACTTCATCTGAAGACCAAAAATTGAATAAAAATGTGAAAGAACCATGGTAAAACACAAAAACAGGTTGATCCAAATTACATGATAATTTGAGCATTCTTACTACAAGACTGGTCATTGTAAAGCTTCAAGGGAGGTCTCATTTCATTTTTGGTTTTTATGCTCATTATAAATAAATAGTAATTTGTGTTTTGGATGAGTAATACATAGATTGACTCAAAGAGAGCTTAGTTGTGATGTAAATATTTACATAACTATCTAGGCAGAGGGGATATTAAAAATTGAATGGAGGGGGGGGGGGGGAGGTCATTTGGTGGCTGGGGACACATGGGTGAGGGGACTTGGGGATTGTGGTCCCTTGCTTTGCCAGTCAGCCCGGGGTCAACTCAAGTTGACGGTGTTTTGCCGCTCCCCCCGCGGGCTGGCGTCGGGGAGCTGATCAAGGGCCTGCAGTTGGGCTGGCAATCTGACAGCCCGCTGGTCGATTTGCCAGTGAGTCGACCCGCCCGTCAGATTGCCGAGCAAAATTTGATTCTGGTCGAGGGCCAGCATTTGGCTAACTTAACGCAAGTCCCTCGCTTTGGAGGGCCCTGGTGAAGCTTGGGCTGGCGCAAAGCGCCCCTCGCGCAAAGCGCGAGCCTCCAAAGGAGAAGGACTTGTGACTAATGTCAGATTTTTGGGCTGGAAGCTGGGAACCTTTTTGCAGGGAAAGGTTTTCCCTCATGTTTCCCCCACCTTCCCAGATGATATTTGTCCTGCCAAAGAGACGGGCCAAAAGGCCTGATTTTTCTCAACATTTCTGTAATGAACAGGTGGCCCAAGATTGAGGACTCGTCCCTCAAGAAAATAATGAAATTCTCATTTTTCCATGAGTTTCACGAAGGTCCTCAGGATTATTCCCAATTCTTCTATCATCTTCTTCAATACTCCCTCACCATGTACCTGTACAAATTGAACAGATAATGTGAGATTCAATGTCTCAACCCATAATATTAAGTAATGTTTCAAACTATGGGATAAATAAAAAATTCACGATGTCACCATTGTCAGTGAGACTCCCACTCACATCCAATGGACCAACCAACATTTGTTCATCATAAGTCTGAAAAAATATGTACCCAAAGCCAAGAAGTTGGCCTACATGCTAAAGCTCACAAGAAATCATTTGGATGGATTACTCAGGACTTACAAGCGTTTCACTATTGAAAAGTGAAAAAAAGCCCCCAAAAGCCAAAGCTTCCAGGCAATGGCTGGGACTTTGCTCACAAGCCCCTCATTCTTGAGGCTCGCTTGGCGAGGCGCCTTCGGCGCGCCGGGTCCCCCGGCCCCTGAATCGAGGGGATTGTGCTAAGCTAGAGCATTTGGCCTGTCAACTTGCTGGCAATCTGACAGCCCGCGGGTCAAATTGCCAGTGAGTTGACCTGCCGATTGCCGAGCGAAACCCAATTTCGCGCAACTGCCGTGTACACCAAAAAAGACCATCTGCCGTATCCTGAACAACATCATATCAGATAATGTCTCAGCTAAAGTTCTCATCAATTGATTCATGCTTTGTGGGTCCGATTACCTCCCTGCTAATCCTCTCATGCCCACTGAAATTGAAGACTAGCGATCGGCTTCTACTAGTCGGATCGGGATCCTTCCTATCAATTTTCAGCTTGATGGGATCCTCCACTCTGGAGTCACCTGGAAAGCTGTACCACAAGGTTTTGGCTCATGATCGCATCCATCATCTCAAGCTTCTTGAATACGATCAAACTATTATCACAGAAAGACAGGCTGAGATCTTCGCCCGCTCTTTTGTCTGTGCCGGCGGAAGAGAATTCGCTATCTGTTCTCTCGAGAAATCACTCGTCCAAGTTAACGCTGGAGAGTTAAGAAGCTCCTCAAGGTCAGAGCAGAACTTCAAATCCCACTTTACTTTCCCTCTCTCCCTCCTTTTCTTTCGCGTCGTCTGCATCGCGATTTCGGTATGGTTCCTTTGGATCACATCGTCTTACTTCACATCCATCCACCGAAGCTGAATGTATTCTGTTAACTAGCTTAGTATTTAACAAACTGAAGGCTCTTACCATCGATGACTGGATAATAGATATTGACTATCGCCGTCGATCTTCCCCCGGGTGCAACCAAATCACTTTACTTACCGCTCACAATCGATTGATAATTTATCGACTAGAAGGGTGTGAGGACCTACGGGAGATCTGCTCTATTACTTGTCCAGATACTACGCTGCTATTGTCAGGCCAGATTCGGGTTCAAGAACAAGACCAACTCGAGGTGTTTTGTGTGGCAGCCGGATCTATATCTGGAAATGTTACAATATGGAAATATTGGAAAGCGGACAACCAATTTCAATCTATCCTCCAAGTTCAAACCACTCTCATCGGCCATAGAGGTGCTATCTATGATCTATCGTTTTCCCCTCTGGGAGACATGCTCTGTACCGCATCAGAAGATAGGTCTCTACGCGTATGGGATTTCACAAGTCCAGACAATCACGCTCTTGTACTCTGGGGCCACTTGGGACGTGTTTGGCGCTGCCATTGGTGGAATAATGAGCAACTTACCAGCGTTGGAGAAGTCAGCTTTCCTAAGTAATCTTCCCGACGCGTATTTTTTGTAAAGATCTTAATTGAAACTTATTTTTGAGTTTTTAATCCCATAATCGGCCACCGGAATAGGACTGTCGAGCTTTGACATGGAAAATTTCTACACCTACAAGAACCCCTGAGAATTTAAAAACTGATAGCCACTCTCAGAGAGAATCTTCACTTAAACCATTCTCCATAATACAATCGGCACATGATGGAAGAAGTATATGGTCCGTTACCCATGATGAAAGAACTGGTTACTTGGTTAGTAAACAAACGAACAGACAATATAACAATTCTATGAGTAAATATACTAAAAATTATCCTAATCTGGTCGTGTCTCTTAAAGCTTACCGGGGGAGCCGATGGAAAAATCTGTTCCAATTTGATAGAGCAACATGATAATACTCCTGAAATCATATGTGAGACTGATTTGTTAAACCGTGTCGCGCTTTTATATCATCGTCCATCTAATATTTTAAAACGCTACTTGATTTTTTTTCGTGTCTAGCCAAAAAAATCACGAGTACCAATCGAAACTCCATCAAAGCTTTCAACGTTAGTTCGGATGCAAGCCAGGTCATATATGTATGCCAAGATGGGTAAGTCATCAGTCGGATGTGCATACTCCTACATGAATTGATTTGCTATCCTAAATCCTGATAATGATTAACCTATCTTCTAGATCCATTTATGCTCGTTTTCTTTTCGATAAGAGTTGTCCCGAAAGATTGCTATATCGCCATACTTCCATTTTCCGCTCACAATGTCACGTACGGTTCGTACCAGGATCCGATTGTGCAGCATTTATTGCCACCAACCACGGCCATCTGCTTTCTGTTCATGACATCGGGAAATCTGATCCGAGGACTCAACTCTATAATCTTATGCATGCTGTTACTATGCTTACGGTTTATCTCACGATAGGTAAGTAGGAAACAAAACCTTGTTTGCATTGGTGATCAAAGTATTACTCAAACTGATCCACGCAAAACTGACATTGATCATGTTAGATTTAAGCATATTCGCTTTGATATATGACTGCAAGCAAAACGTCTGTCTTCTTTACAAGCTTTCGGTAAGTTTTTATTTATATGAATAAACAGATCAAGATATATCACTGATGTTTTTATCTTTCTGGAAGCGTCTAGGAAAACACTGATCCAAAGTTGGTATTTCGAATGTGCCTCCGGTCTATGAACACTGCGACCTCTATGAAGCTTGTAGAAACTACGGACCCGAGACGTTTATTGGTGTTTGTTGGTGATGTAGATGGATGTTTAGCCGTTGGCGAAGTATCAGAGAAGGAGAGCCATATTTGTCCGATCGTATCACTGCACAAAGACGGCATTCTTGATATTGATGTTGATCAACCGCAAGATAACGCGCATAAAAATTGCTTAGTTCTAAGCACCCTTGGACGGGATGGAAATCACCAAAAATGTTTCATTCATGTTCAGGACAACCAAATCAAAATCTTTCAGATCCATCAAAATCCTATCAGTAAAGGTAGTCTTGAAATCTTTCTCGACTATCCACACAATTTATGTTACATCTCTGGATTCGAAAAGGCTTATTGGAAAGTTTTCGACCTTCAGACTGGCTTAATGGTATTTTCTTTTGCCCATATTTACTGCCTCCTTGAATTATGGAAGTCGGGTGAAAAAATGTCCCCAATCCCTCCCCCCTCAATTAGATTGGTAGTTGCAAGGTTGCCTGTAATGGACAGCCCAACATGTGGTTTTGTAGGAACCGGGGAAATCGAAGCTATCTATTCTACCAGCAACAAGGATCTGTAAGTCTTATCTCTCGCTCCTTGGGATTTATTGCGGACAGCTGTCTTATTAGAATTACCGGCCTTCTGCTATCATATTTTGTTTTCTTCTTCCCAGATATTGATAAACTATCTATCGCTTCCGGATACAAACAGTCCCATCAGCCTTTTACCCAACTTTGGGACTCATGGTCGCGAGATTAATTGTCTAAAAATGGTTCCTGTTTTTCAAGGACTATTGGAAATAGTAGCTACTGGTTCTGAGAACGGCGTTTTGGAACTGTCTCTTAGTAAGTCAAACGATTCGAAACCCGATACTTCCTTTCGGGTTTTCTCCAGATGACGATATTATCTCTTGTGTAGATCAACGCCACAGTACTTCACGATCACTAGTCAAAGTTTATAGGAATGCTAGAGTTCCTTTCTCAGTTAAGTGCCTCACATGGTTAAGGGATCCTGCTCACTGTGGCGTTACGCAGCGGTTTTGCGATGGATTTCAAGAGAAAATTAGGGACACCCTCTTTTTAGTTATATCTGGCTCGCGAGAAATGTTCCAAATATTTCGAGTGGCCTTAGATCGGCATCCCGAAGCAAGCTCTATCAGCGAAATCTATGTGGGCGTCATGGAATGGTCATCTTTCAGTCAACGCTCTGCAGAAGAAAGCGAGGTTAGAATCATGGATTTAGACCGCTTACATTTGACCGATGCAGTCTGGTTATTGTCCACTTCTCACAGCGATGGAAATATCCAAGTGAGTATTTAACCAATTTAATTTACGGCCCTGATTGAACGGCTGAAAATGAGCTTTGTTCATTTATTTTCAATACAGGTATGGACCTTGGATGTAGTCAAAAAAGATCAACGGCTTCTGTTCCAATACACAACTGAATATTGCGTCCTCTCCATCCAAATGCTTCATGTCAAAGTAGGGAACGAGAAAGAAATATTAATATTGGCCGGATTGACCGACGGAACGTATGCCATTCTTAAGCATTTTTTTTTTTTTTTCGCTTGGGATTTCATTGTTTATAATCGATTTTTTTTTTCTTCCTCTTCTCACGTGAAATAAAATAGGGTTCGTGTTTTGAACCTCCCAAAAATTGACTTCACATCAATCATGGAGGGCAAGATTTCAGAAACTCAGACGATGAATATCTTGTTGACTCTACCTCACCATCAAAGCGGTGTGAGGTGTGTGAGAAGCTATTCTCAAAGTGAATGTCTTTCTTTCTTCTTTTTGCGTTTCCCGCAATTTACTTTTGTTATCCGATGGGTTGAACCGATGGGTTTTGATTTGCATACATGCTTAGATAGCCGAGTGATCATTGCTACCGGAGGGGACGATAACTGTTTAGTTATACAGTGCTTGGAATTCTTTCGAAAGTGCTCGACCAGTTTGCAGCTGGAGACAAAATTGGTGGGCACGGGAAAGAAAGTTCAGGCGCATGCTAGTTGTATCAATGGTTTGTGTTTTTTGATATTCATACTTACTAGCTAAATCACCTTGTCTTTCGGTTCAGGAAAAGAGCGTATTCTGATCAAGTAATGGTTCTAGATGTTTTCATGTTGGGGGTCAACTCACTCCTAGATGAACATGCAGGGTGTAGAGATAGGGTAATTTTATTTAGCGTTTCGGCCGACCAAAAGCTGAAGATTTGGTCCATTGATTCCATGCCCGAGCCTAACAAACCATTGGAAATTGACTTGGTTAAAATTCTGCATACTGATGTTGCTGATTGTTCTTCAATAGATCTCGTAGTTCATCAAACTACACATCCTTTCAATCATAGTCTTTGTATTTTCTTGGCTGGAATAGGTATAGAATCACGAGTTTTGACTACTTCTCTTTTCGATTCATCATACTCCTGATTCTGTCTCTCATATTTGTCATCCACATTAATCACTCATAGTTCTGTGGCATTGGAATCCTAAAATATCTCATTCTTGAAACAATTTTTCAGCTGTCAGGCAAAACATAGTCACCCCTACATTGGCCGACCTATGATTTTACCACACCATCTTCAGTTTTCTTAAATTTCATATTCATTTCATTGATTTCATTATAATTAACATACTTTATATATGCTTGTAACTAGTCAAACTTTTATTTTTATTTTTGAAAGTGTAATTTTGCCAGTGGCATTGCACACTATAAATGTTATGGTTTCTGACTACAAGTTTTTTTCAAGTTGTAACAATTGTTTTTTACTTAGTGTTGGTGGGATTTTTTTAAGCTTCTCAATCAGGTTGGTTTGTAAATTGATAACAGGAATTGAAAGTGGAACAGAGAGTTTGTTGGAGGAGATAAGATTACAAAGGGGGCAACTAATATAGGGTGAGGTGTAGCTGTCCTGGGTTGGAAGGGGTAGCAGCCAGGGGTTTTGCTTGCCAGGATTCAAACACTGGACTGTTCACTCTCTCCAAAGTGAGTGTATTATGTTGTTGCAGGGCAGCTTGTAGTTAACCTTAGTCAGCCTGACATATGTAAAAACAACCAATGCTGTTGATCCCTAGACTTTCAGGAGAGAAGATAATCATTTATACACATTCCTCTGTATTTGAACATACCTCATCACATCACTACTTGAAATAACCAGTTCTCATCAAATCACTACATCACTTTCTGGAAACTTTGGCCTGAACATCTCAATTGAATTGATGAACAGCTGGGTGTAAGTTCCTCTGGATCAACCCCATGTATGAATAAGAGTATTTAGTTAAGACCAGTATAATTTCTATCAAGTGGACCTTAATCCAACCCCTAGAGCAACCAGTCAGCTATGTGTATGAAACTCTGACTTAGTTTTTATAAAACAGAAACAGGTACTATTGATGTACTGAATTTTATCAAGGTGATAATAATTATTCCTTCCTCTGTAATTTCCAAAATATCCATGGAGGGTAACCTATGACTCCTTCTGATTCTTAGGTCTGATATATTAAAGACCAGAAGATTGGGGAAGGCTAACAGCTAGCCTTATACATTTTTCTGTCTTTTGGGTAATTTTAGCAATCTAAATCTCTAGTAAGCAGCTAGAAAGCACTTAGCTACTGTAAGAGGGGGTAGTTTGGCAGAAAATGATTTAGGCCAAATTGTATTTTATTGCTAAAACAAAAACCAAACTGATGACATAGAGAATTAGAATAACTATTATAGAGAAGGAAATATAGAAGAAATTCAGAAGAATCAGAAAAAAATACCACCAAAGCCATATTAACATATAGATGACAGCCTAGGAAACAAGAAAGTAAGGAAAAACAGGAACTGAAATTGGAAAATTATCATACAAAGGAGTTCCCTGAGGATTTTGTTCAGTTTCTAACCAGATTGGGATACTTGACAAGTGATGTTGGTGGGATTGAGTATTTGGCAAAGGCATTGAATATGATCTGGATAGCAATGAAGTTGATGGGGCGGGTGGTTGTGATGAGAGTCAACAAAAAATACTGGTTAGATTTTCTTGAGTTGAAAAGATTGATGAAGGTTTATTATATGTAAGGGAATAGAATGGAAAGGATGGAGAAGAAAAGGATAGACATTTTTTCAACCAGCCCACTCTGATTTACACCAATACCACTCACCTCAGTTGAAAAATGATAGAATTCCAATAGAAGATTAGGAGAAATGAGAAGGGGAACTTTGAACAGACTCAAGCTGATACTCAGAGTGGGAACTGTTTTAAACTGAGGAGAGCTTCTGGTGTAATTTCATTCACTAGTACTCTGATTTTGTACTAAACTAAGCACTGACTAAAAAGTGGCTGTAGTATAATGAATAAAATTAATAATGGATAAGAAAGCAATGGGAGAAGATGTAAAAATGGAAGATGTATGATTTCAACTGAGTTAATGAAAAACAACTACTATAAATTTAAACCCAAGTCCATGTGGGAATTAAAATAGACACAAACCTTTGAATAAGAATTGTATGACTATTTACTTGAACTCGTCAATTAATTTCTTCTTGATAACTGCCTCGAGGAGCCCCTGGAGCTGAAGGTACTGGACCAGCTATGACTTCTAAAACGCAAGGCATACAATTACCCAATACAACATTTTGAATGCATTTTCCCAAGGTGGTCTCCTATTCATTAGGAGATGTGTAATTTGAGGATGAGGGAATGAAATTATTTGCATTTCAAGTGCTGATAGCAAGATGAGCATTTTAAAAATGTGTGCCGCCACACCCGTTTTAGACTAGGGCAGGCCCTCCACAAACAGAGGGACTTAGTTACGCTATGGGAAACTCGGAAGGTGGGGATAGGCCGCCTCCAGAAAGTCCCTGCCGGACGAAATACCGCCTCTAATGCCTTAATTCAAAAACAAAACCAACATGCAAAATGATTTTTTGGGAATGCATTGCATAAGGACGCGTTCGAGCCGTAAATGCTCGTAGGGTTCATGTCCCACAAGTTGAGAAAGAGGACTGTCATAAGGGCCGACTTAGAGCCTCAGAGTGTTTTCACCAACTAAAATCAGGCCAAGGGAACGACGATAATCATGGATTAATAGTCCAAGAGTATTGAGAGGGTACAATTGAGGGACAGGACCGGAGAATAGGGAGACAATCAAGGGGCTTGGAGCGTGGACAGGAATTTTTCGCCTGCAGGAACCATCTTCTTGGTACCCTTCTTGGACTCGGCGGCAGCCTTGACCTTCAAGTTCTTGGCCTGCTTGAGGGTCTCGTTTCGGATCAACACCTTGGCGTATGGGTTGAGACGGAAGAGGAGGGCTCGGTTTTTCAAAGGGTTCTTCTTTTGAGTGAATGGTCGTTTCACTCGAGAAGGGCCAGCCGGTCTGAGGACCGATTGAATTTCATCCTGGTACAAGACAAAAAGGCTCAGCTGGGATATAACAGACTGTGCCATCCGTGAATGGGGAGTTGTTGACTTACACTGTTAATGACTCTGCTGATGTCGGCGTTGCTGACTTTGGAGATGGGCAATCTGGAGGAAGACAGACCGAGGTGAATACTAACCCAGCCATAGCGAGCTTGGATGAAAACTTACGAGAAGTCTTTCTTTAAAGTGGCAGGCTTGTCGTAAGTACCGTATAGCTCGTCCAACTGGGAAAATGCACCTTGGGTCCAGATGCAGAATCGCCCGATGTGTCCTCCGGGAGCGAGTTGAAGAAGGTTTAAGCGGTGGACACAGACGAGTTCGACACCGGGAATGTTTCGGAAAGCGCGGACGATACCCTTGTCCTCGTTGTAAATGACCAGGGGACCACGACGCTGACGGTAACGGCGTCCACGCATCTTTCCTTTACCAGCACGGGTCTTGCGAGAGTTCGAGACCTTCACAACATCCGCATGGGCCTGGAGCGACTTTAGAACCGCGACGGCCTCCTTGGTCTTTGAGATCGACTCTACCTCATCCGCTATGACGAGGGGGACCTCAGCGATCTTCTCAATTCGGTGACCGCGGGCCAGGACCAGCGAGGGAACTGCGGTCGCTGCGATCGCCGAAACGATGGCGTAACGACGCTGCTTCAAGTTGGTCTTGACGTGCCACTTTCGCCAGATCTTGGTTGGGGCGAACATGCGTCCACCACGACACATGTTACCGAAGGCGGCCTAAGAAGAGACGAGAGAGCCTCATTAGCGGGATTTCGAGGGCAGGCATCCTATCAACACAGGACTAACTTGGCCGGAACGGTGAGTACCACCACCTCCAACACGAGGAATACGGGCTACCGCACGACCAGTTCCCCAGGATTCGGCAGAGGTTTGTTCGCCGGCCTTGGAGGAAACGGCATACGCTTGACGTTTGTTCTTGGCCAAGTTCTTGTGGATATCCTGAACGACATCGTTTCTGATCGGGGCAGTGAAGACTGCCGGGAGAGGAATGGTGCTCGAGGATTGACCGGATGTTGAGCGGACGTTAACAACCTGAAAATTATGGCTAACCCGGTCAGATAACTCTCTGGGTCCAGTCTAACGTCATGGCCATCATATGTATGTCCGGAATGTGAGATGAATTGCTTACTGGGCGGGCTGCCATGTCTGGTTCGGGGGTTTCTTGAGGAGTCTTGAGGTAATCGGTTCTTCGAGGTTGGCGATCGCCCACTGCTTGCGTGTTGTGTCCCACCTCTCGTGGCCTGCTGCGGCCAACCGGTAGAGACAGTTCCGCAGCCCGCTGGAAGCTCATCAGTTGAAACCTAACAAGGCGCTATTCGACTGTACACCTCGGGGGTACTTGCTCCGGGGAGTACCTCGATGTCATCAACGGGAATCCTCGAGGATTAACCCCCGTCCCTCTCGTGCCGGGGGCACCTCGCAAAGCTAGCCTCTGGAAGAGGGGCTTGCCACCCTCAAAACTGTAAGAGCATCATTACCGGTTTTAGCGCGAACTAGGGACTTTAGCCACCAGATTCAACCGCACCAAGCCCAAGCTAAATTGGCTTGAAGCTCCAAATTCAGCTGACCGTTGCTACATCCAGCAAAAGTTAGAGCATCCACTACTGTCTCTGTAAAGTGGCTTGGTAAGCCAACTTTACAGAGATGAAGCCCCCGCCCCCCGCGCACCACCCTTGTGGCCTCTTTAGGCCTCTTTAACTGAGGAATTGCTAAGATTTTTGTTAGAGGTCTCTAAATCTAGAGACCTCTAACAAGCTCGGTAAGGTAAGATCCACCCAAGCTCCTCCATTGGGGAACTACTCTAAGGCCAGAATAGAGCTTGGAAGGGATTTGTATAACTACAATAGTACTAATGTAATTCATGAAAAAGGTGCTGATATAAGAGCTGCCTTCCTGACTAATGCTGATGGGGAAGAGAACTAAGAACAAAATAAAAGATGTGGCTTTTCTATTTTACTCTTAGACTGACTAATACATACAAGCTGTCTACTAGTACCTCTGAGGTATGGGGAGTGCTGAGGAGGAGTTATGGGGGAAAAGTGGTTTGTGTAAAAAGGTTTTAATGGCAAGGATATTTAAAAATGTCTAGGTAAAAAGTGTCTTTGATGAAATTGAATCTAATATTTGGGGTAAAAGGTCATACAGGTTGTATGGGGTAGAAATTGCATGAGGGTATACAACAATCAGAGTGAATTATATATGTGAAAAGTCCCTTCAAGAGGGGAACAAATGATGAGGACAGTATTACAAGATATGATGATGAGCAATGACCACAATAGTAATAGTGATGAGCAAAAAGACTACAACTGTAATAGTGACGTGAATGTATGTAGTAATGATGAGCATTTGTTGTAGACTATGTAAGATGTTGTATTTACTGAATAATAATGACTTGGATGATTTAAGCCAAAAAGAAAAGAAAAGAATGTACCTATGAAAACTATGAAGCCTAATATCTTCTGATCCAAAAGGAAATCAAGGGTGGTTTGAGTGAGTGACTAGGGGTAAAATAAGGTGTAGAATATGAATCTGGAATTATCTTGATGAATATATTGATGGATTATGAGATGTAAAAGAAGTGATGTGAGAAGGAACAGGATTACCACACTGTTCCCACGATCAGATTTCTGATCCCCCCCCCCCCACAGCCCTGCTTACCAAGAGAAATGGAGAGTCCCCAAGGGGACGCTTGGTTAGCCAGCTGCAGAGCCCCTGTCAAGTCACAAGGGTGTGGTTTCTTTTTAGGGTAACCATAGCGCTTGCTAACCTCTCCGCAGTTGCGGAAAAGTTAGCAAGACAATGGTGGATGCTTTTAGATTTTGAGCTAAATCTTTGGCTAGAGCTACAATAGCTACACATAGCTATCTCTGTCACACATGATTCCACCCAAACAAGGTCCAAACTGGCTCCCACCCAATGATGAAAAACTTGCAAAACACTGGCTGAAGATCTTGGAGGAAATTATCCAATCAATAGGACAAAAAAAGGAAGACTTTTGGAAACATGTTGCCAACAATTACAACACATAGGCAACTAGTGTTGAACAAGAGTGGAGTCACTGCATGCATTGGTTTGTTCTCTCTTTTCTACTTGAATCCAAGTATCTGACTTGTTTTTTTTGGTTGTATGCAGCTGGGGACACATAAAAAAATGGATGTTGAAGTTTTCTGGTACATACCATAAACTTGAAAAGAGCCAACAATCTGGCTCTGTTTTAACCAACCTACTTCCCAATGCCAAGAAAGCCTATTAAAAACAAGAAGGAAAACAATTTCCCTATGAGCAAGCTTGGATGGTCCTCAAGGACTCACCAAAGTGGAACAACTTTTTGGAAAATCATGGTGTTCAAGCTTCAGAAGCATTGCTCTTGACTCCAACACCGTTGACCCCAGGGCTTCAAGCAGAAACTCCTCCAACCTCTTCAACCTCCCATCAAGGGTCTGACATGACTTGGAAGCATCCTCCTGGGATTCACACTACCAAGCATGCAATGAGGGAGGATCACTACAATGCAAAGAAAATCAAGATCCTTTGGAGTCGTTCAAAAGACTACCGTTACCAAACATTGGCCATGAATAAAACCAATGGCATTCGCCGCAAGGTTTCTAGAGCTGAAGTAAATCAGGCACTTAAGATGGAAATCATGCCCAAGAAAATAGATGACTTACCGGATGGGATCTCCCAAGAATTTTTGCAGCTTCAAAAGGAGATGCTCCTTCATGACATGCGGGAAAAGCTTGAGGAAAAGCAAAAGTAAGCCTGGCAAACAACTAACAAGAACAAACAGTCACAACCATCTAACATTAAAGAAGCTCCTGGATTGTCTCAAGATGAGGTGTCCTCAACTCATGAGAGTGAGGCCGCCTCATCAGATGATGAAGATGTAGATCCTCTGATTGATCCATTTCTGTGATGTTTTTTTATCTCTATGTTATCACATATTTCTTCCATCTTTCATGATTTTATTTCACACAAAGAAAACTTGCAAACAAAAATTAACATTTGATGTGTCTCAATCATTAAAAACTGGTCACCTCTCTCCCTTTCAATTCAGGCTATTCTTTAGTATACTTGTCTTACTTCCTAACTCAAACTAGCTCAATAGAAACACCTCTAGGAGCTACTTGTGAGTGATTATTTCCATTCTAGTAAGTATCTTGCCTTCATTCTATCTATATCCTACCTGGAGACCTTGTTTTGGGCTTGAGTCTGTTCTATGGTCATCCTTACCTCTACAGCTAGCCAATCTCCGGGCAGCCCAAATCAATCCCCAGAGGCATTGCCAGAGTGATTGACTATCAGGAAATGACCTAAGTTCCAGCTCAGCTGATGAACTGACATGCTTTTTAATCTTGATTGAAGCATATTCTCTATTAGCCGGTGTTGCTTTTTGGTAAGGTTGAGCATGGTTTATTGAGCTAGCTATTTTGGCTTGGAAGTTTGGGCACTACTGGTGTGGTTGAAGTGGCTGGGCTCAGTTAGCTTGAGGAATTTTGATTTTTAGCGGCACACTAAACTAGCTGCACCGGTAATGATGCTCTAAGGTTTGGCAAATATAAAAATAAGAAATGTGTCACTGTGAGCTCATGCACGCCACAGTATTTTTTCCAACTTGGCAAGGAGAAAGAAGGGAACTTGTCAGCCACCAATATATTACATATGACATGTAATACTTGAAACTGCAAGCTTAATAAATAATAAACCTTTTAATTCATTTAATTTATTCTATTTTTTATTTTTACTTGATTTTCTGAGCAAAACAGGAATTAGACTTAACTGCTTCAACAAATAGCGTAATAGTCTAACAGTTAAGCACAAGCTTATGAATATCCTGCTTATATTAAAGGATCTGGGTTCAAGCCACACTCATGACCACACTTATAAAATATTATTAAATTTATTTAAAATTATATCTACATTTTTATAAAAATCCAAGGAAATTTAATTAAGGAAAATCCTTGGAAAATCAATTTGCAAACACGCAATAAATGGATAAAGAACCATTTATTGGTATAGTTTTTTCCTTGAAAATCCTGGAAAATCCCAGCATAACCCATAATAATACATACTATAAGATTACATACTCATTTAAGTAAATAGTTTATGTATTATTTATTTATATAATTAATACATGTGATTATTAATCAATTATTCTTCAGGAAGGGCGCTTTTTCAAGCCCTGTTCCCTAGATAATTTATTCACAAGTATGCCTTAGTGAAATAAATAATGTATTACTGAAATACTTATTTAATTTAAAAATTATAATGTGAAATAATTATGGTATCATTTTAATTAAAAATGACACCATCTTTCACATTTGATCACGAACAGGGTGCTCACTTCCCCCTGGTGATTTTGCCCTGAACATTGCTTTCAAAAAAGAAGCATGTGAAAAATAATAATAAATTATTTAAGGAGCTGGTTTTTCCACTAAATTGAAGACCACCTCCCCATTAATTTTAACACATACATAGATAACTCATTATAAGCTACCAAGGCGCTCACCTTCTCCTGTAAGTAAGGAGGACTGGCCTTTTCTTATATTTATCTTAATTAGTTAGAATTCTTCAACAAAACCCCCCCAATAAATAATATCTCATCTTATTTATTGGAAGAACCGTGTTTAATTCTGGTTAACCCTTCTGCGGACTTTCCCCCCACTAGAAGTTTTGGTAGCAGGCTAAGAACCCGTTTTTATTGCATTACTTAAGTGTTTATACACTATAGTAATTATTCTTTAAGCTTATAGTCTGTTATTTTACACTTTTTAAGTGTATATTTTTTATTCATATCTGTACACGCCATTTTTCGTGGAATAGAGTCCAGATAGTTGACATTTGGTGTCCCAACAGTGGCCTTAATTTATTTGGCCTTACATAAATTAATTTATTAATTTATTCAATTTTTTTTTCAAAAAACAATTTTTCGAAAATTTCTATTGAATTTTTTTTTTTCAGATTAAAACTCTTCACTCTTATCAATTTTTTGGAAAAGACCATTATACTAATAATTGTCTTTTATTCACTTTGTTCTTTTTTTTACAGAAAAAAAAAAAAACCAAAAAAAATACACTCTAAAAAAGCGGATTCTTGTTACAAGAATCATTCAAAATTCGACTTTTTTTTCGAAAAATCACATCTTTTTCAGTTCTCAACAAAAGTAAGATCTGAACATATCATTAAAACCGCCTTCATCAGTTCTTCAAACTGATATTAATCCTTTCCGTAGTGTCTGACGTATTCGTCCCCCGTGGTCGTACTTCTACACGTCGATCCCGCTCGTCCAACGACGAACCTAGAGCCAACGCAGCTCCTCAAAACGAGGATACTGTTATCCCAGACGCTGCCCCTATCCAGATTCGAAGCTCTCCTCCACCTGGAGAAGCTAGAGTCATCAACGCCGACGCGTGGACTCCAATCACCCCGCGTAAATCAAATTCTTGATTTTTTGTTATTGTTTATTGTTTCTCGAAGCGAGGACATAATACTTACATATTAATTTTTTTATTATGTCTACTCGCAGAGACCCCAGCCCAAATAGCGGAGCGGGACGAAAGTCAGTAACTTCCTCCCGTGTAAGTAGCCGTCTAGCCGGCAAGATCGCTGATTATCCTCCTCTGGAACCTAGTACACGCAAACCTAAACGCGGCGACCAGATTGATTCTGGAGCAGCATCAGGCAAATTTCCGCGGCTTCCAGGAAGCTTCGTCGGAGGGGACAGAGATGATGGATCTGTTCTTGACCCAAGCTTTAGCAACTCACCGAAGCTTGCAAAAGATCTTGGGGACGAACAAGACCCTCATTCTGACGGAGGGATGGAACCCCTTCACCGTCAGGAAGGCCTTACGTCAGAACCAAGCCTCCACGGCTTCAAACGATCCGACAGCCACCACGTCGAGCACTCCCAACACGGAGAACTCCGTCGAGATAGCCAGAGAGCCAGTTCCGGCGCCGGCGCCGCAACCAGCGCCACCAGCGCCCCCAGTGCCCCCAGCGCCTCCAGTTTTTCCGGCGCAAAACCGCCGCCAACAGCCCAATCGGGCTCCAGCCGGTCCGCAGCGACCCAACACGCAGCGCCGCAGATCCAGAAGAGAATATCGCAATTCAGTATACGGGGAGATGTTCCGCCTGGCCCGTCAAATACAAGGGACTTACCAGTACATAGATCACTCCCGGCAAGACCAGAGAGCTCGAGACACCAACAACAACAACAATCATCAAGATTAAATGAAGTTGTTACTAGAGAATTTCTCTTAAATACTCTAAGTGATATGTTTTTTAAATTAGAATCTATAATAGATAAAAATAATATTAAAACTGAAGATAAAATTGTAGCTCAATATCAGTTTATTGAAGAGGTTTGTACTAATCAAACTAATATATTGGACATGTGTAGTGAAATTACTACTGAAATACAAAAGTATTTCTTAAAAGAGGTTGAGCCTATAAATGATCATTTGAAACATGTTACTGATAAACTGGAGAAAGAGGTGAAAACTTTAAGTTTTAAAGGTAAAGAAGTAAAGACAATTGAGCAAAAAATAGATTTAATTATCTCTGAATTATCAGAGGTACAAACAAATCAAACTTTCATTCATAAGACTTTGGAATCCCTTCAATTAAATTCCTCTGTTCCTCATATGAAGGAAAATGTTGATTCCACAGTTGTCAAAGATTCTCCTTCAAATTCTTTTGAAGATAAAACTTTAAATCAGAATGCTAATTCTTATGTTAAGATACAAACACCTCATCCTTTGAATAATCAACATGCTGATCTTATAGATGTAGATAAAGAAGTAAGAAAACAAATGCTTGCTTCAATTCCAAAAACATCTGACTGGCCCACTTTCTCTGGTGAAGGAGAATATGATCATACAGAGTTCATTGAATGGATTGACACTTTGAAATCTGATATAGATTTACATGACAGAATAATAATCTCTAGATTGAATCTTTTATTCAAAAATTCTGCCAATCAATGGTATAAGGGAATTAAAAATCAATTTGGCCTTCAATCATGGGAATGGTGGAAACAACAAATTGAAATAAAATTTGGTAATGCTACTTGGAGAAGAAGGGTACAAAAAGCCTTCTATACTTCAAGATTTGATGCTAACAATCCTTCTGTATCCTCATGGGTTACCAAACAATACAGAAGGATTAAGTCTATAGAGCCTTATCTAAATATTGAACAAATCAATATTAAGTTATTAGATTTGTGTGATGGAGAAGTAGCTTATGCAGTTAAATGTGCATTAGATACTACTCAAGCAGATATCAGTACCTTTATTAATGTACTACAAGAAATTGTTGACCAGACTAGCTTGGGCAAAAAGTCAAAGTACCAGAACAAATCTTTTATTCCTACTCCTCCTGTTCCCTCAGACAAGCCAAAAACTTATTCTGATGTTCAGTGTGCTAATTGTAAAATTAAAGGACACTCAGCCAAAGATTGTAGGAAGAAAAAGATGGTAAATAATATATCTGAAGGAAAAGACTCTGAAGAATCAGAAGATCCAGAGATATATGAAGATTCTGAACTAGATGAAAGTTCCCAAGATGTTGTGGGCAACATATTCCACATAGATGAAATCAAAGGGAAAATCAGTGTTATGAAAATGACATTAAATGATACTACTGTTAACACTTTAATTGATTCAGGTGCTTATGTATCTTGTGTTGGAACTAGACATTTGTCTCAAATAGATAAAGATTACAAAATAAAACTTGTTAAGCCTGATAATAAGAATTACAAAAGTTGTAACCAAAAATTAGATTACATAGGAAAGATCAATTATGATCTGTCACTTGGCACTGTCAAAATGAACATGACATTTATGGTTATGGAAGATATTAAAGCACAATACTTTATTATTGGAAATAACTATTTGCATGCTTATAAAATTAATCTGATAAATTCAGATTCCAACTTTGTTACCATTGGAAATAGTACTGTTCAGTACCACTATAATGATAAAAGCTCCTCTTTTGTTAATAATATTATTACTTTTAAAAATCAAATAAAAGAGGAAGCTCACATATATAATAAACTGTCAAGTGACCAAGTCACACAGTTGTACAACACTTTGTATATGAATATTGGTGCCTTTAATACTCCTAAAGATGAATTTGGAGCTATAAAAGGTCATGAAGTTAACCTTCAGTTGACTATTCAAAAACCTTTTCCTCCAATATTAAGGAGATCCCCTTACCCTGCCAGCCCCAGAAGCAGAGAAGCTATTAAAGAGCATATAGATAACTTATTAAAATTAAAAGTACTTAGAAAAGTCACTCCAGGTGAAGAAGTAGATATTACTACACCAGTAATAATAGCCTGGCATAACAACAAATCTAGACTTTGTGGTGATTTTAGAGCCTTAAATAGTGTAACTGTTCCTGACAGATACCCTATGCCTAAAATAAATGAATCACTAACAAATTTATCTAAAGCAAAATACATCTCTACAATGGATGTACTTAAAGGATTTCATCAAAATACTGTCAGTGTTGAAAGTAGGAAATATCTCAGGATTATTTGCTACTTAGGCGTCTATGAATATTTAAGAATGCCTTTTGGTATTAAAAATGCCCCCTCTCATTTCCAAAGAATGATGGATGTTGAGTTTTATAATGAACTCAGAGAAGGGTGGTTAATTATATACATAGATGACATTATTGTTTTTTCCCAAGATTGGGATGAACACCTTACTAGATTAGATCTAGTTCTTAAAAGAGCTATCAAGATGAACATGAAAATTTCTCTACCCAAATGTCACTTTGGGTTTAATGAACTCAAAGCCTTAGGACATGTAGTATCTGGCCTTACCTTAGGCATAGACCAAAATAGAGTGGCTGCTGTTCTTTTGAAACCAGTACCCACTACTGTTAAAGAACTGCAAAGCTTTCTAGGTTTTATGAGTTATTATAGACAGCATTTAAAGAATTATGCTTCTATATCTTCTAGTTTAACAAAACTTATAAGTCCTAGTGTAGCATTTGAAATGACTAAAGAAAGAATAGATGCATATAATACATTAAAAGAAATGTTAACCACAGCCCCTGTTCTTTTCCATCCTGATCCAACTCAGCCATATAAACTTTATGTAGATGCTAGTATGGAGGGTTTAGGTGCTGCTTTACATCAAGTTCAGATTAAAGATGACTTACCAGTTGAAGGACCTGTAGTCTTTATTTCCAGACAACTTAAGGATTCTGAGAGAAGATATGGAGCATCCCAATTGGAATGTCTTTGTTTGGTTTGGGCTTTAGAGAAATTGTATTACTATCTAGATGGTTGTTTCTTTGAAGTAATCACTGACTGTACTGCCCTTAAAAGTCTTATTAATCTTAAATCACCTAACAGGCACATGTTGAGATGGCAAATCTCTATACAAGAATGGAGAAATAGTATGACTATCACTCATAGAGAAGACTAATTCATAAGAATGCTGATGCACTTAGTAGATGGTCTTTACCCAACACTCCAGACAATCCTGCCTATGATGAGGAAAATATGGAAAGAGATTTACCAATTATGGGAATTACAGTCAGTAGCCTCAAAGATGAGTTCTTTGAAACAATTGTAGAAAGCTACTCAAATAATAAGAACACTACAATAATTGTAGAAGCCCTTAAATCAGACTTCAAAGACATTGGTATTTTAAATGGTTTGGATCCACCTTGGAAAAAGAAATTTGATGAACAAAGATTTGTACTTCTAGATGGTCTCCTTTACTATAAAAGTAACCATGCTTGTAGTCTTGTACTTACATCACAAAACCACATTAATGACATATTATTTGAATGTCATGATAATATGTTTTCTGGCCACATGTCTACTGACAGGACACTTGAAAGAGTTAGGTCTGTAGCCTGGTGGCTTGATTGGAGAAAAGATGTTTTACAGTATTGTTCCTCTTGTGACAGGTGTCAAAAGGCCAATAAAGCTACTGGAAAAAGACATGGAATGTTACAAGAGATTAATGAACCAAAATCCAGATGGGAAGTCATCAACATGGATTTTGTAACTGGATTACCTCCAGCAGGTAAAGAGAATTACAACTGTGTGTTGGTTGTAGTTGACAGATTCTCCAAAAGAGCAAGATTCATCCCTTGTTTCAAAGAAAACAATGCAATGGATGTTGCTCTGTTATTTTGGAACCATATCATTGCAGATGTTGGATGTCCATCAGTTATTATTAGTGACAGGGATCCAAAATTCACTTCTGAATTTTGGGATAATTTGTTTAACTTGATGGGCACTAAATTAGCCTTTTCCACAGCTTATCATCCTCAAACAGATGGTTTGGCTGAAAGAATGATACAAACTTTGGAAGACATGATCAGAAGATATTGTGCCTTTGGCCTTAGTTATAAAGACCAAGATGGTTTTACCCATGATTGGATTTCTTTATTACCTGCTCTTGAATATGCTTACAATTCAAGTAAACACTCAGTTACTGGCAAAACTCCTTTTGAATTGGAAAGAGGATGGACCCCTGTTATGCCTGTAACCAGTGTTCTTAGCAAAACAGTCCACATTCACCCAACTTCTGAATCATTTCTAAACATGATGAATAAAGCAGAAAAACATGCCCAAGACTGTATCAAACAAGCAGTTGACTATAATAAATCAAGATGGGATAAAACTCATAAAGAAGCTAATATTAAAGTTGGGGATCAAGTAATAGTATCCACAATAAACTTTGCTAATATGGATGGCCCTAAAAAACTTAGAGACTCTTTTATTGGTCCTTTTGTAGTTAAAGCCTTTCATGGTCCAAATGCAGTAGAGGTTATACTGACAGAACCATTTCATAGGAAACATTCAACTTTTCCCATTAGTCTTCTTAAAAGATATATTACTTCTGATAAACCTAATAAAAATGTTACTACTAATAAGCAAATAAATCCTCCACCAATAATTAATGATGAAAAATTAATTCCACATAAAATCCTTAATGAAAGAAGAATTATGAAAAATAACCAAAGCACTAAACAATATTTAGTTAGGTTTAAAAATTCTTTAGCAGACAAAGATAAATGGTTAGAAGCTAAAGAACTTAATAATGATTCTCTGATTAGAAGTTATAGAGTAGAAAAAAGACATTAGCCTTTTTTCTCTTTTTTAGTGTGGGTGAGTGTCAGCCACCAAGATATTACATATGACATGTAATACTTGAAACTGCAAGCTTAATAAATGATAAACCTTTTAATTTATTGTTATTTAATTTATTCTATTTTTTATTTTTACTTGATTTTCTGAGCAAAACAGGAATTAGACTTAACTGCTTCAACAAATAGCGTAATAGTCTAACAGTTAAGCACAAGCTTATGAATATCCTGCTTATATTAAAGGATCTGGGTTCAAGCCACACTCATGACCACACTTATAAAATATTATTAAATTTATTTAAAATTATATCTACATTTTTATAAAAATCCAAGGAAATTTAATTAAGGAAAATCCTTGGAAAATCAATTTGCAAACACGCAATAAATGGATAAAGAACCATTTATTGGTATAGTTTTTTCCTTGAAAATCCTGGAAAATCCCAGCATAACCCATAATAATACATACTATAAGATTACATACTCATTTAAGTAAATAGTTTATGTATTATTTATTTATATAATTAATACATGTGATTATTAATCAATTATTCTTCAGGAAGGGCGCTTTTTCAAGCCCTGTTCCCTAGATAATTTATTCACAAGTATGCCTTAGTGAAATAAATAATGTATTACTGAAATACTTATTTAATTTAAAAATTATAATGTGAAATAATTATGGTATCATTTTAATTAAAAATGACACCATCTTTCACATTTGATCACGAACAGGGTGCTCACTTCCCCCTGGTGATTTTGCCCTGAACATTGCTTTCAAAAAAGAAGCATGTGAAAAATAATAATAAATTATTTAAGGAGCTGGTTTTTCCACTAAATTGAAGACCACCTCCCCATTAATTTTAACATATACATAGATAACTCATTATAAGCTACCAAGGCGCTCACCTTCTCCTGTAAGTAAGGAGGACTGGCCTTTTCTTATATTTATCTTAATTAGTTAGAATTCTTCAACAAAACCCCCCCAATAAATAATATCTCATCTTATTTATTGGAAGAACCGTGTTTAATTCTGGTTAACCCTTCTGTGGACTTTCCCCCCACTAGAAGTTTTGGTAGCAGGCTAAGAACCTGTTTTTATTGCATTACTTAAGTGTTTATACACTATAGTAATTATTCTTTAAGCTTATAGTCTGTTATTTTACACTTTTTAAGTGTATATTTTTTATTCATATCTGTACACGCCATTTTTCGTGGAATAGAGTCCAGATAGTTGACAGAACTGGTACCAAGACGGCAAGGAGGGCAAGGATGAAACTATATACAAGTATGTGCCACAGCTGTTATGGTTATGCTATGGTCAATCTATATTATGGTTATTAATGTAGATTATGTACTAGTGATGTTTCTCGTTGTAATATTTTAAATCCCTTAACTCTAACACAAGCTACTATTTAGAGGCATCAGACTTGCACACAAAAGCTGCGTTAAAAAGCCTATGAGGGTGTAGTTTTTCATGGGGATTGATAAACGGATGCCCCTGGCGCACACCCATGCCAGGTGCACGCCAACCCAAGATGGTGTTTTTTGCCCTCACACCATTTTGGGTTGGTGTGTTTGGCGGGAACGCTGTGAGAACTCCTTTTGGGAAGGGTGGCAGTTCTGCGAGGGGGGAATACCAGTAATATATTTCAAATATGTAAGAAGATATTACAACTGCTACGGGTGGTTTGAAAGACCTGCCCCTCTATGATACTACACAAGAGCTATCACAACAAATTTATTTATTCTTATTTTTTGTGGCAAACTAATGATAGAGAAAACTTATGTGTAGCAGTCTCTTATCAGACCTGGATCAAAACTTGACTTCAGTGGAAATGGGTTTGGTGGAATTTTTATGGGCAATAGAGCCGGGGTGGTTTACAGCAGGATTGAGTCAGATGATGGAAATAATTCTTAAAGTATATATCTTTTATGTGTTTTATATATATTTGTAATTGAAGTGTAGATAAACTAGTAAAAAGAATTCTTGACGGAACTGATGTTATATGTGAACTATTCAAAGTGTATTTGCTCTCTTCCTTAAAATTCAGTTAAGAGCACAATGGGTTAAAGTTAATTTTACTTGTTAAGAGCACAAATGGTGATGCTACCTACTGGACTACTTATATATCCTCTGAGGTATGAAAGATGTTGATGGGTCACTTTATTGAGATCACACTGTTGGGTTTACTTGGATTTGTGATGGAAGCTCTTAATGAGATGTGTGTTCTGCTTAGGATTCCTCCTCTGGAATTCTCAAACTGAGGAGAGAAAATCTCCTCCTTTTGTAGTAACATGTGAGGGATTTCTGCTGGTGTGACTGCCATAGAGTTGCTCATATGATGGTGGTGGTAAGGGTATCCATGTGGTGGTTGTGGTATCCAAGTGGTGGTGGTATCTATTAAATATACTACAAATATGCACTTGAATCCAATCCTATACTATGTACTATCAATATATATTCCTAAAGTCTGAAATAACAGTTTAATCCAGATATCTTTTAAATGAGGGGAGCTAGCCTATTGGTTCCAGTGAGTGACTAGGGGTGAAATGATTTGTAGAACTTAATTATGCAATAATACATCTAGAAATATGTCTCATTCTCAATAGTAAACTGTGACTCTATGTGATTTGATACTTGGAACAAATTTGGCACACCACAACACCAAGGTTTGGCCCGCCCATGGCCAATCCTTGGTGTGCCGGCCAAACATGCCAACCATGTTGGTTTATTTGGCCCACACGCCAATAGTGCTGCACGCCCACCCCCATGGGAGTGGGCTTTGTCGGCCAGGAGGAATCCTGTCACGCTCTGTGATGCCAAGGACTAAGATCCTTCTAGCTACACAGGGTGCAAAGATAGAAAAGGGTGGTAATATGGTGGTGATATGAGATATAAAAAATATAAGGATATATTTTTTAAGGAGGCGCCTGCAAGCAGGGGTGGTTTAGTTCCCTCCACAGGTTTTCTTGCAAAAGCAGAGGAAATTGGTGACCTGTTACAACTGGGGCCTGCAAGCAGGGGTTGTTTTGATCCCATTAAAGATGGCTAGAAGGGCCACAACTCCTGAAAGACAGGACTTACTGTTATGGTCTTTTCTGGAAGGAAGGGGCACTTCTATGGGTTACTGGACAGGCTGAGGCGGTTGGATTGATGGGCTAAAGACTGGCAGTTGGTGAAGAAAGAGGGCTGAGTGATCAGGTCTATAATAGACAAACTTACAGGGCAGGACACTGGTTACTATGACTGGTGGAATGCTATGTATGTATGTTGTATGTATAAAAGATGATGGGGATTAAAGCAAGGGGAAAGAAGAGCCTCTTAAATATCTTCTGTGGAGCCTTGGTGGCGAAACAGGAGAGCTAGAGAGGGCTGTCTTGTGTCATGATTCTTAGTAGTAACTACTAAGGATGAGCCATGACAGATTGGCAATGATGTCAATGGTTGACATGGGAGTATTACCACAGTTACTGTCATGTAATATGGTTCAAGTGTGCGCTTCAGAGTGTCCAACTGAATTGGTAACCATGTAGAACATCTGTCATGATCACCATTGGTAATATGTCATCTCAATTGGGCCACAAATGTCAAATTATGTATGTAGGGATGTTTACATATGTTTCTT
The DNA here is from genome assembly GCA_007896445.1 of Puccinia hordei. Classification (NCBI taxonomy): domain Eukaryota; kingdom Fungi; phylum Basidiomycota; class Pucciniomycetes; order Pucciniales; family Pucciniaceae; genus Puccinia; species Puccinia hordei. Next base: position 14,789 of record RDRW01000676.1, on the reverse strand, counting down.
TTGAGTTGTACTATAGTTTTATTGTTGTATGATGATTATTCTGTTCGTCATACAGGTTGTGTATTCTACTATTCATGTTTATACTTATTATTATAGTAGTTTAAGGTGGATTTACTACTAGAAGGAGTAAAGTTACAGGGGTACTTTGGCTGAGGTACCCTATGTTATTTTACATGTAGAATCAGAATATTAAATAATAATATATTATTTATATGTCTTTATATGTATTTTTCTCTTTTTATGGCGTAAAGAGTAACAATGTCTCTTTCATAAGTAACAATGTCTCTTTTATTGTTGTTTTGTAATAATGTCTCTTTCATTATTATATTTTTCATACATTTTGTTCAGGTTGTCTCTGACATAGTAGCAAGCTGACAAATCCTCCTAGCCAACAAGGTTGTGTAGCCTTGTTGGCCAGGAGGAAATCCTCCTGGCCAATGAGGCTATACAACCTCATTGGCAAGGAAATCCTCCTGGCCAATGAGGTTATACAACCTTGTTGGCCAGGAGGAAATCCACCTGGCCAATGAGGTTATACAACCTTTTTGGCCCGTAGGATATCCTCCTGGCCAACAAGGTTATTTCCTCCTGGCCAACAAGGTTCTATAGCCTTGTTGGCCAGGAGGAAATCCTCCTGGCCAACAAGGTTGTATAGCCTTTTTGGCCAGGAGGATTTCCTGGCCAAAACGAGTTTGTATAACCTTTTTGGCCAGGAGGATTTCCTCCTGGCCAACATCAGGAGTGTGTCCAACTTGGACACACTGCTGATGTGAATTGGATACACATGGGCCATAGCCTATGGGAGACTGTAAGTCTCCCATAGGCTGTAGGCCAGGGCATGCGGCCCCACCCGCATATCCATTGGTGTGCTGGTGGGCTGCCCAGAAGCATGCCAATGTCAATTGGCGTGCTTTTACAGCACACCAATTGCCATTGGTGTGTTTCACACACACATCAACGCACTTTGGTGTGCCTGGATACACACCAACGGGCATTCGCGTGCCTGCCAAACCCGCCAAAATGGGCTGGCGGGGGCATCACAACATGCCAATAGCCCCTGGCGTGGGGGTGCGCCAGGGGCGTGCGTTTATCACTGCCTTTTTTCATTCTGTGAGTTCTGCATATTCCAGGTGTTAGAGTTACAGGGAAAGAAGGTTAAAAACATGAAATAGTCATCAATCATCAGACAAATAGTAGAAGCATAACTCTAATTATCTTACTATAGACATATACTGCACCACAATAGCCTACTAGTTGTACAGTAAACTTGCAGATGTATATGTTGGGGGGTAAACCCATGACGTGGTGACTGAATGCACAGCCTGGGAACCTTTCAACTGACCTTACTCCTTACTGAAAGAGCAAAAACAAAATTCAACAAATTTGTTGGAATTGAATTCACCAATATTCATCAACATCATTGGAATAGACCTAGTGTGTAATCATAGGTATTTCTCATGTGTTTTTTTTCAAATAAGCTTTTTTTCTTCTTCCTTTTTTGTTTTTTTTGCTCACTCAACAAGCTCAATGGGACATAACAGTGGTCAACCAAACCTCACAACCAAGAAAAAAAGCACAAGTGGCTGGCATGGTCACAGATGGAATGTTGCATTCCAAGGTTGCTACGGTTGTTGGATTAGCAAGGTCAATGGTTTTGGCAATTCTACCTTGGACTCAGACTTGCGGAACTGTTGAAACAGTCAAAAAGTGTCGCAGGCCCTGTCTGAAAAACAATTGCAATATCCAACAGCTCCAAAACTTCTTGGGGAGCCACCCAAAGTTATCACTTACCAAGGTCACAGACTCAATGCAACACCCAGTTGCAAGATCAACTGTCCGCAGACAATTTCACAAGCTGGGATACCAAAGTAGGATAGCTGTGAGTAAACCCTACATCAATGATCAACATCAAATGACTTGCCTTTGATTGTGAACATCTCAAATGGACCATTGCTGACTGGAGCAAGGTCATCTGGTCTGATGAATCTTCTTTTGAGACCAGAGAGAATTCCAAACAGGTCCATGTCTGGAGACAACCAAAAGAACAGATGATAACCAAATTCCTTGAGCCCACTTTTGTCAGCCTGGGTGTGAAACTAACCGTGGTTAATGGTTGTAACTGAGGTAGGTTGATGGTTTAAAGTGGTTTGGGTAAGTTAAATATCCTGTAAAAAAGGATATTCCTCAATCAGTAAGTCTTGTCTGAGAGGCTTGCTCTAATTGCTCTAATTAGGCGCATCCAAATCAACACAAAGTATTAATAGGCATCCAAGGAGAGAATCAACTTGGGTTTGTGGTTTCTACCTTATTGAAGGTAGGTTTTGGCCAATTCTTGAGGTAATAACAGTATTAAACTATAGATTATCCAGAATTGGGGTATTGGTGGAGAATGGGAACTAAGCAAGGTAAATAACTCTATGGTATGTACTGTGCTAAGGTGTTCTAAATATTCTCTGGGGGATAAACTACTGTTTACAGTCTGTTTATATATTGTAAGAGCTCCTCAGGGGGGAACTGTGAGCGCTTCAATGACCTGGGAGGTACTGTGGAACTTCAGGGGGAAGACAGATCCTTTTGGGAGGATCTGTTAATGTTTATGATGTGATTTCTACTAAGGCTGTGTTATGGGACACATCTTTGATCAGTAGTCCTTAGTGGGATTGGATCACATCATGACATTTATATTAATTGATCTGTTATTAATATTAATAAAGTTATTAACTTATAATGATTTCATTTATTATTGGTACATCTTATAAGTATTAATTATTATAATATTAATAAGTTCTTTTATTAATAAGATATTAAAGTACATATCTTATACGTGAAATATTCCAATGTTAAGGAATGTGGGCGTAATCAGAGGGGAAAGAGTGACATCTGTTACTCTGGATATTTCACGTGACAGGAGGGCAAAGGGCCTACAAGTTATGTATCTTGTATAACAGAAGTACATAGCTTAACCAGAATTATTCATGAGTTATTAATGAAAGTATCACTAAAGTATTTATATTAATTATTGTAATGAATGTACTTTAATAATAATAATAGTAATGTAATAATAATGAATGTATAATAATAATAATAACTACAGAATAGTAATTATTATTAAAGATAATAATAATTAATATTACATGAAGTTATTTAAAGGAATGATATTAATAAATAGTAATAAGAATCAATAAGAATAGTAATTATTATTAAATATAATAATAATTAATAATATTTTCAGTTACGTGGTACATGTCAGGTACTGTGATATGTACTCAGTGGTTGACAACTTTCAAGAGTGGGCGCTGCTTGACTTCAATTTGGGGTGCATTTTATAGAACAAAGATGATTCCAATCATATTCCTGCGAGCAGGTGGGAAAAAAGCTGTTGACTATATCAACCAAGTTTATAAAGGCAGCCTTTTAAACACACTAGCATCAATAAATCCTGAACATCAACTTCTGTTGATGGAGGAAAAAACCCGCTCTCATCTAGGTAAGATCACCAACTGATGGTCCCATCAAATATTGAGTCTATTTTTTTTTCTTTTTCATTTTTTCAAAATATGTTTTCATAATCAGCTATCCTGGCCTCTCAGCTACACCCTCCATATTTGTTTGTATTTTTAGAACAGATATTGTTGTTTTTACAAAAAATGTGATTTCCTTTCATTTTTTTAAAATATAATGAAATCAATTTTTGCTTCTTTTTGTTCCATATTCTCTTATGTCATCTCAACTCCCACCATTTTGCAAAACCCTTGAATCTCATGTTGTAGGATGTTTTTTTTAAATAAGTAAATGGGGTGCTATACACATCTGGCAGGGCACTGTACATGCTTGTACCAGTTCCCTTCTCTCTCTTCCCCAAGTTTAGGGAGACCAATACCAAATATGCCATAGCTTACCATGAAATGTTTCTTCTTTTCAGGTGAGTATCTTACTATGCAATTCACCAAGTTTAGGGAAACCAATGCCAAACATTCCATAGCTTACCATGACATGTTTCTCCTTTTATTATACCCAATTTGGCTTTGTTCTATTTGTCACATTTGTGATTTTGATTATACCCTGGTAGGCCCTTCTCAGTATAATAACACATTTGGTCCTTTTATTTTTCCTGATTGCCGCATTGGGCACTGCAAGAGAAACTATAGAAACTGCCAGCAGTTGACATGCAGAAGCTCAAAGAAAGCTTGTGGTGATACTCAATTCTTTCTCAAAGGTTGTTTCAATCAAGCTTCAATGCACAGTCACTTTGCAAATTGCACAGTCACTGTGGATGAAAGGGCTCAATTTAATCACATGGATTTACAATGAAACTTACACTACACTATGCTGCATGCCAACTGCTTCAAGTTTCTACGGTTTTTCTTGTACTGGGTATTTATTTTGATCATCAGAATGGTATTGTTAAAATTATTTGGCAAGCTGATAAGTATACCCATTGTAGTGTACTATGCCTTATTCCAAATTTTTTTTTTTCACTTGTCTTGGATTGTGTATCCCAATAAACTTTAGTCTTGCTAATGATTTTAGTAGAAATTTACAGGGGTTTCATCAATGAAAATCTGCTGCTCATTAATTTGCTGATCATTTTAATATATATTTTGTAGTATGGCTAGAAGAACATTAACAGCTAGTCCACTTCCAAGCTTGTTTTGGTTTACTATTTTTGCTTCTTTTTGCTTCTGAAATCTATACTCTTAATTTACAAAACTTTCACAAAATTGAATTCTAAATGTTTCATTATATGATTTATTCTTTTATATCCAAAAGGAAAAATCAAGAAGGATGAGTCTTTGAATTATTAAGCTTGGGATTTTGGTTTAAGAATTAAAAAAGGCAATCAGGAATGATTCAGCCTTTTTCAGATTTACATAAATCAATTTCGAAACCAATTTTGTCACAAAGAAGTCTTACAGCATCAGCATCATTGGTATCAAATGTTCAATCAAAACAATGAAAGGACCCTTCTTCAGAATCTTTTACTGAAGAACAAAGCACTCCTCTCCTTGGAAAGAAAAAGAATAAACATGCTCTGAGTCAGCCCATATCAACTTCTAAAGTTACAAGCCCACAGGTGGTAGATCTTTCTGAAGACTCAGAACAGGAAAAAACAAAGTAAAACCCCTGAATTAAATGATCCAAAGGATTCTTTGTCTGTAATAACTTAGCCTTAAGGTTTAGCAATGGTGGGCCGCTACACTATTTGACCACTAACTGGTAGTGTAGCGGTTTTTTCTTTTTTCAGAAAATTTCTAGCGTTAGCTGATGCTACACTCCACTAAACTAACAGTTAGCATTTCAAGAAGTTTGCAGCCAAATTTTTTGTAGTTTTAGGTTTTGAAAATAACCACCACAATAACAATTAGTTTAATTGTTAGAATTAACAAAGCATTTTTCAGACATTTGGCAGAAAATGATTGACTTGGGCAGTATTTGAACTAGAGACCTTAGCTTGAAGCTAAGACACTATACTAGAAGTTCTGCCTTTACCAACTAGGCTACCAAGTCCATATCCAATGTGCTGATTTATGGAACACTGTGGATCACAATATTCAACAGTAATTGGTTTGCCGCTAGCACATATTGAAGTTCCCATTAGCGTAGTGGCGTCAGAAAGTACAATAAACTAAATATTAGCTGTTAGCTGAATTTTTCCTGCTAAATTTTAGCTGTTAGCTTAATTTTTTCGCACCACACTATGCTCAAATAGTGCATTGTGTTGGCCTGGAGCCAGCTGAGTGAACAGTCTGAACAGAATTGTTTTGGGTGGATTAAACCCCTGCTTTTTTTATCAATAGCTCTGGTGATGTGGTTGGGAAAAGAAAAGGATGTGGGAGCATTGAAAGTTTTTCCCTTGTACAAATTTTCTTCTATCACGGCTTTGATTCTTTTTCATTTTTATTTTCATTAATCCTATTGAAGAATTTCTTTTCCTGATTTACTCACTTCCTTTGATTTCAATAAGCATTTCTTCTCATTCTCTGATGGGCATTCTGATTACTGCTTCACCAATTTCCATGTGAGCAAGATGTATTGCTCAAGTTGAAATTGATTAGACAGCAATCCCAATTCCCAAAGAAATGAAAGAAATGCATATCTAAATGTTGAAACGTGAAAATACGAAAAAGAAACAAACAATTCTTTTGAAAAAAATAATAATAATTAAAGATAGAAATTGAAAAAACAAACAAAATCAGAAATAAGCTGTTATGATTGCTGTAGTTGCAGAAGTAGAGGATTTAAAACAAAATGTTGATTGCTTTACTTGTGCAAGTAGAGATTTTTGATTGCTTTACTTGTGCATGTACAGGATCCTAATTTAGCAGAGTGGACCAGCTTTCACCTCAGACAAGGAAATTTATCACTCCTGCTATACTGTAAGTAACTGAAACATACCTAATCAATGTCACCCTCATCACAAATCTTACTTACCAATGAGGGTGACAGTGATTAGGTATGTTGCAGTTACTTACAGTATAGCAGGATTGATAAATTCCCTTGTCTGAGGTCAAAGCTCACTCTGCTCAGTTAGGATCCTGTACTTGCCCAATTAAAGCAATCAAGAATCTCTACTTGCACAATTAAAGCAATTAACATGCTGTTTTGGCTCCTGTACTTGTGCAACTACAGCAATCAAAACAGCTTATTTCTGTTTTTTTTTTTGTTTTTGTTTTTTTTTAATTTCTATCTTTATATATATATATATATATATTCAAAAGAATTGTTTGTTTCTTTTTCATCTTTTCTCTTTCCAATGTTTGGATATGCATTTCTTTCATTTCTTTGGGAATTGGGATTGCTGTCTAATCAATTTCAACTTGAGCAATAAATCTTGCTCATATGTAAATTGGTGAAACAGTAATCACAATGCCCACCAGAGAATGAGGAGAAATTCTTATTTAACTCAAAGGGAGTGAGTAAAGTGGGAAACGAAATGCTTCAACAGGATTCATGAAAATAATACTTTGAAAGAATCATAGCCTCAATACAAGACATGATTGCTGTACTCCTACAAGTATAGTGCTAAACTAACAGTTAGTGTAGCACCAAAAGGTGCTACACTAACAGTTAGCGTAGCTAAAAAGAGTGCAACTCCAATAGTTAGTGTAGCGTTTGTTCCAGCTCACACCGCTACAAATCAGCTAACAGGAGATTTCTGTAGCGTTGACCTTTTTTTCAATGGCCCTAACACTATGCTAACCACTATTTTTTCTGTCAATGAAAATGTGTCAGCTTTAGCTTCCCAAATCCCCAGCTAACAGTAAAATTGTGGTAGCGTAGCTAAAAAAGCTAATATTACAATACACTAAAGCTAATGTTAGTGCAGCGGGCCCACCATAGGGTGTAGTGTGTACAGTATGACAGCTATGTTTCTGAAATGGATATATACTGATTTATATATAGGGTCAACGTTAAACAACTCTGGAGAAGCAACTCCCAAATTCCCAGGAAGTCAAGTCAACCAACTGAGGACCACTTTTCAGGTTCCTCAAGTGTTCTGGGGGTTTTTTCTCCAAAATGGACATTTGACAGTTGTGTTGGAGAAAAAACTCCCGGAAAACCTGAGGACCCTGAAGGTGGTTGACTTGAAATCCTGGGAATTTGGGAGTTGTTTCTCCAATTCATGGGATTTGTTTAACATCAAACCTATATATATGACTTTTAAAAAAAAGCGTGAAACTAAACTGAAACCAACCTACACCTGCTTGTGGTTTAAGACAGATGACAGGGTGCCTGCAAGCAGCTTTTGAAATGTTTTTTCTCATTTTGATGGTTCCCATAAAAGTGGAAGGATCTCTTATGGATGCCCCAAATCTCATCCAGAAATCCCTGCTGGCACCAAGCTTCCACCAACAGCACTTGAAGAGGAAAAAATCAAAAAGACTTCCTAATCTGGAGTGACCACCAAACATATTTACCCTGTTGAAAATTTTGTTGACCAGGGTCTCAATCAGATAACAAATTTGTGGCTGTTACAAAAACAAAAACATTTACCTTGGAATTGTGTTGAAGACCCCTATCTGCAAGCTGCATTATCCTATTGAGTTGTGGTATCATTTTACAACAGTCCTTGTATCATTGTCCAACAGTCCTTTTATCATTGTCCAATTTCCTACCCCTCTGTGCGGGTCAAACCGTGATAATGTTAGACCAGAAGCCATGATAGTATTGGGAACTTTAGCCAAGTGGGTAGAAGAAACTCTTATATAATCTGGAAGCCCACCAAAATAGCCAAGTTAAAAAGGAACACTAAGAACCAACCAGAATATATCATGTGAGTGCAAATATCTGACTCATCTATCATCTCAAAGGTCTGATGAATTCTTATTTACCCTTCTTGTATTCCTCTGTTACTGTTTCATCATTTTTTAGATACCTCAAGGATTTTATTCTTTGTAATAATCTTGAATTGTTTCATTTACAAAATTATCCCCTAAACACCTTGATGCCAATCTAAATAATCTATCTGAATAATCTGAAGAGAAGTGGGCTGCAGGGGAGGTGGCTGGATAGAAATATGCGGAAGCAGAATTGAATATTGTAACAATCTCCTTTGGTTGCTATTCTTAAAGATCACCTACCTCAGATGTATTCAAATTTTATTGCTCCCATTGCAATTCAATATGTAATATGAACAAAAAATGGAAAAAAATGGTTTACTCAAAATTTGAGAAGCCCATGGAAGAATGGAATAAACTAACAGTCCACAAAACATTTTACTTATCCTAATCATTGAATTTCCAAGAAGATAAGTTTCGCCTTATTGCTTGAAGTACTTATGAAGCCCCAAAATGCTTTGGAAAAGAAGCACCAAAGAAGTGGAATATCTGAAAAGTGAGATATTTAAAAATAAAATACTGGAAAAATAAAATCAGACAAAAGACAAAGAAAGTGGGGGTTTAGCCAAAAACCAAATTTTAAATTCCCAAATTGACAGATTTAAGAAACTTACCGGGGCAAGAACTGAAAGATTAACCACTTTAGTGAATCATGGAGTTAAATAAATCTAGAAAGAAGTAGATGAAGAGAAAAAAGAAGGAAAATGGAATGAATAGACTAAACACATAGATTAAGGGGTTAAATGAGGATTTGCATGAAAATAGACAGAAGAGAAGAAGGGATACAGAATGAATGACATGAACAAGGAAACTAAGAGATTACTATGATTGAGAGCTTGATTGATGATTAACTGTGGGGAATTTGAGGTAACAAGTTTTTGAATATTCACATTCTCAGCGCGCTCCGCCATGTTGTTGCGCTCCACTCTAGCGCTCTGTACACCGCAGATACTGTAAATCATCCTTCTCTTTCCTTCCTCCACTTGTGTCAAGACTCTCAATAACAATCATCAAGAATCGACATCATCAAGACAAGACTCCTCAAGACGCTACCAGATCTCTATTGTAAAGTAACTCCTCGATGAGCTAATTTGACTCGATAACAATTCCTAACAATATTCCCCTCCCCTTCCATCTCCTTTCCTCTCTCTTAGTTCGACTGAGACCCCTTTATTATCCCTTCTTAAGCCGTGTTGAATTCAAACACCCTTCTCTTCTAATGTTTGTTTTCTCTCCTTTCTTCTTTCTGTCTGTCTTGTTTGTTGTCAAAAGTACTGATTCACTCGTCACATCCTCAAATAATTATCCTTCTCATCCAGCCTACTTTCCATCTATCTTCTTCTCATCCTCATTGACTAGCCTTGTCTTCTCTATTTATCTCACTGTCCTGCGGTATGGTATTTCTATCATCATCACTCTCTTCTCTCCTCTCTCAGCTTCTAACCTTGTCCTGATCTGTATTTTATTTCCTAGTTCTGGTTTTAGTTTTACAAGTAATCAAATCAAATTTCTTTACAAGTCCCAAGAGAATGCAGTTCCAATTTTAAGAGGAGCTTCACTGCCATAAAATTTGAAGTTGAATCCTTTTTATATTGGTAAATTTACCTGAGATAAAAATGTTTTTTTTTAGATTGGACCTAGGACCTACATTTATTGGAATTATACTGAGAATCAGAGATTCTAAGAGTTTCAACTTTTCAGTTTTTTCTTATGACAGCTATATCTTGCTAAAGTTGTATTAATTTTGGTGCTGAGATAAGTAAATTTTAACTGGTAAGCTTGATCAATTAAGTTAATGTTTGTTAAGCCTGCACACTCAAATCCCCAGAAGTGATTTCTTGGCTGAACAATTAACTTCTTAAATGCACCAGCAAACAAATCAAGTGATCTGTCCTAATAGGTTAGCTCACAAATGCTGGACTTTGGCTGAATGAAAGTCAGTCAGTATAAAGAATCCACATTCAATGTATATCTCTACCCTGACTGTTGGGCTTACTTAATGTCACCAGGACATTTAGGTTATGACTTCTCCTGGGCATCTGCATTTTGCAGTCACTAAATATTTTTACTTACAGGTATAAAAGAGAATTTATGTCCATAAATTTGATAATTTGGGATCCCTGGGGGCTTTGAGCTATGCAAATTCATAAGAATTTGCACTTTTATTTCATGCAAAAATTAATTTCTTTTAACCTAATAGATATGTTTACTAGAATTATCAATGAGTTGTTGGATCACTTCTTTACCTAAATTATAATTTCTAATTCTGTGGTAAAGTTTGTTTGGAGTTGATTGATTCCAGCCTAATTCTCACCACCCAAAAAAGCTTGCATGTACTGAGAATTACAAATTAAAGTCTAATTTGCAAAGTATAACCATCCAGGGGGTGTCAATTCATCCATTCTGTGGGGTCATGCTGACTCCAAGAAAAACTTGTTTTTTATTATTACTCAGTGGTCAAAAATTAAAAGGATGGGATACACAGGAGATACACAGTAGGATACACTGTGGAACTACTCAAGGGACAGAATAGAGCTTGGAAGGGAAATGGATGACTACACTAGTATTAATGTAAGTTATACCAAAGGTGCTGATGTAAAGCTGCCTTCCTGACTAATGCTGAGGGGGAATGAGGGTAACACTAAGAATAAAATAAAGGTGTGGCTGATTTCTATTTATTCTTAGATGACTAGTACTGATGAACCTACTTACTACACACACCAGGTGAGAGGAATGGATAAAAGGGGGGGATGGGTTTTATAAAGTATATGTAATATAATTGTAATGTGGGGAAAGGGTTTTTTTATAGCTCTGGAGTCAAGATGGGTCAAGCTGGTATTTATATTTATATATTTTATAAGGGTGATGGTAACTCTACTAAGTATGTATACTAATTTATGGGATCTTTAATGTTGGTATATGTAGGGGGTAATTTAGTAAGTCTGGGGGGTCCATATAGTAAGTCAGGGGGTCCATATAGTGGGTCCATATAGTAAGTCGGGGGGTCCATATAGTAAGTCAGGGGGTCCATAAGGGAACAAGAGGGAGGAACAGCTGTCCTTATATATATCTGAGAAGGAGGAGGAACAACAAGGCTATGACATGTAGCTGGTGGGACGGAAGAGCATGACAGATGAGTAGTGGGAAAGTAACTTGTATGAAATAGTCATGCTAGTGACAGATGAGTAGTGGGAAGGTAGAGTTTATGTACAGTAGATATGATGTAAGATGTTACTGAATAAAGCCTAGTCATGTGCAGTGTATGTTATGTAGTGTCTATGTATTTTATATAATATGTATTATTTATCTTGGTTGTGTAATATATCTACTTATAATTATGTACCTATTGTATACTTTAACTTGCCTTACACTGTAACTTGCTGGATTATTCTTGGTTTGCCTGTAACTCTTGAACCATGAGGAATTTGAGGGTGGTTGTAGTGAGTGACTAGTGTTAAAATGGGGTGTAGAATCTGATTATGCAATAATAATGGTGAATATGTGTAAGGTTTGGGATTTATATGTGTATATGTGTAAGTATTTGGGGTTTATGAATGATAAGTAATCTTTAAATATAGTAATGAAGTGGAATGGATCACCACAATGCATGAGATAAAGATCAATGTAAGTGTGAGATCAACAGTACTGTAATTGGGGGATAAACAGTGAGCTATACATAAGATAAGAATTAGATGCACCAGGAGCACCCTCATGCAGGGGAGACCACTTTTTCTGTGGTGATTTGACATAATTATTAAAGCTTGGCTGTAATGTGTAGGCTATAATTCAACAAATTGAATTGGAAATATACCCTTTAAATATTAACTCAGGGTTATTAAATCTCTCCATTCTTATCCTTTGTGCCACATTTAGCTAGAAGGACTTATCCGTGGGATTGTGTAGACTGGGAAAATCCAGAAATAATCCAGTGGGAGCTATGTGAATGTGTTTCTGCGTTTGAAAAAGAAAATCCAGAAAAATTCTAGTTGATCAATAAGCCAAATATCCTCAAGATGAATTCAAATATCTTGCCCTCAGGGGGAGACATCATGGACCTTGGTTGGGAGAAAGCTCAAATTTGGTTCAAGTTGAGCGTTCAAAAAGACTTTGAGAAAATGAGAAGTCTTTTCAGAGTCAGGCCCCTTGAACTGACTTTAAAATATTTAAGTCATTTCATATTCTCACCATTTTGAATGGACTATGAATTGAGACTTCAAAATGACTGTCAGGAACATTGGAAGCAGCATAAAAGAAATTTCAAAGGGATAATTGTTATCAAATTGTCTTTGAAGCCAATTCAAATCATTTTCAAAATTTATTTTAATTCTGGTTTCAGCTCAATATATCTTTTTAGGTAAAAATATTGATTATTTGTTATATTTATTTAAATTCTAGTCAGGTTGTCTCTGAAATAGTAGAAAGCTGACAATAAAACATATTACCAACCCCGGTGCATGCTAAAAATTGATTTTTCTTATCAAACTGTCCATACCAGGTTACAAAGTTTGAAGCAGAAAAGGCAAAGTCTTCTTTGTCTTAGGTTTGTTGAAAACAGCTGATTCTGGGGTACATGAATATATATTTATATTAGGGGGTATCAAATATGACTAAATCCACAATTAAAACCAGTGAATTAGGTTTTTCCACAAAATGTCACTTTTGAGAATTCTGAACCATTTTATATTGATATCCATGGTTTTTAAAAATGGTGGATTTTCAAAACCAGGTTAGATAATGGTGGATTTTTTCATATTTGATACCCCCTATTTATAATTTTTGATTGAGTATGTTTACTTTCAGGATTTATCCTTTGATGGGCATGAAACCATGTCTAAGCAAAGGAAACCCTGCGGTTTTTTGCTACTTTTTGATGCAACTTATTCTTGAATGTCCATGAAACATGTCTAAGAAAAAGGAACTTCAGTGTTTTAATAATTTTTATCATAGCTCATTGCAAGTTGCATTGTATAATGTACCAAGCTAAGAAATCCAAAACACAAATAGGTTTGATTTTCTGGAGTTTGGTTTTTCATCTCAAGTTCCACTGGAGAATTGTTAGTTTGAAAACCTGTCCCAATTTCAGGTAGGAATATCCCCCTGGGGCCTCTGGAGAAGAAATAAATCCACCTTGAACTTTCAACTTGAGTCCCCCCATATCATTGTTTGGGTATTTTATCATTTTTTGATGGCCTTTCCACTGTTCTGTGGAACTCTACCCTAGTGTTTTTGTAAACACTATATTTACTTTTTTTTTCTGGTTCTGTATATTTTCTCATTTTAACTTTGGTGATCATCACTTCGTTCTGACTGAAGTAACTGAAAATTTGGGTAAGGAATAATCCAGGTTTACAATAATTCCTGCACTTCTCACTGGAACCAACTCTTATGGTCTCGGTGTTTTTCTATTTCTAGTACCTAACTCTCTTCTCACCTACTGAGCACAAATTGCTAAAGACTGGTAAGTTCAATGGAAAACACGGGCATTGATAAAATGCACGCCCTTTGGCGCACGCCCACGCCAAATGCACACCAACAAAAAAAAAGGTGTGCTGCCCGCACACCTTTTTTTATCGGCGTGCGTGCTGCACGCCCATCCCTGGGCGTCAGCACGCCTGTAGATGGGCGTGCAGCACGCACGCCCATCTACAGGCGTGCACACTGCAGGCGTGCAGTCGCACGCCCTCACAGAAAAAGGCGTGCGGTTCGCCCGCCCCTTCAGAAAGGGGCGTGTGGGTCGCACCCCTTTTTATGTGGAGATAGGCAGGGGGCGTGCCCCCTGCCTATACACATAAAAAGGGCATGTGGGTCACACGCCCTTTCTATGTGTTAGGCAGGGGCGCGCCCCTGCCTATACACATAGATCGGCGCACCGCCGACCTATGTATATAGGAAGGGGCGTCCCCCTACCCTGCCTATATACATAGAAATCGGTGTGCGGTTTGGCACGCCTATTCTATGTAAATAGGAAGGGGCACGCCCTTCCTATATACGCTGATGTCATGCGTACAAAGGAATGTACGCATGACATAAGCACCCCCCCGCCCCCCCTCCCCTCCCCCCCAGCGGATTTCAACCGCAACCACCACCCAACTCATCCATCGATCGATCCGATCATTCATCCCTCCCCCCTCCTCACAGCCCAAGTCCTCCTCCACACACACCAGACCCCCCAGCCGAGCCGAGCCGACCCACCCAACCCGATCCAGCGAGCCGCCACCCACCCACACGGAACAACCGGACGAACCATTGGGTTTTTTTTTTCTCTTTTCATTCATCTGAGTCCCCGTGAGCCCACCCCCCGTGCCCCCCGTGAGCCCACCCATGCCCCCCCGTGCCCCCGTAAGATCAAATAAAAAATAGAAAAATTAAAATAAATAAAATAAAATTAAAATAAAAATAAAAATAAAATAAAAAATAAAAATAAAATAAAAATAAAATAAAAATAAATAA
>RDRW01000167.1:0-374498 GCA_007896445.1 Puccinia hordei | reverse complement strand
TAATACGGCCTATGTATGAAGAAAGAGAAAAAGTGAGTTAGCATCAAGATAGGTGGCAAAAAGGGGGGGGGGGGGAGGGACGAACGGCAATCAAAGATGCCCGAATCTGTGATTTGCGGTGAGTGGTGTTGCTTGTGATTTCGGGGTTGGAACGACGGGAAGATATACTGATTTCTTGAAGGTCTAGCTCGGACACATTATGGGTTTGATTTGAGCCATTGGAGCAGCTTTGATCAGATCTCTCATCATCGTCTTTCTCGTCCTTATCTGAACCGGTTTCATCTTCAGAATCTGGTCCTATGAGCTGGATGATCAGCGGGGGGGGAGTATGATGATTGACTGGAAGAATGATATGCAAACGTACCTTGGTCTCCTCCGTATCGTGCGGCTAAGAGAGTGTCGGATTCAAGATGCTTAGCTCGAGTGGATCGAGCAACTACTGCGCCGGATTGCCAGTTGCCTCCCTATCCCGGAATCGCTGTTGATTGCATCCGAAGGCTCGGCAAAGACAAACCACCGGGTCATATCGTGTCTCAGACATCGCATTGGTAGCTGAAGTGGTGGTGGAGATGGCGAATTGAAGGAGGGGGGTGGGGGATAATGTACGAGGTGGACCAGACTTGGAGGGAAGAACTTACATGATGTATGTCATCCAACCTCACATAAGAGTATGTATGTACCCTGGAACTTGGGGCAAAAAGTTCAAAACCGTTACGCAAGGTTGAAACCTTATGTCAAAACTGGTATACATGTAAATAATAAATGTATGTACATATTGATCAATGATCGGTGGAATATGTAAATACATGTGAGCCGTTTACAACATGTTTGCGGATTTACCACCGGTGGGATTTGCATACATAATAGATGCATAAATGCATTGCATGTATTTACATATTTAAATATTAGCCACGGTGTAGCTTTTGATGAAAGGTGATCGCCGATCGGTCTTCTGAGTTATTGGAGTGAGTGATTCCATACCCGCCAGGCTGCCCATCGGTCACTATGAATGATTGACCAGGTTCCGCGGACAGCTTGTACAAGACGTGCAAGCTCCACCAGCTCGGTTGACTCTAATTGCACCACAACTTTGAACAAAAGGCAAAGTTGTGGTGCCATTAGAAACATGGCCAAACTCACCGCAAACATAATGATCCACCGCGTAAGACATTACATTTGTGGCTCGGCAAAGGATTCATACAATCTAGGTTCTTCAGTTGAGAACAATGGGATGCCGGTTAGGATTATTTGGCTCCTTGATCCTTTCAGCACCTCGCTGGTACCGGAGCTTGTGGCCGGGTTCTTCAGGTCTGGCTAGATCACCAGCCTTGACCATCACCTTAAAGGTTTGCTATTGCTCTCCAATCGTTGTTTCCTCTCCAACCAGACCCATGCTATTCAACTTGACTCTAGAGCTTTTCCCGATCATACACAGTCTATTTAATTCTTCTCACCTCTGGAACCATATGTCTCCCAAGCCTTTTGCCTTAGATATCCACTGTGCAAACGCGTCTTCTGTCATCACGGCTAACTCGGCTGCTGATAGCATGTCTGATATGCTTCAAGCTTCAGGCGCCCAGTGCGAGCGAGGCGGGTGTTTACATAACCTCCTTCTCTGTGGTCCATTTGCCTCATGTTCTAACAGTCTACGTATTATAGGCACTGCGATCGGCGATGATAAGCTCATACAGGCGTTGGAGTGCTTAACTTTAGATGCTGAAACCGCGGCCATCAGCGGGCCTGACAATCCTCCAGCTGCAGAAGGAGGCGAAAATTCCGAGCCAGCTGCCAATTCCAATCAAGGTTCGTCGTTCCCCTTTGAGTTTTATTTACTTATTTTTGAACATCATTCTAATATCTTTACATTGTAGACATTGCGATTGTAGGTGATAAGCCGTTTGTCGAAGGTGATAAGCCATTTGTGGTGGCTGAGGGCTTGGCTACAACGGCTGAGACGGCGGCGGGGAATGGGCCTGAAGAGCCTGCAGCTGCCGATGAAGGTGAAAGTTCTGCGCAGTCTGACAACGGTTTGCATTTTCTCTTTTGATTTGATCATTACTTTTACACCGGTTTCTTGACCTTCCTGACTTTTTTTTTTGAACATCAAACCAATCTAGCAACTGTGATCGAGAAGCCGTTCGTGGTGGCTGAGGGCTTGGCTATAACAGCTGAGATAGTGGCGGATAGCGGGCCTGACGGACCTGCAGCTGCAGATGAAGGTGAAAGGGCTGCCAAGTCCAATCACAGTTTGTATTTATTTACCTTTCTGATTTTACTATTGTTTTTGAACCGGTTCATCTTTACCCTTCTGATTTTTTTTTTTTTTTTTTTTTTTTTTTGAACGTCAAACAAAACTAGTAACTGCAATTGAGGAGGACAAGCCGTTCGTGGTGGATGAGGGTTTGGCTATAACGGCTGAGATGGCGGCGGGGAATGGGCTTGAAGAAAGTTCTGCGCAGTCCGACAACGGTGTGTCTTGACTCTTCTCATCAGTTTCTCACTTTTCTTAATGCTCTTTTTTCATAACAGGATTGATGATCAATGATGATGAGCTCTTGGAAGCGGCTGGACGCATAGCTATAACAGCTGAGGCGACTGCGGATAGCAAGCGCGACAAGTCTCCAGCTTCAGAGGAAGGCGAAATCTCCGAGTCAGCTGCCCAGTCCGATCAAAGTCAAGATATCTCTCGTTCATTCTTATTTCAAGGTCGAGCCGGCACGGAATCAGCTGCCCAGTCCAATCCAAGTCAAGATATCTCTTGTTCAGCCCTATCTCAAGGTCGAGCCGTCTCATCCCATCCATCATTTTCAAACATGTAATTTTGATACTCTTGGGTTTGCTTCATGTAGGCAATACAGTGGTCTTCACAAAGGGTATACTGTTTGAGGCGGACGGGAGCTTTACCCCCCTGGGGTTGAGTGGGTTCTTCGATCACTTGTTTACCAAGGGAATTTTCGAAGGGCCCCTCACCATACGCCAGATCCCGCAAGTGATGGGCACGCTGAGAAGCACCTACGGTTACAGCTTGCCAATCAGCATGGATTATCTCATCACGCCCGAAGGACCGATCGCCCGCCACTGGATCGCGCGAAGGATCCATGAAGAATGGACCAACGCGAAGCTCCGATACGATTTGTATTATCCTGATTCCATAGCTTTCCGAAGCATGGAGTTCGACGTGGATAACACCGGAGGTGGGCATCAATGGTGAAGATCATTATTAGTGATAAGTGATAACTGACCATTGTGATTTTTGGATAAGCTCATCTTGGGTTCTTTAAGCCCAGAAGGGACAACGGTCTTACTTGGGCTATTGTCTACCAAACTCATCCATCGGATCAAACTTCTTTTTAGCTTATTGTACTGTCCTTGCGCTTGCTTCTCGTATGGCCCAACTAGCTTATCCATTGTGTCGACCATCCTCTTAGCTTGTACTGTCCTTGCGCTTACGAGCTCGCTGTTTGTTATGTTTGTTTTCTTAAAAGCCTATGCCCCAACTAGCTTATCCATTGGATCAACCATCCTCTTAGCTTGTACTGTTCTTCGCTTACGAGCTCGCTGTTATGTTTGTTTTCTTAAAAGCCAATGTGGAATGTGAAAAGCTTTGATATTCAAATTCTTGTTTGTAAACATTCAAGTGCTGAAAAAAAGTGAGACGATGTGAGGCGCTTGGCTGAATTTCTTTGAGTTTGCCAAATGTGCTACAACGTGCCACCACATCTGGAATTTTCGAATTGGAAGATTTCAGGCCTACGTAGGCCATAATGTACATTAGATTTGAGAGTGCCAGTTTGGGGCCGGTCCGGATTCGGCAAAACCCAAAGAACCCAGGCCTATCAGGCTCCGCACAATTTGAAGATCCCAGGCCTAGCCTGGACTAAACTGTGGGCTTGACCGAGAACATCCAGTGCGGAAGGGTCTTGCACATATCAGCAAGTGTGGTAGGGCCTTGTGTGGATTCCACGCATCACTCAGAAACTGGTTATGATCAAACATCCTCTGCTGGGATCGCAGCGCAAGCTTGGCTTGATTTCTTTCAGCTTGGACCATGTGGAGAGAGGCAGGCGTGTATATTTGTAAGGAGTGATATTGTATTCAGAAGAAAAAAAAAAAAACTATGTACATTACAAGCTAAAAGAAAATAAGGGGATCAAGGGATCTGGTGAGAGGCTTGGAAAGAGAAAAAAACTATGTACCTGAAGGAGGAAAGCTCAAAACTAGGAATTGATATATACACTATTCACAAAATTAAGTAATCAATCGGGAAAAAAGGTGATCAGAAAACAATTTAAATTTAGGTCATCCGCTCTAACTGTTTGATGACAGGCTTCAAAGCCGGGAGCGATTGGATCATTAAGGCATTGAGCTGTGCGGGTCTTTGTCCTTGCAGCCACTCATCACATATGGCATCGGAGGGAAGAGATTTGGGACATGGTCTTTGGCTAATCTTTGGTCTACGGGGTTGCACCCGAGGGGTTGACTTACCGTACTTTTTACAGCCAGATTGTCGTTTCAGCTCAATGAGGTTATCGATGAGTTTGAAAGCTCGCCCAATTCGAGGATGGCGCCATGGAAAATGCTTGACTACCACACGTTTTTGGCGTCTGCCGCAGGTGTCCATATCTGAGCCTTCAGCTGACACAGATCCTTCATCGTCAGTATCGGCGTCACTCGTGCAATGAGTTGCAATCGGAATAAGAGGAACAAGTCCTGCCCGGCTAGCGAGAAACTTGATTCGCGTATCGCGGAGCTGTAAGTAAAAATACAACGAGATAAGCAAAGATAAACCGGGAATAAGAGTGATGAGGAACGTTTCTATCAATCACAAACTTACCCGATGAGTGCGCGCAAGTCGGCGTTTCATAATTGCCTTTTGGTCGAGTCGTTGGGGATTCCAGGCTGCCTCCCGATACCTACAGGGCATAGTGAGGCTTGAATAAGAAAGATTACCAATTTGACCAAGACTAAGACAAGATACTTACGTTCGATGTATCTGCTTTGCATAATTGTAGATTGCATCACGAATTTTGGCTGCGGAGCAATTCTCAAGGTCGATTTCCGAATATTCTTGCGCTTGAACTAGTTTGATGAAGATCCTATGGGCAAGATCCCATAGGAATATGTTATCGGTATCACGGGCACCCCGAGCCAAGTCAGGTCTGAATGATACTACACCGACCCGGCGCATAGTCCGCCACATGATCGAGAGTGTAGCCGGAGAAGCGTCCTGATGTCCAGGACCGTTAGGATACGGAAATACCGGGTCGATGTGAGAATCCAAGGAAGCACTTGAGGTCGTGCTTTCATCATCTGAGTCGTCGTTGTCCAGGTCTTCATTCTTCCAGTTGGCCTTCTCGCGGTCGGTCGCAGGGGGTGGGAATTGGTTCAAGGCCATACACTTCCCAAAGAGGGTCTTGATGTGTAGGCGAACTCGTGCCTACATTCCAGAAGAGTCAGAGCGATATGATCCAGGTTCATATTAAAATTTGAAGTACTACTTACCAAAAGAGAGAGATCGCGAGGTGCTCCCGATCCCGAAGGACGAGGGTGAGGTGAGGAAATTGGTTCACCGCTGGAGCTTGGCCTAAGTTGAGAGAGATTGACCCTTTCAAGACACTCTGTTAGGATACCGGTTGCATGTGTGAGCTGAGTGACCAATTGTTGACCAGTGCAGCAGCTGGCCACATGGCCAGCGTTGGTTTGATCTCGTGGGGGCGCTGGTCCAGAAGGGGATGAAGGTGCTGATTCCTGCGGGCCTGACAAATCTCGCGGTAGGGAGGCCCTCCAGCCCCGAACGTCACTGGCTGAAGGGTGATGAGTTGGCACAATCACCTCGTCATCGCCAAATGCTGGATGAATCAGAAGGCTGTTGCGCCGAGCTCGTTCTTGAGATGCATGCTGTCTTTGTCTTCGGCGGCGAACTTCTGCAGAGGTCGGTATACGTCGCAAAGCCAGGGTGGCTTGTCTTTTGGCACGTTGAGGGCTGGAAAAAGGGTGATGGGGCTGCTTCCTTTTTCTTTGGAAAGATCCATCGTCTCCAGGCTGAGACGTAGATTCCGACTCGTCACCAGAAATGATGTTGCCCCTATGTCGTCTTGATCTTGAGGTAGATGCGTAAGTAATGGTGACAGAGCTAGAAGATCGATCCAAGTGGGCAGGTTGGCTATAAGATGGATGACCTGAGGTCGAGGCGTGAGGATGGGCAGGAGGGCTAACAAATTGATCCAGAGCGGGGCGAGCTCGTTCCACGTGTACTGACCCTGTCCTTTTGCGCGTGAGTCTGGAGGCGCCGGACAAGCCATTGGATTCCTGCAGCTCGGGGAACTGCTGATCAAGATCGGACTCCGGCGGTCCCGGGTCGTTGCTGTCATGAAAAGATGGCTGTGGTGCGTAGCTATTCTTTCGGGCGGCTTTTTTTCTACTTTTACGCGACATGGAGGGTTGAGAATGAGGAGTATCATCCAGATCAGGGCGATTTCGTTTCATAAGGCCAGCGCTTGAAGAGAGGTCAGCTGGTCGATTTTTCCTTTTCTTTGAGCCGTCAGGAAGAACAGGAACAAAATTGAAATCATGGTTGCCTTCATGATGAGCAGAGGATGGACGTTTCCACTTGCGACGTCTTGTGGACTGGGATCGCTGTGCTCGAGGTCTTCCTTGTTTCTTGCCAGCCTGATTCTGAGCGCCGTTCTTCTTTGCTCGCTTTTGACGGGTATTGTTAGTGGGGAACTCTCTTGAAGTTGTGGATGAGCGGCCGCTGACTGATGTCGGAGAAGTTGGAGCTTCCAACGACTCAATTGACGCCACAGATGGCTGGTAGGTGGACGACAACGCTGAAGATGGTGAGTTGGCGCAACTGAAAGCAGGCTCTGACGATGATGATTCATTTCGAGGTCTTGAAGGAGACTTGGGCCTCGAGTGGAAAAACCCACGACCAATGTCCTCAGGCCCACTGCTTGTCTGAACTCTGCACCGAGTTCTGCGTCTACGTGTAGAAGATGACCGAGGTCGAGAAGTAGGCCGCCTAGAAGATGACCGAGGAGGGGACTGAGCAGCTTTAGGGCGTTTAGAACGTTCCCGCTCGCCGAGGTTGAGGAGACTGGAGCGTAGGAGGTTGTAGCTCCCAATCAGGCGTGCCATTCGAGTGGTTGGGTTGTACATAATGTTGTACTGATCCAAGTACTCTTCGATTTGTTCCCGCGAGAGCTGCGAGGGGTCTACAAGGCCAGAAAAGGTGAAAATAAGGTTAGTAAAACGTGGAAAAACAGGGCAAAATAATAAGACTTACCCGGCCATTCTGAGGGGTTTTCGGACTTGCGCTTGCGGAGAGCCTGGCTTCTTACTGCTGATATTGGCGGGGGGCTAGATGCGGCTCGAGTCCTTGTGGTTCTAGAGGTGCTTTGCTCTCCTCCCAGTTGATCATTCTCTCCAGATGCATTCGACATGTTTTCTTCTGCCACTGAGGATTTGTCAGATTCTGGTACTCGAGGGGAAACAACATCAAGAGGGGACTCAGAATTCTGGTCCTCTTGATCATAATCGGAGGAAGTTCCATGTTCATATCCCTCTGATTCAAGGGGAGACCGAGAGTCCAGGGCTTGGAGGGCGGACGTCTCGAAGGCAGCTTCATCATCATCGTCAGATTCATCCTTCACGGTTGGGGTTTGATGACGGGATGATTGGGAGGGCAGGTTAGAGGCAGATCTTTCAGAGTTCCCAGCTTCGGAGTGGTTTCCGTCAAAAGATTGAGGAAGCTGGTCAGAGGCGGCTTCAGAAGCTGATCTTTCAGAGTTCCCGGCTTCGGATGCATGGCGTGCCTCAAAAGATGGGGAAATCAGCTCTGAGGCAGCTCTTTCAGAGTTCCCGGCCTCGGAGGCGTCGTGCCCGTCGAAAGATTGGGAGGGTGGGTCAGAGGCGGCTTCAGAGGCGGCTTCAGAGGCGGATCTTTCAGAGTTCCCAGCTTCGGAGTGGTTTCCGTCAAAAGATTGAGGAAGCTGGTCAGAGGCGGCTTCAGAAGCTGATCTTTCAGAGTTCCCGGCTTCGGATGCATGGCGTGCCTCAAAAGATGGGGAAAGCAGCTCTGAGGCAGCTCTTTCAGAGTTCCCGGCCTCGGAGGCGTCGTGCCCGTCGAAAGATTGGGAGGGTGGGTCAGAGGCGGCTTCAGAGGCGGCTTCAGAGGCGGATCTTTCAGAGTTCCCAGCTTCGGAGTGGTTTCCGTCGAAAGATTGAGGAAGCTGATCAGAGGCGGCTTCAGAAGCTGATCTTTCAGAGTTCCCGGCTTCGGATGCATGGCGTGCCTCAAAAGATGGGGAAAGCGGCTCTGAGGCAGCTCTTTCAGAGTTCCCGGCCTCGGAGGCGTCGTGCCCGTCGAAAGATTGGGGGGGCGGGTCAGAGGCGGATCTTTCAGAGTTCCCAGCTTCGGAGTGGTTCCCGTCAAAAGATTGAGGAAGCTGGTCAGAGGCGGCTTCAGAGGCGGCTTCAGAGGCTGATCTTTCAGAGTTCCCGGCTTTGGATGCATGGTGTGCTTCAAAAGATTGGGAAAGCGGGTCTGAGGCAGTTCTTTCAGAGTCCCCAGCCTCGGATGAAGCGGAATTGACAGCTTCAGAGGAAGAAGGCCCGGGGGTTGGTGATGGCGAACAAGTGATATGCGAGGGTGTCTGAGATTCATCGCCATTGTCTGATTCTTCCTTCACAGAAATTAGGGTTTGCTCGCGTGCGGAAGGCGGGTCGGAAGCTCTTAAGAGTTGCTCCATCTCTTCTTGGGCTGCTCTCAACCGGGGTGATCGTCGAAGGGAGTAGGCGTCTGATGATGACCTTGCAGCTTGGGATGGGGACCGTCTAGATATTTGGGATGAGGGGCACATGGTAGACGCTTGGGATGAGGGGCACACGGAGGATCTTGCTGGTCTGCTGGAGGATCGATATCGCTGGAAGAATAAGGATTGATATGGCTGGAAGAATTTATCTTCTCTAGCTACAGACTTAGTAGACCGAGTCTTTCCTACATGGCTTGGAAAGTGGGTGTCTGTCGGAGGCTTTGACTGTGGTAACGGTGCTCTGAGGGTTGCTTTCGAGTTTTTCTTCTTCTTTTTGGGATCAGAACGTGAGGGCAAAGGGGCACTGCCATTGCCAACTGAGCCACTAGGATTGAGTTCATTCGCAAGGGCATCGTATAGCTTGACTAGATGGCCACGACTTGCTTGTACTGGGTAGTCAACCAAGTGAAGAGCTAGTATAATTTTCAACTTCGAGACCACAAGTTGTTTTGCGGCTAAGAGTGGTCATACAGGCGTCAGTCAAGATTAAAGCTAACAAACTTAAAACTAAGGATGGGTTATAATGGAGACGTACCTGGCAATGGTGCGCCTAACGAGTCCAGCCCAGTCCACCGCTCCACGGATTCAGGAGACTCAATGTGAGCAAGCTTGACATAGCGCTGGAATAATTTTGTGCGATATTCACCCTCCTCCAAGCGGATTCCAAACGTGGTCAAAGCTTGACGAAGCCCGGGGGGATTGCAAGTTGATTTGGATCTGAGGATTCCAACATTAGTATCCAATGGGATGCGTATAGATAAAACAGATTACTTACCTTGCCATGAAGCCTCAGTCTCATCATTCTTTCTAGAACGCTTCATCATACAAATTAGATAGTAATAGATAACACTGATCAAACTCGGATTAGGGCAGCCAAGAGATCCGGAAAGTTTTGAATGGCGACAGGAATTAAAGAAACTCGGATAAGGGCGAGGACAAGAAAATTGATCTGAAATTTCCGGACAAGAGATAAGCAGCTTCAAGCTGGCTAGTTTCGGACAAGGTAGTAACAGCTTCAAGCTGGGTGGAAAGATTATTAGTGGGGGCAGGTGGTCTGTAACCGAAAAAAAATGAGACAAGACAGAATCAGTTTTGAGCTGGATCAAATGGGGAAGGGTACATGCAGAGACTTGAAAGACAAAGTCCAAATATAAACCTGAAATACTGGGCGAAGAGTAGGAAATGGATCCTGAAATTATCGGACAAGGGCAAGAAATATGATCTGAAAGTTCCGAACAGGAGATAACCAGCTTCAAGCTTGCTAATATCGGACAAGGGAGAAATAGCTTCAAGCTAGGTAAAAAGATTCAGATAGGTAGAGGCAGGTGGTCTGCAACCAAAAAAAGTAAAAGAAAAAACGGACAAGACAGAATCAGTTTCGAGCTGGATGAAATGAGGAAGGGGACAGGGTGGAGACTTGAGAGACAAAGTACGAATAAGTACGTACCTCATCGCAGTCTCATCCAACCCAAGCCCTGTGTTTTGCTGGTCAATTGCTGTCTTAGTTCGTCATTGTCGAGGTCGCCTTTCTTTCTTCTTCTGGCTTTCATCGTCTGCATCTTCATTGTAGTTCCGTTTCTCTACGTTTAGTTGGTCTTCCTGATCTTTCGGTTTTCTTTCAGTTGTGGTAGTCGTCTTTGAGTGGTAGTTTCAGCTGGTGGGTGGGTGGTGCGAGGAAAAGGAAATTGATTGGATGGCGGATGGGCATTGAGAGCTATTGAGAGACAAAGAAACCGGTGCGCTTGAGCCTACTTGGGTTTACTTGGTTGGTCGAAATACATAATACTCTTTAGGTTGGCCGGAATATTTGTAGATAAACTGGCTGCTGTGACCGGTGACCCACAGCTGGCAGGCAGTGAGTGGTATGATCTGATATGACGGAATGTCTTCTGATCGATCATCCTGATAAATACATACATATGTACTTGAATATGCATACTATTTCCAATAATGCACCGGTGAGTCTATTATTGTCTTGATCATCCATCCATTCGCCGCCATGGACGAGATAAAGGAATCACATACATACGGTTGGGTGGCGGTTAAAAAACATGAACAAACTTCCAAGAAGTTTCGTCAACTTGTCCAAGTTGAAAGCCAGCCGCGGTACATAAGACCTGGTATGATGTGATCAGCTTACTCGGATATCTTCCAATCTCAAATGGGGCCCACTGATTTTTGCACGTACATAGTCTGTTTCTGGAGTCTCGATCGAAGAATTAAAGGATATACGGTTGGATGTACATAAATAGAACCTAACAGATAGACATAAAAGGGAGTTTACCAAGTAAAAGGAAAGGTCAACTTTGAAAGCATTGTCAAAGTAACGGTTAAGCCAAAATCTTGAAGGTTGTACGTAGGTTGAAAGCAAGAATCGAAAGTGTTTGCCGCGGAAAGTTGCTGTTAAGTCCACAAACCAATATGTAAATAAATATTTATGTCAAGCTTGATTGTATTAGAGGTAGTCACGGCCGTTATCCCCAATCATGTGATCGTGTTATGTTTCGTCATCCCTTGTGTGATCCACAGTAATTAGTTAAATATTTATGCATTCCCAATCCGTGTTTCTGCCATCCCCAGAAGTGTGATCACATAGTTATTCCCAATCGGCAGTGTCGATGTCATCCCCAGAGTAGTGATACCTAGCCAACATTGTCTCCTGTCCTCAACACAACCCAGCTCGACTTTTTGTTATAATGACTAAACCTAAACGTCAGCCTACTGAAATCGCGTCAACTGACTTTAAACCTTATGATAAGACAAATCACAAGGCCGACCTTGAAGATTTCATCTACGCCGTCGAAAAGAATGCTCGCATCCCTCCGAAAATCAAGGTCAACGATGAATTACGTCACCTAGCTAATGAATACCTGTCCATACTCAGTAAGTTTTTTGTCATGATCTCATCTATTATCCAAATCAGAACCCTAACTCTACACATTTACTTATGTAATTCCAGGACTTCGCAGCACGCCAGGCCCACCTACCTCACCAACTTCCTCTCAGCTCTCATCGGCTGAGGAACTTTCTGAACCGCTGCCTACCCCCTCACCACCGAAAGTGCCTCGATCACCAGCTCGACGCCATACAGCCTCAAGAATACCCGAAACCCCATCACCACCACCAGCAAGATCTGGCCGATCAGTCAAGAGTATCCAGTCACCACGGCTGGCAAAAGCTTCTCACTCGCCAGCAAGACCCGCGGCCCGCTCACCTGTCAGAACCTCTGCCCGCTCACCCGTCAGAACCTCTGCCCGCTCACCTGCCAGATCCTCCGCCCGCTCACCGGCCAAAACCCCATCAAGATCTTCCAAGCGAAGGGCAGCATCGCCTTCACCCTCTCCTAAGCAATATCGTGGCCGTTCACCCACTCGTGGCCGTTCACCAGCTCCTGTGACTCGAACTCCATCAAAAATTCACAAGCGGAATGCTCCTAGGGCATCGGCCTCGCCTTCTCCTAAGCAGCATCGTGGCCGTTCACCCGCTCGTGTCCGATCATCAGCAAAGCCATCAAACCATAAAGCAAAACCAATCTCTCCCTCCCCGGAACGAGTTTCTACCAGAAGATCAGCTTCACCGCCCCCAAGGCGTTCTGGTTCTCGCAAGCAAATTCGGATTCATTCACCTCAAGTACCAATGAAGAAACGCCGCCAGGTTACTTTTGCCCAATCACAGCCCAGTAGATACAAAAAAACACACATGTACGATGAAGACCCCTCTGATAACGAAGATGAGAATTCAACGTCACCCAATGCCTCCCAGTCTGACGATAATTCTCAATCCGAAGACTCAACAACCTCTCACATCACTTACTCTGACTCGGATGACAGGCGCATTGCAAAACGTATACCACCAGCTCAAAAGAACCGGGTGAAAAAAATTGTCAAGCCACACGTCAAGCCGCGACTCAAGTCTGCCCTTACCGTCAAAGGTGTAAGCCAATACTTTTCCCGTTCTTTTTTTTTTCTTTTAGTTTTCAGCATTTGCTGAGACTGCGTTTCTTTTAGGTGACAAAGCCATCCAAGAGGCATACCAGCACTCACGTCATAGACATCGAATCCAATGGATTTTCTGATGACGGATATCGATATCACACCCGTTCTCGCCGTCGTCCCCCGCCACCCTCGGCCCCATCTGCTCTTGATGACTTGACATACGCCGAAGAGGGACGTCAAGATTCAAAATCCTATGCTCGCCCAAAGATTTCACCTTTTTTGCAGCTGCCTCCTGATTGTGAACAAACAGAGCAACCCCCAACACCACCTTTCAATCCCTACAACCCATGCCCCAAACGCAGGCGTTATGTTCAGCTTCAGGGTGCAAATCAAATGTATGCTGCGCCAGGGCTTGATCATAATCATCGAGATCAAGACACTTCTGAATGGCGTTTCACTCCCGCTTCAATCCCCTTCTGTCCGACTCTTACCAAGGATCCCAGCGGCTCAGACCTCCCAAATCGTTACTCATCTCAATCCAATGCCCCCGCTGCGTCGTATGGATATGACTCCGCACATCTCTCTAGCTATACCTCTCAGCCTAATACAGCCCCTCATTCACAGTACTCAAACGTCCAGGCCAAGGGGGCTCCGTCGTACGGATACGAGTCAACCTATCCCTCTAGACCTCCATCATCAGCCTCCCAGTCAACCTCGCACTTGCAGTACTTGACCTTGCCACAGCACTCGACTCAGGCACATCATAACTCAAATCAGCCACAGTACTCGACCTCCCAGCAGTACTCAACCTCCCAGCAGTACTCGACCTCCCAGCAGTACTTGACCTCCCAGCCACAGTACTCAACCCAGCCAAACTACGGATATCCACAACCGTCCTACACCTCTCAGACCAGCACCTCTCAGTCAAGCCTTACCCCAACCTTTGGATACCAGCCGCCATCGACACATTTTGATTATTCTCCTCAGAATCATGTAAGTTATTATGATCTTGACAGATTGACAGATTGGTATTTCTAGCCAACATTGTTTCTACTTAGACTTATAATCCTAGGTTTACCGGGCAAGGGGTCTCAAGCGGTCCCAAGCCATTCGACTATTCCACATTTTGGAATACTAAGTCCGCCAAATCGCAAAACCCAGATAAAACCCCTTCCACCAGTCAGGCGCCACCATCGCAGAAGCATTCGAGCACCAACAGTCAGTTGGGTTTCAGCTTTTCATGCCCTTCCGGCAGCCAGGAAAATCCGCCACCCCCACAGGAGAAAGTGCCGCCCCCACCACCCACTCAATTCAGCACTCAGGAAAAGCTGCCGCCCCCACCATCTAGTCGTTACGGCGCAGTCCAGTCGAGTGCCCAGACAAACAATCAGTCAGGCACCCAGCAAGATTTGCCACCCCCACCACCCAAGGCAAACGTGCCGCCCCCCCGACCCATGCAAGTTGGTCGATTTGGGCAGTCTTCTTGCCCATTTGGTACCCAGGAAAAACCACCGCCGCCGCCACCTAAATGTAATCAGTCCACTTCCCAGAAAAATGTACCGCCCCCTCCACCCACTCGATTTGGCCAATCATTGTTTTCCACTGCTGCTCCCACTCCCTTGGAAACAACAGCCTTTAGACCATCAACTGTCGAGCCCACAAGAAATAACCCGTTCATGCTGGATGCGTTGTCTTGGGATCCCATGCCACCACCACCGCCACCCAAATCAAACCTTTTGAGGAACGTATGGGGTGCCCAACCCGGTGGTTCTGTCTTTCAAGCCTCGACCCCCTTTCTGGCCAAACCCAGCGGATCCATTGTTCAAGCTTCGGCCCCCTTTGCAGGCGTATCAAGCTTTAAAACTTTCAAGCCGATGAAGACCGCATTCAGGACTGAATGTAAGTCCAAAAAGTCATCCACAGCCTTCGAAGTTCCTTCTCCACCCTCCTCCCCCACTCTGGCTGCTCCTGGAGGCTCCGGTTTGGATGATCTATGCAACGCAATGTCACACCTCAAGATCATCCGCCCGGTTGTCCCAATCCCTCGAAACAACAATGGCAAAAGCAAAAAAGTTCGCTTTGCTGACGTCTCTTTAATGACTTCAATACTAGCCGACTTTCTCAAGCAGGGAGTCAAGCACCAAATTGACCCTCAACTGTTTGCCAGTCAAACTCCACCTGTTCCTTCATCGACTGCAGCAGCTGCTCCATCGACTACAGCAGCTGCTCCATCGTTTCCAGCTGCTGCTCCGTTGTTTCCAGCAGCTCTGCCTTCGAATGCAACCCCTTCATCAACTGCTGCCACGCCTGCACCTACCATCTCTGCGTCGACTGTGGTCGTTTCTGCGACCTTGTCGGTTCCTGCGCTCTCGTCCGTTCATCAGCTCTCGTCTGTTCCTGCGCCCTCGTCGGTTCCTGCGCCCTCGTCCATTCCCCAGCTCTCGTCTGTTCCTGCGCCCTCGTCGGTTCCTGCGCCCTTGTCCGTTCCTCAGCCCTCGTCGTTGACCGTTATTGCTCCTGTATCGCATCTCTCTTCATTGACTGCTGCCTCCGCCTCATTCGCCTGTCCCGCCATCGTACCAGCACCCTCGTCTATTCCGTCTTGTCCCATCGTACCGATCGCACCAGTGCCATCATCCATTCCGCCTCCACGGACATTGCAATTAACGCCACCGGCAACAGACATAACACCCGCAGCCGGATCCATACCTACTACATCCAATGAGAGCAGGGAAACTCCTCCATCCAAAAGGGAGAAGTCTTCCTAGTTGTACAATTTTTACCTACTTCCATACTTTTTCTTCTAACCTTAACTGTTCCTGGTATTTTAGATTGTGTATAGTTTTAAATATTGTAATCTCTTTTTCATTTCTTATATTTTTTCAATTTGTACATAGTTGTAAAAAGACTAAGTAACCTGTTGTTGAAGAGTAAAAAAGATGTACTGAGATGTGCTGAGTAGTTGAAAAACAACACTGAGCAGTTGAACAACAAAGGCTGAGTAGTTGAAAAAGAAGGCTGAGCAGTTGGAAAAAAAAATGCGGGGCAGTTGAGAAAAAAAATTCACAGCTGAGCATGCTGAGCAGTGAAGAATAAAAAAGGTTGAAAAAAGTATAAAAAAAAAATGAAAACAGGAAAAAAAAATATCATACCTGAGATGCTGAGTATGCTGGATGCTGAGTATGCTGAGCAGTAAGATGGGTAAATATTTGAAAGAAAAAAAAAAAAAAAAAAAAAAAAAAAAAAAAAAAAAAAAAAAAAAAAAAAATCCCTCAAATTTCCCCCCGAGGAGGTATGGGGTTTTGCATGTAGTGCCACCACTGACACCTACAAAGACTACAAGAAAGGGGCTTCAACATCTCAACATCTCCCCTTGCTGATAACCAAGCCACACATCAGCACACCCCAGAAAAGAAAAATGGCAGCTGTAATACTAATAATGAAGGATACTAATTGGTGTATTTGTGTCAATATTTCACCTTCAGAAAATAAGGCTCGAGAACGGGGACAATCTTTGTGGAGGGTCTGATTGGACCAAGGAGCTGGGATCAGGAGGAAAAAGAATTTTATGCTCAGACTTGATGCTTTAATTACCACTGACATTTGGTCAGTTTAAGTAGACTACTACAAGGAGTTTAACATGTGGTTGAGCTGAAACAAATAACAAGCATATGCTACTAACTAGTAACATATGGAACAACATTGTTCAAAAGACAATGGAATTTTAGAGAGCATTGTTTTTTTTTTAACAATGGAATGAGACATTACAACAAGTAATGGATTATCATCAACAGAATATTGATGGAAAATAAGGTGATAAAACATCACATGTTGTGATGGATAAGTTAATAGAAAGAGTGAATAGTATACCATGTAAGAGATGTGAGCGGAGACGTAGACTGAAATTCTGACAATTTGGACTATATTTTTGTCTTTTCTGAATCCTTTCAACAACATAAGCATCATCTGTGCCAACTACTGGAACGCCTCCGGACTGCTAATCTTTATTGCAGTCCAAAGAAGACAAAGCTGTTTTGCAATGAAATCAAATTTCTCACACACTGGATTTCGGCCCAAGGCTTCAAGGCAGATGATGAGAAGGTTGAGAAGATACACAATTGGCCAAGCCCGCCGTCATTGAAAGGATTCAAGTGTTTTTTGGGAACCGTTCAATGGATGAAGAAGTTCATATGGGGATTGCAGAACTACTTGGAACTCTGACACCATTGACCAGCTCAAAACTCAAGACTAAAGATTTTAAATGGGGGGAGACAGAGGAAGATGCCTTTCAGAACATCAAACAAATAATGAAGTCACTTCCTTGCTTAAAAAACATCAACTACAATTCAGACAATCCACTGCCAGCATAATTGCCTAGGTTGAGTTCATCCCAGTTAAACGGGGGTTGATAAATGCACGCCCCCCCGGGCACGCCCACGCCCACGCACGCCCTTAAAAAAAAAGGCGTGCAACCCGCACGCCTTTTTTTTATCGGCGTGCGTCCTGCACGCCCATCCTTGGGCGTGGGCACGCCTGTAGATGGGCGTGCAGTTCGCACGCCCATCTACAGGCGTGCGACACCCCCAAGGAGGGCGTGCAGCCGCACGCCCTGCCGGGGAGGACTGCAAGCCCCTCGGCCGAAGGGATCCCCCCGGTCGAGGAGGTTATACAACCTCCTCGACCGGAGGGAATCCCCCTCCGGTCGAGGAGGTTATACAGCCTCCTCGACCGGAGGGATCCCTCCCGGTCGAGGAGGTCATACAACCTCCTCGACCGGAGGGATGCCCCCTCCGGTCGAGCAGGTTGTATAACCTCCTCGACCGGAGGGGGATTCCCTCCGGTCGAGGAGGTCATACAACCTCCTCGGCCGGAGGGATGCCCCCCGGTTGAGGAGGTTGTACAACCTCCTCGACCAGAGGGGGATTCCCTCCGGTCGAGGAGGTCATACAACCTCCTCGGCCGGAGGGATGCCCCCCGGTTGAGGAGGTTGTACAACCTCCTCGACTGGAGGGGGATTCCCTCCGGTCGAGGAGGTCATACAACCTCCTTGGCCGGAGGGATGCCCCCTCCGGTCGAGGAGGTTGTATGACCTCCTCGACCGGGAGGGATCCCTCCGGTCGAGGAGGCTGTACAACCTCCTTGGCCGGAGGGATGCCCCCTCCGGTCGAGGAGGTTGTATGACCTCCTCGACCAGGAGGGATCCCTCCGGCCGAGGAGGTTATACAACCTCCTCGACCGGAGGGGGCATCCCTCCGGTCGAGGAGGTTGTATGACCTCCTCGACCGGGAGGGATCCCTCCGGTCAAGGAGGTCATACAACCTCCTTGGCCGGAGGGATGCCCCCTCCGGTCAAGGAGGTTGTATGACCTCCTCGACCGGGAGGGATCCCTCCGGCCGAGGAGGTTATACAACCTCCTCGACCGGAGGGGGCATCCCTCCGGTCGAGGAGGTTGTATGACCTCCTCGACCGGGAGGGATCCCTCCGGTCAAGGAGGTCATACAACCTCCTTGGCCGGAGGGATGCCCCCTCCGGTCGAGGAGGTTGTATGACCTCCTCGACTGGGAGGGATCCCTCCGGCCGAGGAGGTTATACAACCTCCTCGACCGGAGGGGGCATCCCTCCGGTCGAGGAGGTTGTATGACCTCCTCGACCGGGAGGGATCCCTCCGGCCGAGGAGGTTATACAACCTCCTCGACCGGAGGGGGCATCCCTCCGGTCGAGGAGGTTGTACAGCCTCCTTGACCGGAGCTGATGTCATGCGTACATTGTTGTGTACGCATGACATCAGCATGTGTATAGGCAGGGGCGTGCCCCCTGCCTATATACATAGAAAGGGCGTGTTGGTCGCACGCCCTTTTTATGTGTATAGGCAGGGGGCACGCCCCTGCCTATACACATAAAAAGGGCGTGCGGTTCGCACGCCCTTTTCTGAACAGGGCGTGCGACCGCACGCCTGAAGTCTCACACGCCGATGGGCGTGCAGCCCCCACGCCGATAAAAAAAAGGCGTGCGGGCAGCACGCCTTTTTTTTTATCGGCGTGCGTTCGGCGTGGGCGTGCCCGGGGGGGCGTGCATTTATCAACCCCCCAGTTAAACTAGGATGCAAACAACCAATTTAAAGGAGGTTGGCCTCAACCAATGAAATATAAAACCAAGGGGGGTCCCTTGGATATATATGTCATCAGTTTATCTCAACCAAGTTTAAATTGGTTGAGTGCATCCCAGTTTAACTGGGATGACTTCATCCTAGGCAATTATGCTGGCAGTGCAGGCTCCTTCACCCATTTTCATTTGTAGAAGAAGAGGCTGACCCTCATTTGGCAGCTCCCAAGATCATTTAAGATCTTTTCTTTTATTATTTTACATACCAGTTCTATTTTTTCTGCTAAGTAATTAATTACTTAATCCCCCTTTTCTTGTGTCCTGTTGTCACTTAAGAGGCACAGGCTCACAGATGCCTCCAATTTCTCTCTATCCCTGCCTCCTGATATAGTAAACTATGAGGGATTTTTGCTGGTGTAACATCTGATTGAGGTATTTATGCTGGTGGGAAGAAAGGGCATGCAGGCTGGGGGTTGATAAATGCACGCCCCCCCGGGCACGCCCACGCCGAACGCACGCCGATAAAAAAAAAGGCGTGCTGCCCGCACGCCTTTTTTTTATCGGCGTGGGGGCTGCACGCCCATCGGCGTGTGAGACTTCAGGCGTGCGGTCGCACGCCCTGTTCAGAAAAGGGCGTGCGAACCGCACGCCCTTTTTATGTGTATAGGCAGGGGCGTGCCCCCTGCCTATACACATAAAAAGGGTGTGCGACCAACACGCCCTTTCTATGTATATAGGCAGGGGGCACGCCCCTGCCTATACACATGCTGATGTCATGCGTACACAACAATGTACGCATGACATCAGCTCCGGTCGAGGAGGCTGTACAACCTCCTCGACCGGAGGGATGCCCCCTCCGGTCGAGGAGGTTGTATAACCTCCTCGGCCGGAGGGATCCCTCCCGGTCGAGGAGGTCATACAACCTCCTCGACCGGAGGGATGCCCCCTCCGGTCGAGGAGGTTGTATAACCTCCTCGGCCGGAGGGATCCCTCCCGGTCGAGGAGGTCATACAACCTCCTCGACCGGAGGGGGCATCCCTCCGGCCAAGGAGGTTGTATGACCTCCTTGACCGGAGGGATCCCTCCCGGTCGAGGAGGTCATACAACCTCCTCGACCGGAGGGATGCCCCCTCCGGTCGAGGAGGTTGTATAACCTCCTCGGCCGGAGGGATCCCTCCCGGTCGAGGTGGTCATACAACCTCCTCGACCGGAGGGGGCATCCCTCCGGCCAAGGAGGTTGTATGACCTCCTTGACCGGAGGGATCCCTCCCGGTCGAGGAGGTCATACAACCTCCTCGACCGCAGGGATGCCCCCTCCGGTCGAGGAGGTTGTATAACCTCCTCGGCCGGAGGGATCCCTCCCGGTCGAGGAGGTCATACAACCTCCTCGACCGGAGGGGGCATCCCTCCGGCCAAGGAGGTTGTACAGCCTCCTCGACCGGAGGGATCCCTCCCGGTCGAGGAGGTCATACAACCTCCTCGACCGGAGGGGGCATCCCTCCGGCCAAGGAGGTTGTATGACCTCCTCGACCGGAGGGAATCCCCCTCCAGTCGAGGAGGTTGTACAACCTCCTCAACCGGGGGGCATCCCTCCGGCCGAGGAGGTTGTATGACCTCCTCGACCGGAGGGAATCCCCCTCTGGTCGAGGAGGTTGTACAACCTCCTCAACCGGGGGGCATCCCTCCGGCCGAGGAGGTTGTATGACCTCCTCGACCGGAGGGAATCCCCCTCCGGTCAAGGAGGTTATACAACCTGCTCGACCGGAGGGGGCATCCCTCCGGTCGAGGAGGTTGTATGACCTCCTCGACCGGGAGGGATCCCTCCGGTCGAGGAGGCTGTATAACCTCCTCGACCGGAGGGGGATTCCCTCCGGTCGAGGAGGTTGTATAACCTCCTCGACCGGGGGGATCCCTTCGGCCGAGGGGCTTGCAGTCCTCCCCGGCAGGGCGTGCGGCTGCACGCCCTCCTTGGGGGTGTCGCACGCCTGTAGATGGGCGTGCGAACTGCACGCCCATCTACAGGCGTGCCCACGCCCAAGGATGGGCGTGCAGGACGCACGCCGATAAAAAAAAGGCGTGCGGGTTGCACGCCTTTTTTTTTAAGGGCGTGCGTGGGCGTGGGCGTGCCCGGGGGGGCGTGCATTTATCAACCCCCATGCAGGCTGTACAAGAATTTGAGTTAGATTTCTTGATGACTAAGAAGGAACAAGACTAAAGAAAACATAATAATAATAACAATCAAGAGACAAGAGACAAGTATAACAGTAGAGAAAAGAACCAACTTGTTATAGATCTGAATCATATGAGATGTAGAGACTAATAGAGATGAGACAATGAGACAGAGAGACAGCAGTACTGAGAATAAAAAATGAGGTTAGTTTGATGAGACTTGAAACAAATGATAAGAAATAAGAAACACTTCATCATACCAGGAAGGATGAGGACAAGGTGATGAGAGAGGAATAGAGAGGATAGAAGTTGGTTTGGGATTGGGATAGAGGAATTAATATGAGGAGATAGGAAGTGTGAGTTGACATTATGTAGTTGAAGTTTGACAGAGTTAAAGATGTATGAGTGGTGATTGAAGAAGGGAATAATGCGGAAGAGGATGAGAAGAAAATAGGGAAATAAGTCTGAGGAAAGAGAAGATGAATCATGGAAGTAAAGGAAGTCAAGTGAGTCATGTGTGAAATGTGACCTGTCACTGAGTCTGAATTTTAACAGGCTGAATGCCCTTTTTTTAAAGGGCGTGGGTGTGAATGTATCAATCCCCCTGTTTTAGGTGTTTTTTTTTCAACAAAAAAAGATGTTTTTCAGCATTTTTTTGGGGGGATGATAAACTCACTCCCCCTCGGGCACGCCCACACCCAACGCGCGCCCTTAAAAAAAAGGTGTGCAGCCCGCACACCTTTTTTTTATCCGCGTGCGGGCTGCACACCCACTTTTGGGTGTCAGCACTTCTACAGGCGTGCCACACCCACCCAAAACAGGGCTTGCGGTTGCACGCCCTATTCAAAAAAGGGTGTGCAACCTGCATGCCCGTTTTATGTATATACCCATATACATAGAATTGACGTGCAGGCCGCACGCCCTTTCTATGTACATAGGTAGGGGCATGCACGCCCCTACCTATGTACATACATAGGGCGTGCTGACAGCATAGTCCCCATTTTTTGGGACTGTGCTGTCAGCAGCCGCACGGCTTGACCGGAGGGAATCCCTCCGGTCAAAGGGGTTATACAACCTCTTTGACCAGAGCCAGTTGAAGATGTTGTATAATCTCCTTGACCGGAGGGGTTCCCTCCGGTTGAGGAGGTCATACAACCTCCTTGACCGGGGGGATCGCCAAGGAGGTCATACAGCCTCCTTTGCCGGAGGGATCCCCCCGTCAAGCAGGTTGTATCCTAGGCCGGAGGGATCCCCCCCGGTCAAGGAGGTTGTATTACCCCTTCAACCGGAGGGAATCCCTCCAGTCAAGGAGGTTATACAGTCTCCTTGACCAGGGTGGATCCCTCCGGCTGAGGAGTTTGTATGAACTCCTTGACCGGAGGGATCCACCCCGGTTGAGGAGGTTGTATGATTTCCTCGACGGGAGGGAATCCCTCTGGTTGAGGAGGTCATACCACCCCCTCAACCAGGGGGGATCCCTCCGGCCGAGGGGGTTGTATACCTCGGCAGGGCTTGCAAACGGCACGCCCTGGTTTGAACAGGGCGTGCGGCTGCACGCCCATCCTTGGGGGTGTTGCATGCCTGTAGATAGGTGTGCAAACTGCACGCCTGTAGATGGGTGTGCAAAGTGCACGCCTGTAGATGGGTGTGCAAACTGCACGCCTGTAGATGGGTGTGCAAACTGCACGCCTGTAGATGGGCGTGCAAACTGCATGCCCATCTACAGGCGTTCCCATGCCCAAAACAGGGTGTGCAGCCCGCACGCCAATAAAAAAAAGGTGTGCGAGCTGCACACCTTTTTTTTAAGGGCGTTCCCGGTGTGGAACTACTCCAAGGCCAGAATAGAGCTTGGAAGGGATATCTATAACTACACTAGTGCTAATGTAAGTTAAGACCAAGGTGCTGATAGAAGAGCTGCCTTCCTGACTAATGCTGATGGGAAGATTGTAACACTAAGAACAAAATGAAAGGTGTGGCTTTTCTATTTTAATCTTAGACTGACTAGGACTAATAAGCTGACTAATATTACCTCTGAGGTATGTGGATTGTTTGAGGAGGAGGTGTGTGGAAAATGGTTTGTGTAAATGGTTGAATGGCAAGGGTATCTAAAAATGTCTAGGTAAGAAGTGTCTTTGGTCAAATTGAATCTAATATTTGGGGAAAAAGGTCATACAGGCTGTATGGGGTGGAAATTGCATATGGTGGTAATACTACAACAGAGTGGAGTATATATGTGTAAAGGCCCTTCAAGAGGGGAACAAATGATGAGAACAGTGTTACAAGATATGATTATGAGCAATGACCATAATAGTAATAGTGATGAGCAAAAGACTACAAGTGTGATAGTGAAGTGAATTTATGTAGTAATGATGAGCATGTGTTTGATAGATTATGTAAGATTTTTTATTTACTTAAATAATAATGACTTGGATGATGTAAGCCAAAAGAAACAGAAAAGAAAAGAAAAGAATTTACCTATGAAAACTATGAATGTGAATAACTTCTGATCCAAAAGGAAATCAAGGGTGGTTTGAGTGAGTGACTAGGGGTGAAATAAGGTGTAGAATCTGAATTTGGAATAATATTGATGAATATATGGATGGAATATAAGATTTTGAAAGAATGATTTGAGAAGGAACAGGATTACCACACCGGGGGGGAGTGAGTTTATCATCCCCCATTTTTTTGTTGATTTTTTTCATGTTTAATTTGTTTCTTTTTCAAAGAAAAGGGTTCTTCAGCATGCCTTGGCCAGTACAGCAGTTAAAAAAGCTGTGTTTTGATTGCTGCACTTGCACAAGTGCAGCAATCAAAACTGGGTTTTTTTTTTTATTTCTACCTGTAATTTTATGTTTTTTACAAGCTAACGTTCAGCCGGAAATTTGTTAGCTAACAGCTAAGATTCAGTTTAGCGTAGATCTCAAGCCACTACACTAATGAGAAATTCAAAATTTGTTAGCGGCAAAAAAAATTATGCTACTTGTTAGTGTAATGGGTATTTTCCAAAGCTAACACTACAAAAAATTTGGCTGCAAAATTTATGGCTATGCTCACTGTTAATTAACAGGCTGTAGCTTCAGCTAACACTTCAAAGTTTACATCACAAAAAAAAAACACTACACTAACAGTTGGTGGAAAACTAGTGTTGTGTAGAGCAGCGGCCCACCATTGACTGTACTTCAGACAGTAGTTTAGGTCTTTGTTACTTATGTTGAAGCATTGCATCTGCTCAATCTGCTTGTTGTTTATTATATTTCCTTCTCTCCTTTCTCCTTTTCTTTCTATTATTTTCCTTTTAGTTGGTCTTTGTTTGATGACCAAATCACTCATGTTATTTTCTTTATTCTTATTCTTTTCTCTTGTTTTCTTTATTTCTTAAGTCTTGCTTCATCTACTAAAATAGCTTTCTTAATTTGACTACAAGCCATCACACTTATCCTTTGTGTCCATCATTAGTGGTATGACTGTTTCTTTTTTCATATTTTTTTGTTAGATCTTTCTTCATCATCTGAATCTTTTTTTCTTATTGTCTGGTTTTGGTCACTTGCAATTTTATAGTAGAATAATAGCTGGGTAGAAATTTAAAAAGTCACAAAAAACCTCTTCCTATCATCTGTTCTTATCTTAACCTGCAGATATGAACCTCCATGACTGCATGTAAAAAAAGGACAAATTTCAAACAAGGGCTCAAGATTAATGATTGTATTTATTTGTGAAACTGAGCCACATCAAGTATCACCAAGTAACATCTGAGGTTAGTAGCACTTGGGTGATGAGAAGAAAACAAATTAGTTAATTGAGCTGCTTCATGCCACCTGACTTCTAATTCTCTCAAATTCTTCCTGGGGTAATCTTGTAAAATATTGGTCAAAACATTGTTGGGATAAAAACAGAATAATAATATGCACATTAAACAGATGGAATGGAATTTCTCCCTTCTGGGATAGTATCTTTTGGACATCAAGGTTGATTCAAAAGGCCCAAGGTAGCTGCAAAAACTTTCCAGTGTCTTTTTTCAAGTTTTTGTTTTCCATGGCATGTCCACATCTTGGGTAGTCCAGGATTAGCTCAAGCTGCATTTTCTTTCAATCAAGGGTGCAGATCTCTTTTCAAGATTTGTTGGCTTTTGAGAGGATGTTAGCTGCTGGTGGCTAGTCATTAGCCCTGTATGTTGCCATACTCTTGGTGTTCCAGGATGAATTAAGATGATTCTGAAATGTTTGTGAGGTTGAGGAAGTGTGGAATCCAGCTGTTTTATCATGGGAGCAGACATGTATGCTTACAGTGAGACCTGAGGTTGTAATCAGAAACTGTGGTCATGTTGAATTTTGAAAATCAAGCAGCATTTTGAAAATCCAGGTACTATCATTTTTGAAATGAGGAATGTACTGGAATATAAGTCTTAGTTGACAGTCAATGGTGGTACTATCAGTAGGGTGGCTTGGGCTAGTCAATGGGGCAGGGAGAAGCAGACCTTAGTTGACAGTTAATGGTGTTACTGTCAGTAGGGTGGCTTGGGCTAGTCACTTGGGGAGGGAGGAGCAGAGCTAGGGTTTTAGACCAGAAAACAGGATGATGATTGTACAAATAACAGAAGTTGAAAATCAAAATGAAGTGTGGATAAGAATGAGGAGAAATGATAATCAGAAAGAAAATGACCTTAGTAGACAGTCAATGGTGTTACTGTCAGTAGGGTGGCTTGGGCAAGTTGATGGGGCAGGGAGGAGCAGACCCAGGGTTTTAGAGCAGAAAACAGGATGAAGAAACAGAGCAGAAAACAAACGGAAACAACAAAGACATTATCAAAGAGAGACTACAACATCTGTGACTGGGTAACCTGTCACACATCATTTCTCACAATTCCCATATAATGTGTGGTACATAGTTATGATTGTTGGCTTGAAAATTGAGTTCCCATCAAGATATATTCATTTTTTGCGTACATATCAAACAAAGTGTTGGCCATTTTTGATTGATTGGATCGTCACAATTTATATAAGCTGTGTTTGGCACTGTTGTGTTTACAGCAGTATATTGTAGATTCTTGTGACATCGATGAAGTTTTGGTGAATCTGATCAGATCTTATTGCACTGTTCCGTCCAAGGTCCCCAGTTACTATTGAGTCCTTTAAACGCTTCGGCACCCCGTACAAGCTGTTTCTCCAAAATATTCAAAAAAATATGCTGAGTGTTTTGAGATGCAGTTGTTCAAAGTTTCGTCAGCGTTACTTACCAGCAAACCCCGTAGGTTTTGTACCACATTTATACAAGCCAAACTTTGTGATACAGGCTAGTATTAGCACAGCAAGTCGCACTTTGCTATTAGTTCAAGGGTGTGAGTAAGAGGATGACGGGATTTAATTTTACTCACAAGAAAATTCAGTACTTTCTTTCCAATAACCGAGGTGACAAGTTTGTGAAGTAGTATTTCGGTTTGTAGTTGATCCCACCGGGACACAATTCTCCGCGGCTAGACCCGAAGCAATCCAGGGTTCAGATTTTGCAACTCCAGACAGGATTACGACTGGCATGCAGAATCAACTCACTAACGAAAGGCCACGAGCAGCCATATGAACATACTAACTTGCCGCAAGCTAAGAATAGTTCCAACACGGGCCAATGAGCTTCGGAATGAGAGCTGAAAACCGATGCAAAGGAATGGACTCAACTGGCATGCTTCGTGTTTGCATTCGAGTAGCTGGTGCAAATGTGCGCCTGTGGGATGAGCTTCGCAGCTCGCAGGGCGACGCAGCCAAACCAAGTTACGACCAAGATAACAAGAGATAGCATCATGTAACAATTGCTTATGGGAATATGGACAGATGCGGATTTAATGATTTTGCTCCAAGCGTGTCGGTGTTTCTGCGCAATTCGAATGTTGGTTGGAAAGAGACCGGAAATACTTTGCAGGGAATGATTGACAAATGATTGATGATGAGTAGTAATGTGACTAGCTGTGGTGAAAGTGCATTCGGCTGCCAAAAAAGCAATGTTGGTTGGAAAGAGACCGGAAATACTTTGAAAGGAAAGATTGACAAATGATTGATGATGAGTAGTAATGTGACTAGCTGTGGTGAAAGTGCATTCGGCTGCCAAAAAAGCACAACACATGCACGCGTTCATCGCAGCAAGCGAACGGGCTCCCACTAGTCGACAATCGTCCGACTTGAATTCAGATTTGTGGACATGCACTGTACAAATGTCAAAATGTCTTGTGTAGTGTACTATTGTATTAATTAGGGGCTTTTTATTTTTTATTTACAGCTATCACAAAAGCTTGCCGCTACTTTGCCTGGGACGTCGGTGATGAGAGAAATATAGAGAGTAGAGTGTATTTCAAAGATAAAAGTAACAGTCAGAATATAATTGTAATGGTGATATGTATGTGTATTTAGATATTCATGAAAGCTTACCTGGGATGTCGGTGATGAGAGAAATAAAGAGAGTGAGGAAAGAAAAGAAGATCACCGGCATCCCAGGGAGGAGGCTTTTAGAGGAATAGTAAAACACAGTATAAGTATATATGTGATGTGTATGCTAATAGTCTGTAATACTAGCCGCCCTCAAAAAGACTCCAACATTAATATGGACATAAATTTGGACATAAAAAAAAGTTAAAGAAAGAA
Source organism: Puccinia hordei (assembly GCA_007896445.1). Classification (NCBI taxonomy): domain Eukaryota; kingdom Fungi; phylum Basidiomycota; class Pucciniomycetes; order Pucciniales; family Pucciniaceae; genus Puccinia; species Puccinia hordei. The sequence continues at coordinate 346,853 of RDRW01000167.1, read as the reverse complement.
AGAAGAAGAAAAAATCAAAAGGAGAAAGAGGTGGTAACATAAGATGAGACGGTTAACAAGTGAAAGTAAAAAAAATCCTTAGAGAAAACGCCAACCAAACATCAGTCCCAAAGCAGATCCTGCGCAGAGAGCAAAAGAAGAGAGAGACAAATGAGTCGTTATCAAAATTCAAACAATTGAATGTTGGTTTATTTCATGAAGCACAAACAAACAATCACAAGAGGTGTATGTTTCTTGCAGCTTGCATACTGAACCCTGTACTTGCCATAATACACGCCTACTCACCCAGCTGGAGTAGACATCTTGAGGCTGGCTAATATCCTCTCAAAATTTGGGGCCTGAGTGCCTTTGTCATGATATTGGCTAGTTGTTGATCCGTTGGAAACCACCAAATGTCAAGCCTCTTGCTGCGTAGTTGTTCATTGACATAGTAGCAATTGTGCTCCAAGTGTTGCATTTGTTTATTGGAGGAGTTGTCTTTTGAGATCTTCACAGCTGTTTTGTTATCTCACAGCAATTGTAGAGTAATAGCATGATTAGTCATGTCAAAAAAAAACTCTTTCAACCAGACCACATGATGTGCTGCCCATCCTAGGGCCATGACTTCTGTGTGACAGGTGGACATAGCTACAGAAGGCTGTTATTTACTTGCCCACAGTATTGGGCACCCAAAAAGTGTTGTAATTGCTGAGTTTTCCTTCTTCTGTTCCTCCCAAAAATCCCCAAAAATCAGTCCTTTATTTTTATCTTCTTATATCAACTTGAATTAGACCAGAATACAACATTTATACTAAGTTTTATTGTAATTACAAAATCTTAGTTCTATTATTTTGATTATTCTCTTTCCTGATTCATTCTTTGATATTAAAATTTGATTAGTTTGAATTAACGCCTCAAATTATTTGTGACTTATAAAAGCATTTTTTTGTATTAATTTGTCTGATTTGTCTAAAAGAGAATGAGATGCCTGTCTAGTCAATTACTTGCAAGAACTTTTTTTTTCTTTCTCTCAAATTTTATTCATTATCTCTCATTCATTGTATATTTCTCAACCACAATTTGAACACTTGTAACTAGTCTATAAAAACGTGGCCTAGTCCAAGCAATAACAAACATCAGTTCTCCTCAAAAAACTAAGTCCCCATGGCCACCTTTTGAGTCTCCCAGAGTCTGTTCACAAAATCCCTTCCTCTTTTCTTTTGGCTAAAAATCTAACAGTAATTGAACCATGAATGGAACATGCAACCTTGCCTCCCCAATTGGAATCAACCCACGTGAGACTTTCTGTGTTGGTCCCAGGCTTGATTACTCAGTCACAACAACCAAACACCTTGAGACAATCCAGGATGTGTTGTAATTAAGCTGCTGTCATACGGTGGTATATGACACTACAAATTTCCAATATGAACTGTTCATTCAGCCAGTTTCATAGCCTTTTGGTTAAGGAGCGTAGTTCAGTTTGATTGGAAATGCTGAGTCATGACAGTAAACTGGCTAACCCTGCCACGGGTTCAATGCGCGATCAGGACATCTCTAGCCTGTGACCATTGTCGAGGGTTTCCACCCGTTGGTAGCAAGATTGTAGTTATCTTTGAGCTTCACTTCTTCGAAGTTCGAAGATAACTTCGAAGCTGCTTCGAAATTTGAGGTTCGAAGCATCTCTATCTTCGAGGGAAGTTTCCCCGCAGTCTTGGTGGTTCCTTGTAGCGTCAAGAGTGTGTCTGAATATGGCTCCATGAGAGTTGACATGGGTTGGTACCACCAGCCATAGTGTCAGCCTCCGTCTCTTATGTGACGCGAGGTAGAATGGATATGTGTATAATAATACTTTATTAAAGTATTATTATCACTTTATAGGGTCTCACTATAGCTGTTACAGCCAGTGGAAAATAAGCAATTCTACGCTTTTTACAGCGGAAGAGCTAGCACCTTTGTGTAACAAAGGAACGCGGCTATGTAGAGCTCAGCGCTGAATGCTTCAACTGCTCCCTGAGAATGGGAGAGGACTTCTAGTCACTGGAATAATATTCAGTGACTAGGAAAAGGTCCAGAAAGAGGTAAAAGGGTAGAAAGGGGTTGGTTGGATTATAATAAACCCCACTCACTGATTAATAGTAAGGTAAATGGGTTTGTATGGTAATAATCTGGGGGAAATTCCTTTTAGAAGGAATCTCAGCCCCTTTAAATATTACTCAGTATGTTACCCCAATGTAATAACTCAAAGAGTTTGTATTACATGGGGTAATTCAAGATAATAGTCCCCTTGTAGGAGACATAACTAAATTGTAATATTAAGGGTAAATTCATGGAGAGATATTAATCTCTCCTTAAATTTAGAATTTCTTATTATTATTTAATTTATTAAAAAATGATAAATACTATATAAAATGAATACAGAAATTATGAGTCTTGTGGGAATTGAACTTGTAAATTTAAGATAATTTATTTAGTTCAATTTATATTCCCTTTTTTATAAACATAAGTCCTTAACCATTGGGTTATGTGACTTGTATTATTTTGGAGACATGTGGACCAATTGTCTCAATGTCTGACACATAGCACATTTGAGACGAAGTGCCCTTAACCCCGGGGGTACTGTCATACGGTGGTATATGACACTACAAATTTCCAATATGAACTGGTCATTCAGCCAGTTTCATAGGCTTTTGGTTAAGGAGCGTAGTTCAGTTTGATTGGAAATGCTGAGTCATGACAGCTGCCCAGTGTGACTTAGATGGAGATGTTATTAGAATTCAATCTGAATTTTGAGCACTCCACTTGTGCTCTCTTTCTGTGCTCTCCCTCTCATTGTCAGCCACTGAGTACATATCACAGTACCTGACATGTACCATGTAACTGCAAATATTATTAATTATTATTATCTCTAATGATAATTACTATTCTTATTATTATTATTATAAATTCATTATTATTATTACATTACTATTATTATTATTAAAGTAAATTAATTACAATAATTAATATCAATACTTTAATAACATATTCATTAATAACTGATGAATAATTCTGGTTAAGCTATGTACTCCTGTTATACAAGATACATAACTTGTAGGCACTTTACCCTCCTTTCACGTGAAATATCCAGAGTAACAGATGTCACTCTTTCCCCTCTGATTACGCCCACATTCCTTAAAATTGGAATATTTTCACGTATAAGATATGTACTTTAATATCTTAATAATAAAAGAACTCATTAATATTATAATAATTAATACTTATAAGATGTACCAATAATAAATGACATCATTATAAGTTAATAACTTTATTAATATTAATAACAGATCAATTAATACAAATGTCATGATGTGATCCAATCCCACTAAGGACTACTGATCAAAGATGTGTCCCATAACACAGCCTTAGTAGAAATCACATCATAAACATTAACAGATCCTCCCAAAAGGATCTGTCTTGCCCATGAAGTTCCACAGTACCTCCCAGGTCATAGAAGCGCTCACAGTTCCCCCTTGAGGAGCTCTTACAATATATAAACAGCCTGTAAACAGTTGTTTATCCCGCAGAGAATATTTAGAACACATTAGCACAGTACATAACTTAGATTTATTTACCTTGCTTAGTTCCCCATTCTCCACCAATACCCCAATTCTGGATAATATATAGTCTATTACTGTTATTACCTCAAGAATTGGCCACAACCTACCTTCAATAAGGTAGTCACCACGAACCCAAGTTGAGTCTCTCCTTGGATGCCTATTAATACTTTGTATTGATTTGGATGCGCCTAATTAGAGCAATTAGAGCAAGCCTCTCAGACAAGATTACTGATTGAGGAAGTACCTTTTTTACAGGACTTAACCATTACCCAAACCACTTTAAACCATCAACCTACCTTAGTTACAACCATTAACCACGGTTAGTTTCACACCCAGGCTGACACTCATTACTTATCCATCTGGATTCATCACATCTGGCAGGGTTCCTCATCTTGAGCCAGAACCATCAAATCATCTGGAATTCTTGCACAACTGAATTTGGCTCACTTTAGTCACTTCTATCTGGTTGTCCTTGAGATCACCAGATGCCATTTACAAGAGTTGTGTTAATCTGTCCTCTTTTTCTCTTTAATCTGCTGTCATTTCTCTTTCTACTCACTGATCTCATTTCATTGTGAATTCTCTGTCCCTGAGATTTTATTGTGGTGGATTTCTTTCTTCCGATTTATTCTCATTCAGCTTCCTGCCCCGCGCATGAATACTAAAACCAGTGGAGCATCCCTGTGTGGCATGCAGACACCAGAGCCCGCGAAATAATATAAGGGGCAAAAAAAGTGCGCTAGTATCTATAATCTTAGGAGGGGATCTTGTCAAGGATCTGAAGAATATAGTAAGGTAAGGTTGTTAAAGATGCCCCACAATGATGAGATTTTTAGAATAGAAGAATTCTAACCTGAAGAATATAACAAGGGACTGGTGTTAAAGATGCCCAACAATGGCAAAGATGTTTAGAAAACAAGAACCTGATGAGATTCAGTAATGGTTAGAGTGATTTGAGAAACAGCACAACAAAAAGTTTGACTCAAGAATAATGGAAAATTTTTCCTTTCTTTACTATTTGATATTATTGATTGACTAAAGAGAATGAATAATGGAAATACACTAACTCTAACCTGAAGAATATAATAAGGTACGGGTGTTAAAGACACCCAACAATTATGAGGATTTTTAGAATAAAAGAATCTATAGAAACAGAAAAGATGAAATTGAAGTAAGATAAGATTAATAAATTTATGATAACAAGGCAAAATTATGATTAATAAATTTAAGTACCTGATGAGATCCATTCATGGTTGGAGTGATGTGAGAAGTGGCACACAAGAAGCTTGAGTCAAGAATAATGGAACTTTAATGATGGCATGAACAGAGAAATAGATGAAATAAATGAAAGAAAATATAAGCCTCCTCCTACTTGGTGATTTTTAGGGGTTTTGAGATGACTTGCCGGTTTTCCTTTCTTTAGTATTTGATATTATTGATTAACTAAAGAAAGGAAAACCAGAGCGTGAGGCAATTGAGTTTTGATTGAAGCACTGATGTGTTTTCTATATTGAATATTGTATTGAATAGTTGTGATGATTGAAATAAAATGAATTAATTTGTCAAAATTCAATAGTAACTTCATTACATATGATACATGTGTAATACAGATTACTAGGGAATATAAAGTATATTGATATCTACTATAGAACTAAAAATATAGGCTCCTGGAGCCAACCAAATCCTGTACCAAGTGTACAGTTTATATTGATGCATCCTAACAGTTTGGCGTCGACCCATTAGGTTGCATGACACATGAACTGATGAATCCTAAAGTGTTGACGTCAATCCGTGTCACCTGCCCTCCTTGCTGGGAACAGCCATTGACAATGGCTGCTCCCAGCAAAGAGGACTCATCGGCCTTGATTGGACTCATCGGCCTCAATTTTCACCTCCCCTCTTTGCTGAGAACAGCCATTGACGATGGCTGTTCCTGGCAAAGAGGTGTCATTGACATCCATCACACCGATGACATCCATTGCAGCAAAGAGGTGTTAAATATCATGTTAACAACACCCATTGCAGCAAAGTGGTGTCTTTGACATCCATTGTCTCCTCCCCTCCTCACTGAGAACACCCATTGTCTGCTCCAAGCGAGGAGGACTCATTGGTTAAATCACTATATATAGTGTTGAATTCCCCCTCCAAAAAAATTATAAAACACAAATTTATTATTTTTCAAAAAATCATTTATTTATTTTTCCTTTTTTTGCCACACCCAAAAGCGTCTCCCTCCAAAAAACAATTTAAAACACAAAATTATTTCTTTTCAACAATCATTTGTTTTTCTTCCTTTTTTTTGCCACACCCAAATCCTTTATTCTCCATTCCAAAATTTTAATTAGAAATATTACCATATTCTAAAAACAACATCAAACAAAATTTATACTAAATCTTGGTCATTTTCTTTACACACAAAATCACAAATAAAATACTTGATAAATTCTCAATTAATTTACTTGGCTGTCTAATTTGTCTTTTCCACATTATAAATCTTATATTTCTTTAAGAACAAGCTTCAATTTTGATTACTGGGGAAGAGCTTATGAAACTGAAAGACAAGAACAGGGAAGAGCTGCTAACCAACAACAACAATCAAGATGGTATCATACTGCTGAGGGAAATGTGAATCACTCCTACAACTTATATATTCAAAACCTTCCTCCAACAATAATTCACAACAACTATTTCTCACCCACCTTTCGGAATGAATCAACAATACACAACCATGATATTTCCAACTCTCAAACATTTAGGGACCCTTATTACAACCTTAACCACTCAACTTTTGTCAGCTTGCTACTATGACAGAGCAACCTGTCACAAGTTTTCTACAGAAATTATTATAAAATACCTAGAAAATCAAATAATAGTTTGAATATTATTTGATATTCTGAATCTACACTAAAAATAACCTAGGGTACCTCACTCACAGGTACCCCTAATTCTCACTCCTTCACTATGTAAATTAACTAATAAGAAATAGCAAGTACCTTTCAATAAAATGGCACTTGCATTATTATATGCTTACATATACATATACATATGCTTATACCCCATTTCCAGTCACGGAAATGAGGTGTTGTGTAAATTGGGGGAGATAGTGTAAATACACTGTGTTTTACTCAAACCCCGCGTACCGCAGTCCGCAGAGCTTGAAGTTCAACCCGCGTGACTGAAAGCCCGCACCAAAGTTGGGATATAAGCCCCCGCGCAAGCATTAAGCCCCTTACAGGCTCTCAGCTTGGCACGCGGACTCCACAGTCACTCAGGTACACCCAAATCAGCAAAAACACGCCCCAGTGACCTCATTACATATGTTACATATGTAATGAAGATTACTGGGGACTAAAACAATTAAATATATTGAATGGTATTGTTTATTTATACAATACATTGATTGAACAAACAGTACAAACAATACTGTGGCTTATTATAAGCCACTAGTATTACATCTATAACAAACAGTACTAATGTACTACAGACTGTAAGTCAATATAAATAAAGAAATAATAATATAATACACTAATCAAATCAATTGGTGAAGTGTATTCAAAGCAGGGGCTGCTGAAGCGTCACCAAGAAAACAAAAATGGCCAAAATGTGGTCCAAAGATCCCACAAGTTGGCCAATAATACCTACAGGGTCCCCAGGGGGAACTCAAGACTATTTAAGGAGCTCTCCAACCGCCCAAAGAAGGCTCCTCATGCTTCCCAATACCCACTAACAACCTTACCCACTTCTTATTAGATATATATCTTTATAACACAGTCTGGTAAGCTTCTTAGTAGTTATTCTTTAGCCCTGTCTTCCCCAACAACTTCACAGTGCCCATCCAGCTCCACCATCCATCCCTCCAAGCGCTTCAAACTGTCCAGTTTCACCCAGAATATCCCCAAGATCCCTCAAGGTTTATTACTAGTAAGTAATAACCCTTTTTCTTGAAGATATTCCCCCATTTCCATTCCTGGGATTAAACCACCCCTGTTCCAACAGGCCCCAGTGTTCCAGGTACCTAAATACTCTGCAATTTATTTGTAAGATACCTTAGAGGGATCTAAACCACCCCTGATTTATCAGGCCCCTCTGGTTTTAATTATATTAAGTTTATTTAATATAATTATTACCCCAATTTTCTCTCAATCTTTACGTCACAATTCCCCCATATCTTTTGGGAATTGCAACTGTTCACCTTACCCAGAGTCTTGTAACTCTTTCCATTCATTCTTGCACCACCTGTAGCTAGAAGGACTTGTCCTTGCCATCAGGGAGGCTGACAACTTTCAACAACCAATCTCCAAGGTTCCATTCACAATCATCAAACCACCGCCTTCTGCATCCCAACACTCTCCACCAATATCACCCTTCCCATCATCATGAATCTCAACATCAAAGACCAATGTATGATTCCCCTTCACACCCTGAGAATCACCCATCACACCCACATGTGACCAAAATTCTGAGCCAAAGCTCACGTGGACTTCCGCCTCCTTCTTCTCAATCTCTTTTGATAGGCTACTCACAATCCCACCCTGCCAACTTTCAGTTACAAAGACGGCACTCACAATCACTTGAGCCCTCTGTTTCTTACAAGTCTCATCAGAACAGCCATCAGAGAAGCCATCCGAGAAGCCATCAGAGAAGCCATCAGAGAAGCCAATCACAATCCCATCACAACATTCACCACCAAACATATCACCCAATTTCACTTGGGGTTGCTCCTCTTTCTTCTCAAAATCATCACAGAAGCCACTCACAATCCCACCACCGCAACCTTCATAACACACTATCACTTGGACATCTCCTTGGATCCGCTCATTCTGATCATAGACAACACTCACAATCCACCCAGGGTCTTGGAGATAACCTTTATTCTCCAAGCCTCTCACCTGTTGATGTACCAAGAAACTGGGGTTATGAGATTCCAGAAATTGATCTACAAAACATTGTGGACCACGTCAACAACCAATTGTCTCAAGCTGGGTTTGAAACTTCTCATCCTGCCAATATAGACAATGAGGATGGCCTTGATCAAATTAGATTAGGAAATGAAGAGCCCCAAAATTTATCCAATCCAGACATTAATTTTTCAGAAACAAGGCAATCACACCCACATAACATTGCGCACAACAGGCCTGCTGCTTGGGGCTGGAGAGAGCCACCAGGTTTCAGGGCTTACTCTATGAGACAACCAAGAAGATGTCCCAAGTGCCAGGCCATCCTGTTTTTAGGTGAAACAAATTCTCTTTGCTGCCGTAATGGAAGAATAAATCTTCCTCCCTCACCACCACCACCTGAGTTGCTCTGTATGGTCCAAGAGGCCACTCAATCCCGCACACAGGAAGGAAGGCAACTCATTGAAAACATTCGCCTCATCAACAGCAACTTTGCTTTTACTTCATTGGGACTCAACACAAAGACCAGAACAGCCTTGCAAAACCAAGGTTGAGGAGTTTACACTTTCAAAGTCAAGGGTACAATCCATCACAGGATTGGAAGTTTACTCCCACTCACATAAGAGCATCCAAAATTCCTACAAATTTATATCTATGACAATTCAAATGAGTTTGAAAACAGACAGCATCATGGTCAACATCTTTCACCAATTTTAATGAGAAATATCCAATCAATTCTGCATGCACACAATCCTCTGATTTGGCAATTTGAATCCCTTGCATCAGATATTTCACCTTCACACTCCATACGCTTGACAACAAATGCAACAAATGTGGACCAAAGGGTTTACAACCTCCCAAGGGGTGACCAGATTGCTGCAATTTGGGTTGAAGGTATTTTTTTAATTTTTTTTTGCTAATAATTATCATTCAACAAAACTTCATTCTGAAATGCTTTATCTTAAAGGAAATGACCCTTCATCTCATAGCACTCGCGAGGTCATCATCAAATATTGAGGTGGATCACATTCAAGGATTTCTGAACGTGACAACAAATATGATCCACTCCATTATGTATTTTTACATCCAACAGGTGATCTTGGTTGGTGTCCTGAGCTAAAGCAGCAGGTGCCACAGGCTACTGCAATGAACTATTATGCATATTTTTTGGCATATTGCAACCCAAATCACTCCCTCATTCATTGGGCTGGCAGCCTCTTCCAACAGTACTGCACCAACCAATATGTAAATATTGAATCAGAAAGATTGCTTTACATTTTATTGAATCAACCTAAATTCCGTTGTGAGAACTCCTTTGGGATGGATGGCAGTTCTGTGAGGGGGAAATAACAATAGACTATTCCAACTAGGTAATACTACTGTTACGGGTGGTTTGAAAGACCTGCCCCTCTTTTATACTACACAGAATTCTTACAAAAAAATTTATTTATTGTTGTGGCGTAAGACTTTATGATAGAGAAAACTATGAGTAGCAATCACTTTCAGACTTAGATCAGATGTTTGTTTAGCAGAGCAAAGATATGTATGTTCTGGGGTGGACAATGAATCAATGGGAACTATTCAAGTTGTATTGCCTTCTTTCGTAACCTTCAGCTAAGAGAGCAAAGTGATGAAAAACACTTTTGCTTTTTTCTTAAGAGCACACCAAAAAGGGGCAACCTTGATTGAGATCACTACTGGATGCTATGAGTTTTTGTGCAACTCCGAAATAGAATTAATTCCCAAAAACTGGCATGATTTTCCTTCTTGGGGGGAACAACCTCCCCTTTATATAGTAACATATGAGGCATTTTAGCTGGTGAGTAAAAATATGAGGCATTTTAGCTGGTGAGTCCTAGAAAATCATGTGATGAATCATGTGACTATACATGAGACTCTACGTGTGACTATACATGTGACTCTGCGTGTGACTATACATTAAACTCTAACTATGTACTTATGTTTAAACAAAACTCATTTTATCCTGACTGGGTTTAGTCTAATTGCAGCTGGCCCTGTGGGTGTTCAGAGAGTGGCTATGGGTTAAATACCCAGCAGAATCCAATTTGTCCATAAAAAAACTAGTAATATCCCTCCTTTTTGATATAACACTATGCGTTTATGTACTTTTGATACTTGAACACATTGAGCACACCACACCATGTGGAGCAATAATATGGTGTGGTTGATGCTTATGAGCATGGAGTCCCATTGGGAAATGATACAGGTACATGACTTATTTACTCTTTGCACACAAACATTTTACTGACAGCATATTCACACAGGCCGCCATATAGTGCTGACATCCTTCATTGGCGGACCACGTGACATGAAGGCAAGGTTTCAGGATGCCATGGCTTTAGTTCAGTCAATGAGAAAGCCCAACCTCTTTATAACCGTCACCTGCAACCCAGAATGGCCTGAGATCAAGGATAATTTGCTTCCAGGTCAGTTAGCACAAGACCAACCTGTTTTAACAGCTTGCATATTCACTGCACGCTTGAAGAAAATCTGTGATGAACTGTTCAAGCAGGGTATTTTTGGGAAACCCTTGGGTTGCACCCACATCATTGAATTTCCGAAGAGGGGGCTACCCCATGCCCACATCTTACTTATTCTTGATCCAAATGACATACCTCAGACAACCCATGAGATTGATCAATTGGTCAAAGCTGAAATCCCTGAAGATCCACTATCACAGCCATTACTTTACAAATCAGTCACTAGCCACATGATTCATGGCCCCTGCGGACCATACAACCCAAATGCCCCATGTATGGTTGATGGAGTTTGTTCAAAGAGATTTCCAAAGCCTTTCTGTGAAAAAACTGTCATCACTGAAAATTCATACCCAAAATATCAGAGAAGGCCAGGTCAAGCTGTGACAATAAGGAGGGGAAACTCTGATTTACTCATTGACAACAGATGGTTTGTTCCATATAGTCCCTACCTATCTGAAAATTACCAATATCACATAAACATGGAGATCTGGGCAGAGATTTCAGCTGTCAAATATTTGTACAAATATGTTTACAAGGGGCATGACAAGATTGTCTTGGATGTGGGCAGAAGTTTTGATGAAGTCAACCAATTCCGTGATTCCCATTGGATTGCAGCTCCAGAGGCATGCTGGCGTATATTCTCTTTCAAGTTATCTGCAACATATCCTTCTGTGAACCGCTTGGATATACACCTACCCAACCAGCATAATATTATTTTTTCACAAGATGAGCACCTGCATGAGGTAATTGAAAGTGGTGCTAACACCAGAACAATGCTTACAGCATTCTTTGACAGAAATCGGATTGATTCAGAAGCTCAACTTCTGAAATATGCAGACTTCCCTCAACACTATACATGGCATCCAAAGCGCAAGGAATGGAGACCACGCCAACGTGGTTATGCAATAGGAAGAATATATGCAGTTTACCCCTCAGATCCAGAAAGATGGCATATGATGTTGATAAGATGGCTAGTTCCAACCTATTTATGCTCTTGACTCAAACTCGGGGACCCGAACCCATTCGAGTATCTGATATCAATATTGACCATCCCCTACTAACCGAGATACAGACTCAAGAACACGCTGAACATTTCAAGGCCGCATTCAGCCAACAAAGAGAGAAAAGAAAACTAAAGAAAGTAAGATCTAAACAAAGTCAAAGCTCCAGTGAGGAGCTAGGGAATGTAATACAACAAAATGCAAAGGATATAGAAAATAAGCTGTGATTAATATGTAGTATAAATGCTTGGAAGAGAAAGCACAGACCTGGGGAGCTGAGCAAGCATAAGAGGAGGAAAGTCCAGAATGTAAAGAGAAAAGCAATGAGCAGCAAGCCCAGCTTTCTATCATGCTTTATCCTTGGTCACCCATGGATGATACAGAGGCACATACACATCAGGTGGTGGCTATAAATACAGCATGGATTTGTAGCTAGATTATTACACATTGAATTATCTCATCATCACATTGTATATAAAATTCATCACAACAAACTGGTAGCCTTTGCTCAACAGTTATACATCAGAAGCAATCAGACAAACAATCAAACAACTCAACACATTATCAGTACCATAGACTATCACTAATCAATAAAACAATAAACCATTTTTTTCCATAAAACCAATCAATTATCAAATGGAAGCCACCACTGAGACTAAGCACTACCGACTCAACAACAGAAACTACTCCACATGGGCTACCATGATGCAAGCCGAGATGTACGGACTAGGATGCTTACCATTAATCAAACGGGAACCAGTCAAGAATATAGATGAGAAGAACATGAAACTTTATGTTCTAATCATGAAGCACCTGGATGAAGAACACATAGCAATAGTCAACAGCGAACTCGGCATAGAAAACAAAGGGAAGGGATTAGAATTGTGGGAGCTGTTCAAGGAGAAATATGCAGGAAGCAATGCTCACCATCAAATGCTGGAATTAGGTGAGTTCATTGACCTCGAGTTCAAGGAAACCAAAGACTTTGTCAAGGAGATTTGCAGCAGGATCAGCAGGATAAGGACCACAGGATTGGAAGTCAAAGAGCAGGTCCTGGCCTTGTTAATATTAAAAAAGTTAACAAAGGAATTCAAGTTGTTAATTCAAATAATCATACAGGACAAAGACAGTCTAAAGGTGGAAGACGTTATCCACAAGATTGAGAGAGATCACCAACAATTTAAATTGAAGAAGACCAAAAAGGTAGTGATTGTTGGACAACAGCAAGCGTTAAGAAGAACGGGAAAGTGCTAAAACTGCAACGTTGTTGGGCACTCAGCAAAGGAGTGCCGTAAGCCCTGGACAAACTACAAATACGCACCGCCAAAGCGTAGGGGAATCAGAAGGTATTAATATATCTTTCATAGCAGTCAGCTCAGAACAACCTGAAGATTCAGAACAGGAGGAAGAAATCAGCTTTTATGAATCTCATATTCTTAAAACAACTGGAAGCAGTTTTGAGGTAGTCTTCAATGGGAAGAAACTTTTTGATGGAAAAGTTAGAAATTTACTACCATTCCCAAGCTTGGAGTGTAAGCAAAACACATGTCAGATCAGTTTAGAAGAACATAGACACATGGGACATCCTGGCGGTGTGGTGATCCATTCCACATCATTACTATAATATCCAAGACTAATTACCACTAATAAATCACATTTACTTACAAATAAATACTCATAAATCCCAATCCTTACACATATCCTTCATTATTATTTCATAATCAAATTCTACACCCTATTTTAACCCTAGTCTCTCACTCCAACCACTCTCAAATTCCTTCTAGTTCCAGAGCTACAGGCAAGCTTAGAATATCCAGCAAGATACATTATAAAAGCAAGTTATAGTATAAGTACATAAAGAAGTTATATATTTCATATCCAAGGTACACCTGTAGAGACTGTAAAGTGGAGATGTGTCTGGTGAGATTCGAACTCACGACCTCAGCTAAGCTGAGACACATGCTAGAGTGCTGCCTTTACCAACTAGGCTACAGACGCTTGTGACTGCCAGGGTGTTGGTTGGTAGTGCTCATGGTTCAGCTGGTGATACATCATGGTAGCAGACTAACAGGCAACTCAACACCCCCCCTTGCTACATGATGTGGAGAGTGGGGATTTAACCCAAGAGGTATGGGGATTAGACCCATTAAGTGTGGGGATTAGACCCCGTAAGTGTGGGGATTTGACCCAAGGAAGTATGGGGATTTGGACCCATGTAGGTGTGGCCACTGTGGGAGTTGAACCCGGGACCTTGATGTAGGCTTAGAGGGGTTTTTGGTCTTACATGAAGCATTCACATCTTCATTCAGTCTCTTATGTAAGCGAGTAGCGCTTAGGTAGAATCTGGGCTCATAACCTGTAGAAACTGTAAAATGGAGATGTGTCTGGTGAGATTCAAACTCACGACCTCAGCTAAGCTGAGACACATGCTAGATTGCTGCCTTTACCAACTAGGCTACAGACGCTTGTGACTGCCAGGGTGTTGGTTGGTAGTGCTCATGGTTCAGCTGGTGATACATCATGGTAGCAGACTAACAGGCAACTCAACAACATCAGACATAATAAAGAATATATAACCTCTATACTTACTACATAACATACACTACATCATAAACTACTCAAAATAACTCCCACTTTCTTGTTTACTCAACTGTCATGATTTTCCTTTCCCACCAATTAGTTGTCATAGCTTTGTTGTTTCCCTTCTCAAGCCTGATGGCTCATCTTCTCTCTCTGATATATAAGAACACCTGTTCCTCCCTCTTGCTCCCTTATGGACTCCCTAGCTTACTAAATTACCCCTACATATACCAACATTACAGATCCCATATAATTAGTATACATAACTTAATAGAGTTACCATCACTCTTAGAAATATATAAATATACATACCACCTTAACCTCAATATAAGAAGACTTCCCCCTCTCTTGCTTGACCCACCTTGACTCCATAGCTACCAACCCTGCCCCGCATTATACTTTGTATATATACTTTCTACCACTCACACTCCTCTTCCAATCCTCCCACCTTATAGGTGTAGTAGCTAAGCTCATCAGTACTAGTGATCTAACAATAAATAGAAATCAGCCACACCTTTATTTTTATTCTTAGTGTTACACTCATTCCCCCTCAGCATTGGTCAGGAAGGCAGCTTTACCCCAGAACCCTTGGTATAACTTACATTAATACTAGTGTAGTCATCCATCTCCCTTCCAAGCTCTATTCTGTCCCTTGAGTAGTTCCACAGCGGGAACAAAGCTTGTAGGCCAGGAAAGCAAACAAGACAACCCTTTTCAAAACAAAGAGAATGAACTGATATTGTAGGGGAAGAGCTCTCGGCAGATGTAGTAGGACCTATCTTACCGGTATCGCTTGGAGGATCTTGGTATTTTTTGACCATTGTTGACACTGCCAGCCGATACGCATGGATAAGGATACTTAAAGTTAAAAGTAAAGCCAAGGAAGAACTGAAGAAAGTCGTAAATCAGATTGAAAACAGGTTAGAAAAGAAAGTTAAAAGAATAATCACTGATGGGGGAGGGGAATTTATAAATCAGAATATCGAACAATGGCTTAGGGATAAAAGTATTACTCACCTCATAACAACAAGAAATACTCCTCAGCATGACAGGACAGCCAAACAAATGAATCAGACCATTATGGAGAAAGCGTGCACAATCAGAATTGATGCTGATATACCCAAACATCTTTGGGCTGAATTAGTAACAGCAGCTGTATTTCTCTACAATTGAAACCAGAAAACTAACCATTTCTTAAAAATGTGGGGAAAAGAGCCTAACCTTACTAGCATTAAACCCGTTGGATCAAGGGTGTTCTACAGCATCCATCACTTTCAGGGGATTGGAAAATTAGATCCTAGATGCAGGAAAGGTAATCTTTTTGGTTTTGACGAAGATATGAAATTGTACCGGGTATGGGACCCTGAAACCAGGAAGATAATTAGGTCTAGGGATTTTGCATTCAGTGCTGAAGACGACGAGATGGGAGACATCTTCATTGACAAATTTGAAGCTGAAAATTCAAAACCACGAGAGACATCAACCAACAAATTTCCTAAATCAGACCAGCCAACTATTAATGAGAGGGGTGTATGTATGAAAGAGGTAATTAATAGTCAGCCTCTAATAAACCAGACTCAACAGAAGGTTAGATCAGGTAAAAGAGAAAAGAAACCAGTGGATAGGTATGGAAATTGGTCCTCGTACATTGCTTTTAAATCTGAAATTGAAAAAGAGAGTCAAGACAATATCATGGTCAAAGCTATAGCTATGCAGACTTTCATCAAAGAGAATGCCATCATACCCGATAGCTTCAAAACCGCTGTGGTGATCCATTCCACTTCATTACCATATTTTCAATAGCTAATTAATCACTTATAAATCCTAAACCATACATATATTCACTATTATTATTTCATAATCAGGTTCTACATCCCATTTTTACCCTAGTCACCCACTACAACTACCCCCAAATTCCTCATAGTTCAAGAGTTACAGGCAAACTCAGAATAATACAAGCAAATTATAGTATAAAGCAAGGTATAGAATACAATAAGTACATATTATAATTAGATATATTTTCACAACCAAAATACATAATAAATATTACACATTATATACTACATAACATATTACATCATATACATAAACTCTACCTTTCCACTACTCATCTGTCACTGTCATGACCATTTCATATGTGTCACTGACTATTCTACTTCATCTGTCATATTTTCCTTTCCCACCAGCTACATGTCATAGCCTGGTTGTTTCCTTTCTCTAGCCTGATGGCTCATCTTCTCTCTCAGATATATAAGGACACCTGTTCCTCCCTCTTGTTCCCTTATGGACCCCCTGACTTACTAAATGGACCCCCTGACTTACTAAATTACCCCCTACATATACCAACATTACAGATCCCATATAATTAGTATACACAACTTAGTAGAGTTACCATCACTCTTAGAAATATATAAATATAAATACCAGCTTAAACCTCAATATAAGAAGATTGCCCCCTCTCTTGCTTGACCCACTTTGACTCCATAAGCTACCAACCCTGCCCCATTTTATGGGCGTTGATAAACGCACGCCAACGGCGCACGCCAACGCCAACCCGCACGCCAATTTTTTTTGGCGTGCGGGGCCTACACGCCATTTTTTTTTTGGCGTGTAGGGTTTACACGCCAAAAAAAAAGGGCGTGTGAGACCCACACGCCAAAAATGGCGTGTGGTTCCCACACGCCATTTTTTTTTTTGGCGTGTGGGCCCCGCACGCCAAATAAAATTGGCGTGTGGGCCCCGCACGCCAATTGTTTGGCGTGCGGGTCCCCCCTCGCTCACATAATCGAGTGGGAGGGACAAATCGATTACGTGAGCGAGGCCGGCCGTGCGGGTCCCCCCTCGCTCACATAATTGAGTGGGAGGGACCACTCGATTACGTGAGCGAGGCCGGCTGACGAGGTTATACAACCTCGTCAGCCGGGAGGCCTTCCTCCCGGCCGGCGAGGCTATACAACCTCGTCGGCCAGGAGGAAGTCCTCCTGGCTGACGAGGTTGTATAACCTCGTCAGCCGGGAGGACTTCCTCCCGGCCGGCGAGGTTATACAACCTCGTCAGCCAGGAGGAAGTCCTCCTGGCTGACGAGGTTGTATAGCCTCGTCGGCCGGGAGGACTTCCTCCCGGCTGACGAGGTTATACAACCTCGTCAGCCAGGAGGACTTTCTCCTGGCCGACGAGGTTGTATAGCCTCGCCGGCCGGGAGGACTTCCTCCTGGCCGACGAGGTTGTATAACCTCGTCGGCCAGGAGGAAGTCCTCCCGGCCGACAAGGCTATACAACCTCGTCGGCCAGGAGGAAGTCCTCCCGGCCGACGAGGCTATACAACCTCGTCGGCCAGGAGGACTTCCTCCTGGCTGACGAGGTTGTATAACCTCGTCAGCCGGGAGGAAGTCCTCCCGGCTGACGAGGTTATACAACCTCGTCAGCCAGGAGGACTTCCTCCTGGCCGACGAGGTTGTATAGCCTCGCCGGCCGGGAGGAAGTCCTCCCGGCTAACGAGGTTGTATAACCTCGTCAGCTGGCCTCGCTCACGTAATCGAGTGGTCCCTCCCACTCGATTATGTGAGCGAGGGGGGACCCGCACGCCAAACAATTGGCGTGTGGGCCCCGCACGCCAATTGTTTGGCGTGCGCTCCCACAGGCCAATTGTTTGGCGTGTGAGAGCGCACGCCAAACAATTGGCGTGCGGGGCCCACACGCCAATTTTATTTGGCGTGCGGGGCCCACACGCCAAAAACAAATGGCGTGTGGGAACCACACGCCATTTTTGGCGTGCAGGTCTCACACGCCAATTTATTTTGGCGTGTAGACCCTACACGCCAAAGAAAATGGCGTGTAGGCCCCGCACGCCAAAAAAAATTGGCGTGCGGGTTGGCGTTGGCGTGCGCGCTTGGCGTGCGTTTATCAACGCCCCCATTTTATACTATATACTTTCTACCACTCACACCCCTCTTCCATTCCTCCCACCTTATAGGTGTAGTAGCAAAGCTCATCAGTACTAGTCATCTAAGAATAGATAGAAATTAGCCACACCTTTATTTTTATTCTTAGTGTTACACTCATCCCCATAGCATTAGTCAGGAAGGCAGCTCTTGTATCAGCACCTTTGGTATAACTTACATTAATACTAGTGTAGTCATCCATCTCCCTTCCAAGCTCTATTCTGTCCCTTGAGTAGTTCCACAAGTGGTGTCCCAACAGTGGCCTGACTTCTTCAGATATCTTTAGTCGTAGTAACCCTATTACTATCAGCTTTATCACTACTTCACCTTTCCCTTCTCTCTTCTCCATATCTTCAACTTCTAAAAAACATAAAAATACATATACATTAGTCAACTTATATCTTCATAAACTTTTTAAAAAAAAAGGACTTATACATATCTAAATTCACTACCCATACCTTAATACACTCTTTATACATACACTCTTTATACGTACACTCAAACATCTACATACCTATACCACTTCCATCTGTAAACCTACCTCTTACCAGCCATGTCTCAACAAGGATTCCCAGGATTCTACTCAGCCCCCAGTATCTACCCTCCAGTCAGCCAACCAATTAATACCAATGTAGGACAGACTTCCCACCCCAACCCAGCCAGGCCTTCCAGGGCCAATGTTGGCAACATCCCCAATACTGGAAGATACAGGGACAACAACAACTCATCAGAAAATACAGAAGATCCACTTGCACCACACCCTCATTCTCCAGTACCTTCTCACCAACATTCAGAATCTCCATTCACTCACTTTTTGGATAAGGAACCCAGGATGCCCAGATACTCTATGCCTTCCAACAGAGCTGTCAAAATCAAACCCATGGACAGAAACCTCTTCTTTGATGGATCAAACATACCTGTGGATAAATTTATAAAAAGGTATGGTATTGCTGGATCAGCTGATGGTGCCTCTCCCCATGAACTATGCAAACAGATTATTTTCTTTATAAGAGGATCAGACCTCCAGGATGAGGTAGAAGAGATGACTGGCTATGAGGACTCAGACTGGGAGACCTTGAAGGAGCAACTATTTACTAGGTTTGGATCCTCTCTACCCTTGGTCAAGTACACTGAAGAAGACTTGAGGAACTTGGTAAATATGTCTACACAAACTGGAGGAATCAGCACCTTACAGGAATTCAAATGCTTTAGGACCAAATTTGAAACTATTACCCACTACTTGGTCAGACTAGGATACTACACCAGCTTGGAGGATTTCAGAAAATTGCTGCTCAAAGCCCTCAAACCAACTCTAGCCATATCCATCACCAAGGAACTTCTCAGGGACAACAAGATGGTTTCACTCAAGGATGGAGGCCATATTCTTCCCAGCACCCAGGTTTTGTTCACCTACATACACAGAGAGGTTCAGTCAGCTACAGTCTTGGAAAAGAGCCTAATGGAACCAGAAAACCCTACCCAGAATCCAATCAGTACCATCTCCAAACCAAGTCCTCCAGTAAATACCTTTAACCCTGTTTCAACTACCAAGCCATGGACCACTAAGCCTCTGGAAGCCAGGACTACAGATCAGAAATTAGAAGATATCACCAAACAACTTGCATCCCTTACTGCTGGAAGATCAGCCCCTCCTCATCTAGTTGGACCAGCCCCAGGATTCAATTCAGCTCCCAGGCCCTATACTTTAAAGTGCTACTATTGCTTTGAAAACACCCACAGTACCACCAGATGTAAGACCCTAGAAGAAGATGTTACCAAAGGATCAGTAATCAGAGATGGCAGAGATTTCAGACTTCCAGACAAAACTATGATTCCATGGGACCCCAGGAGACCAATCAAATCTGTAGTAGAGGCCTTCCCCAAGGACCAACCCAATGTATCATCCTCCTTTGGACAACTGGAAGAAGCAATAAACCTTGAACCATCCAACATCTATGAAACAGACCTTGGAAAAAGAACCAGAGGGGCCAAAGACCCAGAAGACCCCAAAATGGCAGACAAAAGGATCAGGAAAGAAAAAGACAACATTATGGACATGGATACAGAAGACTTACTACATATGGCCAGGACCCCAGTTCCCTCAGGCAGGATACAGAATCAGAACCCAAAACCAGACCCTCATGTCAGATTCCAGGACTCAGAAACACAAGAAACCATCACTCCACCCAAGGAAAAACCATCAAAGAAAACCTACCTAGAGAAGACTTTGGCCAAGGATTACCCAGGAGCAGAAGAAGATATTGCCAAAAGGATGCTTACTGAAGGAAAAATGGAGTTGGCCTATGGAGAAATATTTGCTATCTCTAGCGGTGTCACCGATGCTTTCAAAAAGAGGATCTCAAACAGAAGGCTGCCTTTGGAACCCACTAAGTCAGCTAACACCATAAGGAGAGAAGATGAGGAAGCACCACAGGACCAGACCACTCACTATTCATGCCCCCTTGGATATGTAAATCTCAACATAAATGGACAGACTCACCAAGCTCTTTTGGATACTGGGTCAATGGTCAATATCATACCTGCAGGGCTGGCTCACCAACTAGGATTGGTACTCACTGCTAAGTCTATGAGACTTAAGGGAATTGGAGGCCACCATACCAATATACCAGGAATTGCTGAGGAAGTGGAAGTAACCATTGGAAAGGTATCCAGGATAGTACATTTCTGGGTGGCTGAAGGACCTGTTCAACTAATTATTGGGAAGCCTTTCTTAATGGATGTATCAGCTACAATCAAGTACAATGGAGCTCAAGGGGAATCACTTTCTATTATGGACTCTTCTGGACAAACTTATTTGGTACCCATCATTCTCCCCAGCAACCAGAAATGGGAAACTACTCTGCCAGTCAACTCAGCTACCAGGGATTTTTTAGACCAGGGCCTGGACTCCAACTCTTCTCCCTGACAGATGGGGACCTGGCAAACCAACAAAAACAATATAAAACACCAGTCACTCATTTAGCAAAATACAAATCAACTCTAAAAAAAATCAAACCTGTAAACCAACCTATGCCCCTTTCTCTTAATCCACCTCTGTCAAGACCCCAACTCTCCAGGAATCCCTACTCCACTCCACTTACTCCTTTTCCTCCACAATTCAAACCAACCCACAAAATCACTCAAGAAAGGCTGGACCTCATCAACTTTGGACCCTCTGGATGGCTATCAGAACAAGAATATCTCTTATTAGTATGGGTAATTACTCTCAGACAAAATTCCTTGGCCTTTGTGGAGGAAGAAAGAGGACTACTCAGACATACCTATGGACAACCCTAAATCATCCCAGTCATTCCTCATGAACCTTGGCAGCAAAAACCTATCCCAATCCCTGCACCAATCAAACCTCAAGTCATAGAATTAATAAGAGAAAGACTCAGAACTGGCCTTTATGAACAATCTTTTTCCAGCTATTCCAGCCCTATATTCTGCGTAAAAAAACAAGATGGAAAACTCAGAATAGTCCATGATCTTCAGAAACTTAACAAAATCACTATCAAAGATGCAGGCTTACCACCATCCCCAGAAGAACTCATTGAATCCTTTACTGGAAGGGCATGCTATGGACTAGGAGATATTATGGGGGGATATGATGAAAGGGAGTTAGCCAAGGAATCAAGACCATTAACCACCTTTGAAACCCCACTAGGAAGATTTCAACTCACCAGATTGCCCCAAGGAGCCACCAATTCAGTTGCAGTATATCAAGCCCAGATGATGTGGATCCTCCAGGATGAATTACCTCAGCATATGGGTATATTTATTGATGATGGAGGAATCAAGGGACCTATTTCAGACTACAATGGAGAAAAACTCAAGGAAAACCCCCAAATCAGAAAGTTTATCTATGAATATGCCATTACTCTGGAAAGGATTCTATATAGGATTGAAGAAGCTGGACTCACCATATCTGGAAAGAAATTTGCCTGTTGTTTCCCTGCCCTGGATCTGGTTGGACATGTTGTCTGCAAAGAAGGAAGGAAAATATCAACAAAGAAGCTCAACAAAATTGAAACATGGCCAGTCCCTACCACACCAACAGAAGTCAGAGGATTCCTGGGTATTTGTGTTTATGTTAGAATGTTTATCAAAAATTTCTCCACTATCACTGCACCTCTCAGAAAACTTACTAGGAAAGATTCAATATGGGAATGGACTGAAGATTGCCAGGCATCATTTGAAGAACTGAAGAGAATTATTGGAAAAGACATCACCCTCAGTAAATTGGACTATGGACCTGAAGCAGGACTCATCAAATTATCAGTGGACTCCAGTTATATTGCAGCAGGAGCTATACTCACCCAAGAAGATTCCAATGGACTAGACAGGCCTGTTATCTATGAATCAGTGGTATTTTCAAAAAGAGAGTCAGAATACTCACAATCCAAGTTAGAGCTATGTGGTGTCACCAAAATCCTCAAGAAACTTCAGACCAGACTATGGGGCCAACATTTCCAGCTTAGAGTGGATGCACAATGTCTTATTGGGATGATCAACAACCCTTCACTTCCCAATGCCCCTATGAACAGATGGATTGCTTTCATTCAGTTATTTTCCTTTGATTTAGTACACACACCTGGAAAAACTTTTACATTACCTGATTCACTCTCAAGAAGACCTTTGGACCCAGGAGAAGAAGATTGCCAGAGCTTTGATGAAGATGAAGATTGGATCAAACCCCATCCTGGATTTGGACTGAAACATTCTTCTGTTGGATTGCTTCTGGGGACATCAGCTAAGTTGGGGGAGGAGGCAGGTAATCTTCAACAAGGAATTTGGAAACATCTGCAGGAATATCTTTCAACCATGAACAAACCACCTGGATGCAGCAAACTGGAATTCAAACAAATTTTACACAAATCAACCTCATTCTTCCTCTCCAATAATATACTTCATAGAAATAACAAACCCTTTTCCCAGATAGTAGTCACTCACCCTACAGCTCAAATCTCCATCCTCCATTCCCTCCATGAATCTTTGGGCCACAGAGGAGTATCAGAAACTTATAGAAGGACCAGACTCAGATTTTGGTGGCCAGGACTAAAAAGAGGTGTAACCAAGTGGGTCCAATCCTGTGAAGCTTGTCAGAAGAGGAACTCAGTACTACCAATGGAACCCAAGAATCCTACAGGAGCATCAACACTTTTTGGAAGAGTCAGCCTGGATACAGTTCATATTAAAGCTGGAAAATGGAAATACCTGGTAATAGCAAGAGATGACCTGTCTGGATGGGTAGAAGCAGTTGGCCTAGAAAGGATACAAGCAAAGAAAATCTCTCAATGGTTCTTGGAAAATTGGATCCACAGATATGGTGCTCCTTGGTCAGTCACTGTGGATGGAGGATCAGAATTTGGTCAGGACTTTAAACAAACTCTCCTGGAAGCTGGAATAAAAGTAAAAGTAACCACACCCTATTATCCTGAGGCTAATGGGATGATTGAAAGAGGCCACCAAGCAATCAAGGATGCTCTAGTCAAGCTCTGTGGACAGGAAGGAAAGAAGTGGAGAAACTATTTACCATTGGTTTTGTTTTCAGACAGGATATCAACAAAAAGGACCACAGGGTTTTCACCTTATGAATTAGTATTTGGCCAACCACCCATCTTACCTATAGATTTAGAACTTCAAACTTTTTTAGGAATAAATTGGGCCCAGGTGAAAACAACTCAAGATCTTCTGTTGGCAAGGACTCATCAGCTGGAAAATAGGGATTCTATTCTTCAACAGGCACATCAACAGCTTATACAAACCAGGGGAAAATCTGTGGACTACTGGAATAAAAAGAAAAAGGACAGAGGACCACTAAAAATTGGAGATATGGTATTAGTCTACAATAAATCCCTGGATTCACAATGGGGAAAACTCTTTGAAAACAGATGGAATGGACCTTACAAAATCAAAAACAGGAACCCAGCAGGATCTTACACCCTGGAAGAATTGGATGGCACAGAATTAGCTAGAAGGTTTGCTGCAAATCAAGTAAAAAAATATTTTGTCAGAGAATTACCCATTTATTAAAATAAAAATAAAATAAAAATAAAAAAATAAAAAAAAAATAAAAATCATACCCTTTTCCCTGTTCTCCTGCTTTTCTTGGATAATGGTGTGCATCATTATCTGAAAATAAAAAAATAAAAATGAAAAAAAAAAAAAAAATCAGATCTTATCCTTGTCAGTTTTTTTTTGGAGTATTGAAGCATACATACAGAGTCGAAGGCATCCTGGAGTCGGCTGTACAGTTGGTACCGAGAGGCTGCCGCGGCCCGGGGATCGCAGTGGTTCGACCGGGCAAATTCAGTCAAATGTTCATTAACAGTACCATGGAGCGCCGCCAGTTCCTCTAAAGAAAAGGAGTCGCGGACGAATGGGCCGAATGATTCCACATTGGCAACAAGTGGCCGGACGGAGGTACTGGAACTTGGAGAAGAAGATTTGTTGCTATTCGTTGAAGAAGACAAAGAAGAAGAAATGGATAGTGGACGACTTGGGGAGGACATAGTAAAAAAAGAAGGGATATAATTGTATAGGACAGAAGGGGAAGAAAGTAAAACAAAGGAAAACAAGTTGTTTAAATAAAGAAATTTACACAAGCGACTCTGGTGTACGAACCAGCAAGCCAAAGATTACCTTTAGTTATGACGCCGGTGTACGATCCGGAAACGCGTATTTTTCCCTTCACTACTACCACAACAAACGAGCGAGAATCTCCCTAACAGTATCGACTCTGGTGGACGAACCAGACCGACAAGGAATTCCGTTAACAAGTTTCGACGCCGGTGCTCGACCCGGGCATAGTTTTTTTCTTATGAGGATCTCGCTTCTCAGACTACAGTCTGGAGGGGGGATTCTTTAGCCTTTTCGACTCTGGTGGCCGACCCAGTTCACTTTTGTATCTTTTTTTTTTTCCTTTTTTCTTTTTCTCTCGGTTTGTTTCTTTTCTTTTTACTTCGTGCTCAGATAACCAGCGGTCTCGTTTGGACTCCGCGGCTCCGCCAAATCCCTCCGCATACACTACCAACGCCGGTGTGCGAACCGGAACGCCGCATACATATCATTCCCCGCTCAGACATCGAACCCGACATCACTTTTTTTCTTTTCCTTCAAACATAATAAAATTAATAATAAAAAATAATAAAAAATAAAAAAAAAAATAAATAAAAAAAAAATAAAATAAAATAAAATAAGAATTCAAATACATAATAAAATTAATCAGTAAAAAATAATAAAAAAATAAAACTAGTAAAATTAAATCAGATACATAATAAAATAAAATAAAATCAAATCAAATAATAATTTAAAATTAATTTAGTAATAAAACCAATAAAAAATAATACAAATACATCAACACTACATTTATATAATAATCCCACAAAACCTTCTATTCTCATCACCTCTTTCCCAGGATCTCTTCTACTCATTACTGCTCATCCCACCTCATCATCATTTCATCATCCATCCAACCTGTCATTCTCTCACAATTATTTTTCCTCCATTGTCTGGGGACAGACAATAAGTTGGGGAAGGAGCATTGCACTACCAAAGGGAAAATCACCAGGATTTTTTTTGTTTTTTTTTCTTTCCCTCCTCACCTGATTCTTATCCCACCAGACATCACATAAATCATCATCCCCAAATCACATATTCTACATATTTCCTACTCATTACATCTCATCATCACCAGATTATCTACTGAGTTTCTACTCATTCAAACTCAACAATCTTCCATCACACTCTACATATTTTCTGCATCCCACCTCATCTTCATCATCAAAAACTCCACATATCTTCTACTTATTACACATCTTCATCATCTCATCACAAATTCTAGACATCTTCTACACACTCCAACACATCATCATCCAATCAAAAATTCTACATATCTTCTACTCATTACACATTATCATCATCAAATCAAAAATTCTACATATCTTCTACTCATTACACATTATCATCATCACCAACTATATATATCTTCTACTCATTCAATCAATCAACATCACATCACACAGAGGTTCCCTTTTTTTCATCCTATACTCATTCCATCCCATCAAGAACCATCAACCAGTCTCTCAGTTTCCACCATTCACCCATTTAAAATTGCATCCAACCAAATCAGAAACCACTTAAACCCAACACCAGGATACTTTACCATACCCCAAAGGACATAGTCAAATCAGCACCAACACCCAGAGGCCAAAAGATTACTCAGATTATAAGACATATAAAACCAGACTAAGAAGAATTAATTTTCCCACTACATCACCATCTCAAGAATTATCAGTAAGCATCTATTAGTTTCCAAGGATTTCAAGATTAAATAAATAAAAGTAAGATTGCTAGAGGAAAAATTTATTAGAGATACAAGTCAAATGAAGGCTTAGTATTTGAGCCTAATAAATAATGAACCTAGATTATAATTAAATTAAATATTTCAAAGAAACTAATACATGAAGAAAATATTCAGCAAGATGGCATACTACTAGGAATTTCAACCCTTTAAAGACTATAATATATATTTTAAAAGAAGATTAATACAATGGATAATGGATACATGGATACTGAATACTATGGACACTGGACTTTGGATCAAATTATACTGGATTAGCTTATACTGGACACTGGCTTGGACTTACACTGGATTGGATTACTTGGACCTTGGACAGGAATACTCTGGACTCCATGGATCACTTTTTTTTTTTCCAGCCTTTTTCTTCTCTGGCTGCATTGTCTGGGGTCAGACAATAAGTTGAGGGAGGATGTGGTGATCCATTCCACTTCATTACCACATTTTCAATAGCTAATTAATCACTTATAAATCCTAAACCATACATATATTCACTATTATTATTTCATAATCAGGTTCTACATCCCATTTTTACCCTAGTCACCCACTACAACTACCCCCAAATTCCTCATGGTTCAAGAGTTACAGGCAAACTCAGAATAATACAAGCAAATTATAGTATAAAGCAAGGTATAGAATACAATAAGTACATATTATAATTAGATATATTTTCACAACCAAAATACATAATAAATATTACACATTATATACTACATAACATATTACATCATATACATAAACTCTACCTTTCCACTACTCATCTGTCACTGTCATGACCATTTCATATGTGTCACTGACTATTCTACTTCATCTGTCATATTTTCCTTTCCCACCAGCTACATGTCATAGCCTGGTTGTTTCCTTTCTCTAGCCTGATGGCTCATCTTCTCTCTCAGATATATAAGGACACCTGTTCCTCCCTCTTGTTCCCTTATGGACCCCCTGACTTACTAAATGGACCCCCTGACTTACTAAATTACCCCCTACATATACCAACATTACAGATCCCATATAATTAGTATACACAACTTAGTAGAGTTACCATCACTCTTAGAAATATATAAATATAAATACCAGCTTAAACCTCAATATAAGAAGATTGCCCCCTCTCTTGCTTGACCCACTTTGACTCCATAAGCTACCAACCCTGCCCCATTTTATACTATATACTTTATACCACTCACACCCCTCTTCCATTCCTCCCACCTTATAGGTGTAGTAGCAAAGCTCATCAGTACTAGTCATCTAAGAATAGATAGAAATTAGCCACACCTTTATTTTTATTCTTAGTGTTACACTCATCCCCATAGCATTAGTCAGGAAGGCAGCTCTTATATCAGCACCTTTGGTATAACTTACATTAATACTAGTGTAGTCATCCATCTCCCTTCCAAGCTCTATTCTGTCCCTTGAGTAGTTCCACACCGCCAAGAATTCTAATGACTGGCCAGCTTGGAGGAAGGCTATATTTACAGAGCTTGACTCAATAGTAGAAAACGTATATATTAGCTTACCTGATGGCTTTGTGGAGTGGTTAAAAGATACTAAGCAGGAGGCTTACACGCAAGATCTTGCTAGAGATCTAATTTATGAGCCCAAAGGATTTGTTGTCAAGCTGAAGAAGACACTTTACAGACTTAAGCAGGCAGCCAGGGGGTGGTACACCACAATGACTGACTGGTTTGTGAAGAACGGATACCGGATTAGCAACGCCAATCCATGCCTACTCATTCCAGACAGAGGATATCTAGCTTTTGCGTGGGTGGATGTCCTAATCCTAGTGGGAGAAAACTCAGAAGAGCTCATTAGTAACCTAGGGAAGGATTTCAAAATCAAAGACTTAGGAATTGCACAGCACATACTTGGAATGAAAATTGAGTACCTTACAGATGGTAGCATGTTCATAGACCAAGAACATTACGTAAAAAACCTGATTGAGGAATACGGTTTGGAAGATGGAAAGACAACTGCAAATCCAATGCAGGCCAATATCAAGCTGCTCAAATCCACCAATTAAGAAAGTAAGGTGTTCAAAGGAAACGGCCTGGATTACCAATCAGCAATTGGTACTTTGAACTACCTTTCCCAGTGCACTAGACCGGATATAACTTACGTTGTTGGGAAACTCTCGCAATTCCTGGAGAACCCAAACAATACACACTGGAGCGCATTCAAAAGATTTGTCAGATATTTAAAGGGATCAACGGACTGGGGTTTGTTGTACCAACCCAATAGCGGTCATGAGATTGTTGGGTATGTTGACTCAAGTTGGGCAGAGGATGACCAGAGCTTATCAACAAGCGGTTATAACTTTTTGTGTGGTAGCGGACTAGTTTTGTGGAGAAGTAAGAAGCTAGGTAGACTGAGCTCATTGTCAACTGAGGCGGAATACCAAGCGTACCTGTCAGCATTGCAAGAAGCACAATGGCTCCAAAAACTTACTTTTGACGTCCATAATCATGGTCCGGAGAAAACCATGATCTGGTCCGACAACCAAGGGGCTATTCAGCTGGCAAAGAATCCTGTTTTTCACGCAAGGACAAAACATATTGGTGTCCATTTCAACTTTACCAAAAATCTTGTAGCAAACAGGGAAATCAAAATTGAGTACGTACCCACTGAGGAAATGATCACCAATATCTTTACAAAAGTGTTGGACCGCGAGAAGCATACAAAATGTTCATCGATGATGGGATTAGTACCAATGTTGATGATTGAGACGAAAGCAAGGGGGTGTGTTCATAAGATGGCTAGTGCCAACCTATGTATGCTCTCTACTCAAACTCGGGGACCCAAACCCATTCGATTATCTGATATCAATATTGAAAATCCCCGACTAACCAAGATACAGACTCAAGAACACGCTGAACATGTCAAGGCTGCATTCAGCCAACGCAGAGAGAAAAGATAACTAAAGAAAGTAAGATCTAAATCAAGTCAAAGCTCCAGTGAGGAGCTAGGGAATGTCATACAACAAAATGCAAAGGATATAGAAAATAAGCTGTGATTAATATGTAGTATAAATGCTTGGAAGAGAAAGCACAGACCTGGGGAGCTGAGCAAGCATAAGAGGAGGAAAGTCCAGAATGTAAAGAGAAAAGCAATGAGCAGCAAGCCCAGCTTTCCATCATGCTTTGTCTTTGGTCACCCATGGATGATACAGAGGCACATACACATCAGGTGGAAAGCTATAAATACAGCATGGATTTGTAGCTAGATTATTACATATTGGATTATCTCATCATCACATGGTATATAAAATTAATCACAATATAACTGGTAGCCTTTGCTCAACAGTTATACATCAGAAGCAATCAGACAAACAATCAAACAACTCAACATATGACACCAGGACAAAACAATGCCTACTTGATGACAAGTGACATTCTGCAACTTTGGTTGCAGCTCCAAAGCTGCTCCAATTCTACTCTTCAAGTATATTTGATTCTCACTGGTGTTTTAATTTAATAGCTCCTTTTCCACTGGCTCATATCAAACTTCACTGATTCAGCTCAGTTCCCACTGATTCTGCTCAGTTTCCACTGATTCTGTCCATTTTCCACTGATTCTGCTCATTTTCCACTGATTCTGCTCAGTTTCCACTGATTCTGCTCAGTTTGCACTGATTTGGCTCAGTTTTGACTTATTCTGTGCATATTACACATCCTTCTCAGTTTTAACTGATTCTGCTCATTTTTACTGATTCCACTCTTTTTTTACTGATTCCACTCATTGTTCACTCATTCTGCTCAGTTTCACTAATTCTGCTCATTTTTCACTGATTATGCTCAGTTTTCACTGGGGTAACTTATTTTCTGTTTCTCATCAGTTTTCCCTGGCTGAGCACAGGAGTCACCACAGCAAAGCTCATTGCAAACACTGGCACAGATGAGTGTTCAGTCTGGCACAGCTTATGAGTGTTCACTCCAGAATAGCTGAATATTCCCCCTGGGGAAGCTCAGTTTTCACTCTGGTAGCTCAGTATTAACCCTAGTGTATCTCAGTGTTCATTTTGGTGCAGTTTTGTGTTCAATCTGGTGCAGCTAAGACATGAATTTTGGGCAGAAGGAAGGCAAATCAACAAGGGTTGGAATGAAGTTTCCACTGAGCTGTTTACCAATTTCAATCAAAGCTGAGCAGCGCTGAGCAGCTACCCAAAACTTATATGCACAGAAGGCCAAACAAGCTGTTATGAGAAGGTGCAGACTCTGTTTGTGCAAGGTAGAAAAATGAATAACCAATTTTTTTCTAAAGTAATTCAAGGAGTAGCAGTGGATAGATGGAGGATAGATGAGTGAAGTTGCCCAAATGTCACTTTCCATCAAGTGATCATTGTTTTTTCCTGGTGTGAGGTTGCTCCTGAATAATGTAACAGGCCCTACTTCTTTTGAGGATCTCCACACATTTCAGGGTCAGCTGTATCCCAGCTGTCGAGTGGCAGCTTTGGCTCAAGTTCTTTTGCAAAATGATAACTACTTGGAACATACAATGGAAGAAGCAAATGTCCACATGTCACCATATCACTGGAGAAAATTATTTGGAATCCTTTTAGCAGCATGTCAACCCTCAGACCCCCTGAGGTTGTGGAATTTTTCTTTCAATTGGATGACTGAAGACTGGGTTCATCAAGGCTATCAGGATGATTCATGGATGACAAATAAAATCATTGAAGAAATCAATCCAATTCTCCTGCAGAATGGTCTCCTTTGTTGGGACCTTTTGTTTCCTGATCTTCCAAGGTATAATCCCTCAGTTGGCAAAAATAACCTCAATCAAAATTGGATGTTGCATGAAGAGGAATCAAGCTTTGATGTAGCTCAGCATGAACTCAGCAATGCAGGTCTTCTCAACTCCCAGAAAAAACTAGCTTTTGAGAGAATCCTTCTTGCATTTCATTCTGAAATTTCAGCTTGCTTCTTCATTGATGGGCCTGGTGGTTCTGGGAAAAAATTTCTATACAACTTTCCCCTTTCAAATGTGAGATCAACAAGATGAATAGCCGTTGCATTTTCTGGAAGTGGTATGCTTGCCTTTTACACTATTACTTCCATATTTTCCTGAAATTCTAATTATTGTTAATTTTATATTGAACCGGTATAGCAGCAATGAACATTCCCCATGGTAGGACTGCTCATCTCACTTTTGGGATTCCTCCTAAACTGTCACAAAATTCAGTTTCATCAATTGCCAAAAATTCTCATAAAGCTGATGTCCTGAAGAAAGCAAAATTAATCATATGGGATGAAGCACCCGTGACTCATAGGCATGCACTTGAATTGGTGGATAGGTTGCTTCAAGACCTTATGGATTCAAACCTTCCCTTTGGTGGCAAGGTCATGGTACTGGGAGGGGACTTCCGTCAGGTTTTACCTGTTGTTAAGAAATGGTCACACCCTCAGATAGTCAACGCAAGCATTGTAAACTCTCACTGCTGGATTAAATTTTGACACAACATAATTTGCCTCTCAGTCAACATGCGTGCTGCTGGTGATCCTCAGTTTCAGAATTTTCTCTTATCCATTGGAAATGGTCAGGGGCTCACTCACAATTCCAACAGAATAAATTTACCTCACTCAATGGTGGTCCTTGGTGGTTCAGATGACCAAAATCTTGATTTGCTCATAGACAAAATCTTTCCAAATATCAGCACTTCATTCTCCCATCCCAATTATTTTACAGACCGGGCAATCCTCTGCTGTAAGAACAAATCTGTCAATCAAATCAATTCAAAGGTCTTGAGTTACATCCCATCTGAACTTATTTCTTACACCAGTCATGATTCAGTAGAGGACAATACTCAAGGTCTTTAGTTGCCTGAGTATATTAATAGCATAAACCTATCTGGATTTCCCCCTCACCTCCAGCGGGGTGTGCCAATTATCATGCTAAGGAACCTGGATCAAACAATTGGTCTTTGAAATGGAACCAGATTGATTGTTGAAAACTTCAGTCCTTCAGTAATTTTTGCAAAAGTGGCTTCAGGAGACAGAATTGGTGAATTGGTTGCCATACCTTGCATCCCATTTATACCCTGAAGAGACTGGACTCCCCTTCAAGCTAATACTCACCCAGTTTCCTGTTAATCTTGCTTTTTGTCTCACAATCAACAAGTCTCAGGGTCAGACCATTGGAAATGTTGGTATTGTGATTCTTGAACCTGTTTTTAGTCATGGGCAACTGTATGTTGCTCTTTCTCAAAGTAAGTCCAGTCACACAACAAAGGTTGTAATCCCTCAGCCAGAATCTGGCCCTCCTTCAAACCAAACTTCAAACATTTTTTACAAAGAGTTTCTCTCACGTGTTCATTCACAGTGATATATTTTTGTTTGTTGCTATTTGGCCTGTTCTTTTTTTTTTACTTTTTCATTTTCATTTTCATTTTCATTTTCATTTTCATTTTCATTTTCATTTTCATTTTCATTTTCATTTTCATTTTCATTTTCATTTTCATTTTCATTTTCATTTTCATTTTCATTTTCATTTTCATTTTCATTTGCTTTTTTCAATTGGAATTTATGTAATTACACCATAATTATTTTTGGTAATTTTCCCCCCAAAAAAAAACACCCACTCTAAATAAAATTCACCTTGAATCCCCAAATTTGGGGGCTTTGCCCTTGTTATTTTATAAATTAAAATAAGTAAAGTAGACACAAAAAAATAGTACAAAACAAGTATTGTGGCTTATTCTAGTAAATACTATTAAACAGAAATAAGCCACTGATACTGATCACACAATCAGTCCTAATGTACTACACTACTGTGAGTTATAAATTAAATACACTACAATCAATAAAAAAAACATAAATCAATATATATGGGTGACTTATAACCAAGGCAAAAGCCTCAGTAGCATCACCAGGAGGGTCATTACTTAGCAAAAGCACCACAAGTTGATCTTTCAACACCCATAGGGTCCCCAGAGGGAACCCAGGACTGTGTAAGGAGCTTTTCAACCACCCAGAAAAGGCTCCTCATGCTTTGAAATACCCATTAGACACTTACCCACCATTTTCATTAGATACAATCTTAATAAATAGTCTGGTAAGGTCAATAGTAGTTATCTTTTAGCCCTATCTTCCTTACAAAAATCACAGTTAACACTCAGCTACACCACTCACCTTTCCAAGCGCTCAAATATTTCCTGTTGCCACCCTGAATATCCTCAAGTTCCCCTAGGATCATTACCAGTAAGTAAAAACCTCTTTCTTGAGAATACTCACCATTTCCTTCCCCTGGGATTTAAACTGCCCCTGTTCAAACTGGCCCCAATTTTCCAGGTACTTACATCCTCTAGATCATGTGCAAGATACCATAAAGGGATTAAACCACCCCTGATTTATCAGGCCTCTCTAGTGTTAATTATATTACATTTATTTAATATAACTATTATCTCTTTTTGCATATTTTTACGCCTTAATTCCTTATATTACATTTGAATTAAGTGTGCTACATATATTGCTAGAATTAAGAAATTATTTTACAGACATTTAGCAGAAAATGATTGACTTGGGCAGGATTTGAACCAGTGACCTTAGCAGAAGCTAAGACACTATACTAGAAGTGCTGCCTTTACCAACTAGGCTACCAAGTCCTTATCCAATGTGCTGATATTGGGAACACCGTGGATCACAATATTCAACACACCCCCTGACCCACAGTGTGAGAACAAGAGACCCCAAAGTCAACCAATTCCAAGCTAGTCTATACATTGAGACTATACATATTGCATAATAAGTAGATATTGCATATTGCATAATAGCATTTTGCATATTCCAAAGTTGGAGATAAAGTCCATAATAAATTGCAGTGCATTTGGAGAACAAAGTCCATAATTGCATATTTCATAAGTGCATATTGTATAGTCTCATATGTAAATGCATAGTATGCGCAAAGCGCATTTTGACTGTTAATTGTGTTACAATTAACAAAGCATTTTTCAGACATTTGGCAGAAAATGATTGACTTGGGCAGGATTTGAACCAGCAACCCTAGCAGAAGCTAAGACGCTATACTAGAAGTGCTGCCTTTACCAACTAGGCTACCAAGTCCTTATCCAATGTGCTGATATTGGGAACACTGTGGATCACAATAATCAACATATATATTCCCAGAGTTCTTTAACTCTTATTATATTACTTTGAACCAAGTGTAGCTAGAAGGAATATTCCTTGACATTGCGTAGGCTGACAGGCACTGAGTGTTGAAGTAGTTTTTAATCATGTAATGTTTGTGTGAAACCTGT
The DNA here is from genome assembly GCA_007896445.1 of Puccinia hordei. Taxonomy (NCBI): domain Eukaryota; kingdom Fungi; phylum Basidiomycota; class Pucciniomycetes; order Pucciniales; family Pucciniaceae; genus Puccinia; species Puccinia hordei. Next base: position 311,753 of record RDRW01000167.1, on the reverse strand, counting down.
GTTGTTGGGTTTCACAAGAACCCCTTCTATCTAGAAGCTTCCCTCTCCAATAAACCTTGTTTACACCTCTGCTACCAGCTTTCCTGCGTGCCCTGATTCCCAGAACTCCCCCCAGTCCTCCCCCTGGAGCACCTCCACCTCTTCTCCTGTCTGTGTACCCTTGAATGCACTAGTAGGTGTCAGAATTATGGCCTCTCTGTCCACTCAAAATTTCCTGGTTTCACCAAGTGGTCCCATAATTCCTGTTTGAGAAAGTGGTCTGATGTCATGCCCCTGTCCTGCTCCCTGTCCTTTCAGACTGCGTGGTCTTATTGTCTCCTTGTTTCCTGTACTCAGTTCCTGTTCCTTCTCCTGTTCCCATTTCCAGTTCCAGTTCCAGTTCCTCTTCCATTCACCAGTCACCAGTCACAATTCACAAGTCACCAGTCACCTGTTTCCTGTCTTGAATGACCATGTGGCCATGTCCTGTCCTTTCCCTGTTCCCTGTCCATTTCTGTCTATTCCCAGAGCTGAAGTACTGAAATTAGGGTCCTGTGTAATTAGCTTTCATGCTTTGAAAGCTTGAACCAACAAAGCTGAGATTGAACCTGAAAAGTATTCAAAAACAGATTGAATGGTCTTTTATCTACATTTCATATCCATTGTATGACAGTACCCCCTGGGTAAGAGGTGCTAAGTTCTGAAGCACTACATAGACTGATGGGAGAAGAAATCTGTCAGCCACCAAGATATTACAGGTAACATGTAATACTTGAAACTGCAAGCTTGAATACTTATAATTATTCTTTATTTTTATTATTATTATTATTTCTTATTTTAACAGTCTTAACAAAAAGAAAATTGGACTTTAACATTTTATCAAATTGTATAATAGTCTAACAGTTAAGGATTGGCTTAGTAATGACTGTTATAAACATAAGGACCTGAGTTCAAGTCACACTCATGACCACATTCAATGAAAACATTTATATAATATTATATCTATTTTTTACCAAAATTAAGTTATAATTTAATTAATGAAAATTGTTGGAAAATTAATTTTCAAACATGCAATAAATGGATTAAGAACCATTTATTGGCATAGTTTTCTTCTTGAAAATCCTGGAAGATCCAAGATTATCACATAGTAATTTATAGTATAAAATTACACATAAATAAAGGTAAATCTTTATGTCAAGTATATTAATTATGCAATAATGACTTGTAAATTAATTCCCACATTTTTTACTCTCCAGAGCAAGCGCTTTTCCAAGCTCTAACCCCAAAGGAAGTTATATGTACATGTGATTAATAATTATTTAGTTTAATTAAGAAAAATAAACATTAAATTATTTTAATTAATGTGAAATAAATATGGCATCAATTTAATTAAAAATGACACCATGTTTCACTTCTTACCACGAACAGGCTGATCAGATTCACCTGTTAACATTTCCCCAATCCCCACTGTCAAATAAATTGCAGAGGGATTAATACAAAATATTTATTATTTAAGGAGGAAGTTTCTTCGCCAAATTGAAGACATCCTCCTCCCATCAAATTTAACCATTAATAGATAACTTATTATAGGCTACCAAGGCGCTCACCTTCTCCTGTAAGTAAGGAGGACTGGCCTTTTATTACTTATAACTATCTTTAATAGTTAGAGTTCTTCAAATCCCCCCAATTAAATTAATATCTCTTAATTTAATTGGAAGAACCGTGTTAAAGTCTGGTTAGCCCTTCTGAGGATATTTATTCCCATAACAGAAGTCTGGAAGCAGGGTAGTAACCGTTTTTTTTAAATACTTAGTGTTTTTAACAAAACACCAAAGTAATGTTGATTATTGTTATTTTTTATTACACTTTTTTAAGTTTAAGATCTTTTATTCCTTACTGTACACGCCACTATTTGTGGAATAGAGTACAGTTAGTTGACAAAATCCCTGTCCCTCAACAGGAGGAAGTGCCTATATTGCTTTGAGCTTTGAATTTTGAGACATGAATTTTTAAGAAGATGAACTTTGAGATTTGAAGCTTGAGCTTTGAGAAGCTTGATGGAAGCTCAAAGGGTTACAGCTTCCTTCAATTCCTGATTCCCTTTCCACCACTAGGTCATGGAAACCTGCACTTTACTGGGTTAAATGGTCCAGGAACTTAACTTGTGGTGGTTGAATCTGTTGTCCTTTCATGCTTCAAAATCTCAAACCACCAAATCTGAGCTTGAAACTGAAATGTCTACAACAGCAGATTGAATGGTCTGTTATCTTCAAGATTATATACATGTAATACCCATTGTATGGTATTAGCTTGGATTGTAAGAAGCAAATTAGCTGAAAGTGAGCTGAGTCTTAATTCCATGGGAGGATGAAAACTCTATCTATAATGATACTAAGTACAAGGAGTTTTCTTTCCAGATGAGTTCAAGAAGGGAATACAAGGGAGCGGACCCTTTAGAGTCTACAAATGGGAACAGAAGTTATTAAGAAAAAGAGAATAACTAGGTGAGTCCATAGGAACACATATAGCAAAGGAGATTGCCCAGAGTGGCGGAAGCAGAGTGGGAGGAGCAGCATAAGGACACTATCCTTATCTGGAAAGGACAATGGTTATGAGACTTGTTCTGGGAAATCACAGCCCTACCCTTCCCACATTTTCTGTGCTTTCCCCATGTATGTTCTGTCAATGTCCTAGACCTACAGTTAGGCCAATAATTATTTCCCCAAAGACTTCAAACAAACCAAAGTCCCTTAGAAAAAAGGGAAATAGAGCCTTGTGGCTTATGTAATAATGGATAACCCATAAGAAACAAAACACATACCTTATAATATGTGAAACTAGGATAATTACGTCATCCATGGAAAGATAAGGATTATCATCTAAAGGGAAGGCATAACCCATATAAGATACTGTAACACATATTATAACAGTACAAATGAATAGTTTCTGCTTTGAGACTAGTGGCTATTCCAGATTCAGAATACCAAGCCACTTCTTTCTACACTAAGCCCCAAACACCATGTTCCAGATTGATTACAGGACACATGGTCTACTTACAGCTTAAGCCCACATGGTAATTCAATAAGGAGGTTGAGAATTATACATGTACCTATACAGGCAATTGTCACGCTACAACAAATGGGCTCAGCTTTGACTACTCATCAATCTTCGAAATGCATCCTCAGCCTTGAATGCATACTCAGCTTTGGCAAATGCATCTTTGACATTCATCTTACTTCAAATGCAATTGCGTGACATTTAACTCAACAAACATCTTTGACATTTAGTTGACCTTCTTCAAACTAGCATTCCTAAAAACTAGGAATTGCTTAATCCGGTGATCCTCAGTATCTTCGAACTGATCAATAAACATTCTTTGATTAGCACTCAAGATCTGAACTCTCAGCCTGGCACTTACCCTCTTGATTCAAGCCTTGCACTTAACCTTACCTTATCACCTAGGATTCACTCATCACTTCCCTGTTTGAAGTTCACTTACATCACATGTTTGAATCAATCATAGTCATAGTCACAGCATTGTTGTTTCAACCTCTTTGGTACTCTTTTCATATCCGTGTATTTACTCCATACTCGTATTTTACCTCGACACTCATTCATCACTCAGATTCAACAGTAGCCTGTTTTTGAATATAAATACTATTGTACTTTTCTCTTCATTCTCTTTTCCTCAGTTAATTATAATAAAAGATTTTACGCATCAAACCCTTTGAGTCCAACTTGACCCATTACCTTGAGTTGTGGTCATAGACTCCCCCAAGCTTTTATCCTCGAACTTATCTTCAAACCTTCTTCGAACTTATCTTCAACAATCCTAGCCTCATTTCTCCTTTGCGCTTTGACCAGCTAAATCCCCTTAGTACGTTGGGTTGGTCGCATGACAGTATTATAATTAACTCAATACAACAAACTTACAGACCTTTCCATCTGTGTTTGTTGCTACAACAGCTTCACTGTTGTAATTTCTTCCGGTAATGCAACATACTCCTGTTCAAACTAGGTCCCTTGGCCCCGCTGAACATCAGCTTGACCAAGACATTGATTGTCGACGAGCTCAAAGAACTCCAACAAACAGTCAACCCTCGATCAAACAAGTCCCTCCATCCACTCGCAATAGGAACGCTCCCATCGATCCATTGTCGAACCTATCTGATTTGGATGGATCTTCAACTCACCCTGGGGTTTCCACCAATCAAGGTCACCCTCAAAGACAGGAACCCCCTTGCCGACCACCGCCTCCTTTGGACTCCGAAGATCACAACCAGGCCTCCGATGAATCACCTTCAACAATATTAGTCAATCTCATCCAGGCCTTGAAGAAAACCGAAGGAAGTAGTGGGGCGCTGAAGTTCCGAACCCCTGGAATGAAGGCGCCGGACAAGTTCGACGGCGAAAACTCTTCGAAATTGCAAGGCTTTTTGCAGTCTTGCAAAATTCTCTTCTCAAACGACCCCGCCACCTTCTCCCTCGATCGACAGAAGGTGTTGTATGCTTCATCTTATTTGGGAGGTCGAGCCTCTCAATGGTTCAAACCTTATCTCAAACTCCTTGGCAGAAAGAGTCCGGACTGTATCCTCAACAACTGGGACAGATTCGAACAACAGTTGTTCACCCTGTTCGGGGACCCAAATGAAGTTTGCAATGCGGAGTTTGAACTCAACTCTCTTTTGATGAAGGACACCGGCAAGGCCTCAACATACATCTCCCAGTTTCGAGTCCTCCAATCACATATCGACTGGAACGACGCGGCTCTGGCATTTCATTTTTGAAAAGGACTACCGGCCCGGATCACTGATCAGCTCGCTGTCAGTGGTCATCGACTTTTGACACTCCACCAGTTAATCGATCAAACCATTGAGTTGGACAACTGCTATCACGACAAGTCTTGATCCAAGAATACCGAGACAACTCATTCAAAAGCGGACAAACCTTTGAAGCAATTGTTCAACAAACCAGCTTCAAAGAAACCCCACCAATCCAAACCCTCAACCTCAACACACCCTCAAGCTCAAACCAAAATGCCTCAAGAGATCAAGAAGGTCCTCAACACCAAGGGTAACCTCAACTCAGAGGAGCGGGCAAGAAGGGAGAAGGATGGGTTATGTATGTATTGTGGGGGAAAGCATCAATTAGATGCTTGTTCAAAAAGAATTGCCCGTGAAGCAGCTAAGTTGTCAAAAAATTAGATTCTAGTTCTCTTAAGACTTGCAAAGAAAACTACTCACTTCTTCATTTCACCTAAGTCCTAAGTTTTTCACCGTGTCTTCCAGCTTGGTGGGTCCAAGTTTCTTCGTAAAAACATCTGCTTGTTGATTGATTGTACTTGTCCACTTTATTTTTATCTTATTCTCTCTGATGAAATCATTTATAAAATAAAAGGCTTGAATCAAGTACTTGGTTTTCTTCTTTGACGCGTTATTGCCGGCAATGAGTATAGCCGTTTGATTGTCACAGTAAATATTCATAGGGATTTCATGCTGTATGTCTTCTAGAAGGATCTGAATGCCCGCCAAAATCTGAGAGCTGTCCGACAATGCAATGTACTCCGCTGCACATGTTGAAAGCGCAACTACCGTCTGCCGTTTTGCCCCCCATGCTATTGCGTCGCCCATATGCTTGATAACATACCCTGAAGTCGACCTCTCGTGCTCACCGCCCCAGTTGGCATCCAACCATAATTCAAGCATGTCCGTTGAACCTGAGGAGACCAGTTTTGTTGACTTTGATCGGTTCAGATACCCAATGAGATAGTCCAGAGCCAGCCAATGTTCTTCTGAAGGATTGGTACAATACCTTGCTAACAGATTCACCGCATACGCCATGTCAGGGCGTGTTCCCCCAGATAGGTACATGAGTGAACCTACAATGGACCTGTATTCTGTTGGTCCAACAGGAGAAAAAGCGTTGATCTCAAGAGTTGAGTCCGGAAGGGTTGTTTGGTGTGTCACTGTCGGTCGATGGTAATCTTTCACAATTTGAGCCGCCAGTTTTTCTTGATCTAGAAATACCTCGTTCCCTATTTTCGCGATGTTGATGCCAACAAGTCGCTTAATCCCATTGGCCCACTTGATTGACATTTCCTTCTCCATACTTGTCCTCAGTTTAGTCAGCAATTCTTTGTTTGAAGCCACGGCAAATCCGTCATCCACATGAAGCCAGATGATGACAAAATGCTGGTCCTTCCTGTAGATGTATAGGGATTGTTTGAGTTCTGATGCCACGAATCCAACATCTTCCATTTTAGACTTGAAGAATAACCACCAGCATCTCGCCGCTTGCTTCGTACCATACATCGCCTTTTTCAACTTCATTATCTTTCCTTTCCACTGCGGTCAGATTTCTAGAGGGGGTTGAACATAGACCTCTTCTTCAATCGGGCTGTATAAGTAGGCCAAGCTAACGTCAAAAGTAGCGGTTGGTAGGCTATATTTGTTGGATAGGGAAATTAGTAGACGGAGGGTATTCAGCAACGCTGTAGGAGCATACGTCTCGTTGCAGTCACATCCAATTTGCTGGTTGAATCCCTTTGCAACGTATCTGGCACGGTATATTTCAGGGCCGCCTTCTACGGCAGGAGGTTTGATTGTGAAAACCCAACAACATCCGAGGGCCTTTGCACCTGGGAAAGGATCAACGGGTTCATACACCTCTAGGTTGTTGAATTTGTCGGCTTCGTATCTTGCTGCCTTCTCCCATTCATCCGCTTTTCCGCCTTGAAGGGCCTTCTTGATGTTTTGAGGGAGTCGTCTGTCTGTTGTGACCGGTAAGTCCGCAACTGCCTGTTGTTCTTGCTTTGAGATTTCATCAGTTGGTTCTTTGCCAAGCTTAAGGATGATCTGGTTCAAAATGAAGTCAAGATCTGTCTTCTTTGATTCCTTCTTAACAGGTTGGGATTGGAACTCTGGGAACATGACTGATGTGGAGTGTATCATTCTACCTTCTCTTGTTGACCATATAAGCCAGCCACCGCCTGTTTGAGGGTAACCCAGCAGTTTCCCTGCTTGAGATTGCTCGTCAAGTTTACCTCTCTTCTCCTTTGGAATCAAAGCAAGCACGTCTGCGCCGAAGGGGTAGAGTTTGTTTGGATATACCTGTACATCATACAGTTGGGTCAGCGGAGCCGTATGTACCTTTGAGTTAGGAATTTGGTTATGTATGTATGCAGCGGCGGCATAGGCGTAACCCCAGTAGATGCGAGGCATTCCTGATTCATGAAGCATGGTCCTCGCCATGTCACCAAGGGTCCTGTTGACTCGTTCAGCTTCCCCGTTTTGTTCCGGGCTGTATGGCGTTACCGGAGCAAGTGAGACACCGGCAGGTAAAATCTTCTTCAATGACTTGGTGTATTCTGGGGCACTATTGCATCGGAGTGTCTTGGGGTAGCGGCCAAAATGATTCTTGATGTGTTCCAACCAATCAATTATTTTTGCCGGCACCTCATCGCGGCTTGTAATTGCTGTCGACCATATGTATGTGGTTGCGTGATCTCTCATGTTCAGAATGTGGGCCTGCAACATCTGAGACAAGGAAATCTAACGGCTCTTTGTGGACAATAAGCAAATTGGATCCAGGGGACTTTTTATCCAGCGCTTTTGATTTCGCACATTGTTCACAGAAAAAGGAAACCCAAGTATTCTTTTTTATTTCTTTGGGGAAGTGTATCTCAAGGTACTTTTTAACAATCGTCTCAGATACATGGCCTAGTCGTCGGTGCCACAAGTACGGGTCAAAAGATGGAGCATTGGAAATTTTATTCAACTGGATTGCTTCTTTCATCATGTCGAGGTACCAATAATAGTTTTTAAATTTTGTCGGGAATGTAACATTTGTTGGACTAATTAACGAAGCGGAAGAGCCTTCGAAGTTAAGTTTCCAACTTGAGTCCGTCAATCGCCCCACCAATAGAATAATCCCGTCAACTCCCGGGCAGAAGTACACGTCGTCAATCCTGATGTTCCCCTTGGATGTCAATATCTGTACTGTCCCCTTGAACCTAACAGTGACAGTACATTCAGTAACCGCCAAGGATATAGTTCCTGGGTTGGCTAGATCTTCTCTGGTGACGAAGAAATCTAGGGTACCACTCACATGTGTGGATGCGCCCAAATCAATGAGAACTTTGCCATTGGATACGTCTGGAAATTCTAGGTGCCTGACTTTCCCTTGGTGAAATTGAGGGCGGTTAGGGGGAAGGTAATTGGATTGTGGATTGTCATATCCCTGAGGTGGAGGTTCAATGACTTTCCAATTAACGTCGTCCCAAAATGTGGCGCAGTTGTTGTACCAGTGGCCTGGTTGACTGCAATAATGGCACGAGTCCCCATACCGCGATTTGAGGATTTTGCTGAGGGGTCTTCCTCGGAAACGGTTGGCCTTCTCAACAGAAAGGTTTGGCTTGCTCATTTCAGGACGTGTGGCCACAAACGTTTGCTTATGTGGGGGATTATATCTTGGTGGATTCGACCGGATGGCATGTACCGCATCGATGTCCATCGGCGCATATTCGTCGGATGGGACCACAGTCTTCATCTTTTTCTTGCTGGAAGCCGCTTGAATCACCGTTGCGACATCGCTCAAAGTTGGTCGTTCCTTGGAGTCAAGTTTCTGATTGACCGAGAAATTGAAAGTGTGGGAGTCGACGCCAACTGGAGCAACAAATGACGTTTGGAGTAGGATTCCACCAATTTCGTCCAGCGTGACCTTGTATTGAGCTAGTTCAGACAGTAGGCGAGTCCATTTGGCAATGGTCACTTCGGTTCCTGGCGTTTTGTTGGTGGCAAGGGCAATCATTTGTTCAACGAGTTGTAGCTTCAGACGTCTGTCGAACCTACTGCATTTCGCTTGGATGAGCTGAAAAATGTCCCAGGCTTCCTCTTTATCGGTAGCATCGATGATATCGAGCATATCAATGTTGATAGTCGATCTGATGAGTCGTGCAACTGAGCATTGTTTGTCGAAAGGGCAACTGGTAAAGTTGATTTCAAGTTTGGTGAAATCCTTCACTACAAAGACATGTCGTAGGGTACGGTTGACTTCTTTTTCCCAAATTTGGAAGTTGGCGCCGTCACATGCAAGTTCGGTCTTATGGGGATTGTTAGCATGGTGTATCGTGAGGGGATCATTGATGAACTTCCTGATAACTATTTCTGACCGAGAAAGGGTGGACAATCCTCCCGAATGACCGTGCTGGGGTATGAGTAACTTGATTCATTCGAGTTCAGCTTTTAGAGAGTTGTAGTCTTGTAGATTATGTTCTTCCATTTCTATGGACGCTAGAGATTCTAAATTTTTTTCATTGTTTTCTTTTTCTGTGAATTTTTTATCTATTTCTTTTTTATGTTTTATACGTTCTTCTTCTATTTCTTTTAATATTAAATCTGTTTCTTCTTTTTCTTTTATCTTTTTCTTCTCTGCTTTTATTCTTGATTCTTCTTGGTTTCTCTCTAAAATCTTTTTGAAATCTGTTCTCTCGCTACTTCCAGCACCAGTCATCCAGTCAGATCGTCCCGAGTCGGTGAGGAGACGCGAATCCCGAAAACGTTAGCTTAGAGCCGGCTTTTAACCTAATAAGTGTAGTGAACCTGACAACAAGGAACACGTCTTGGTAAGCACTAGCACGCTCGGTATCGGTCTCTTCAATCTTGGTTTGATTGCATGAATGAGTACTCACCTGACGACAAGGAACACGTCTCGGTAAGCACTAGCACGCTCGGTATCGGTCTCTTCAATCTCGGTGAGGAAAGAAAGAAGAGCCGGTACCGGCGCGTACAACTCATAGCTAAATACATGGTTATGCGCCGCAGCAATAGGTCTACTAGATGATAACAAGGTTTATGAGATAACTATGTACTTAATGTTGCTGATGTTTGAATGTTTGTAATCTTGATCTTCTCCTAACTCTAACAGCAAGGAATGCTCTGGAACTTGATACCGCTCACTCTGAACGTTCTAGATGGAACTTTGCGCTGCGGCCTGATTACATAATCATGCCTGCCCAAAAAAATACTTACGTTTATCAGCCACCAACCACCCACACCTACTCCACCCAGGACAAGATGGCCACTCGACAATGCACCAATCAATCATTCAAACCATTCACAGCCCTCCACCGAACCTATCAGAGCCTCGGTCAAAAGACTACTACGCTTCCCATCAGGCGGTCGCCCTATAGCACTCTACCTGTTGGAGTCCAGGAAGAAACAAGGATCTCGACCCTTCCTAACGGAGTCAGAGTGACAACAGAAGCTACCCCAGGACACTTCATCGGCGCAGGCGTTTACGTGGATGCTGGTAGCCGATACGAAAGTGCCTATCTGAGAGGATCAACTCATTTAACTGATCGGATGGCCTTCAAGGTAAATAAATAAGTCATATTTATTTACTTCCAAATGCCTTACTGATTTTTCTTTGTGGGGCGCTCCAATAAACAGAGTACAAAAAATAGAACCACAGAGCAGATGTCACTAGAAATAGAACAATTGGGAGGGTCATTTTTTGCCTCCTCTGGCCGAGACACAGTCCTTTACCAAGCCACGTCCTACCCGGACTCCTTATCCTCAGTACTCTCGGTCCTATCTGACACGGCATTGAACCCACTTTTGAAGGAGTCTGAACTTGCCGCTGAACAGGAGGCAGCAGAATGGGAGGTGAACGAGATCAGCAAGAAGCCAGAATATATGATCCCTGAAATCTTGCACGAGACCGCCTTCCCGAACAACACGCTAGGTTTACCCTTAATCTGTCCCAAAGATCGAATCCATTCAATCACCCCAGAAATCTTATGGTCATACCGCTCCATGTTCTTTAAACCTGAAAGGATTGTTGTCGCTGGTGTCGGAGTCAATCACGATTACTTCCTCTCTCATGCAGAACGATACTTTGGGAACTTCAAATCTGCCAAACCCTCCGTGCCTCTCAACACCGGCATCGGCCCGTGCATCTCATCAGCTTCGCCTACTCCTACCGGTACGATGGGATCAAGTCTCAATAATCCAACGACCGGCTCAAAATCTTTACTTTCAAAAGCCTTTGCAACCGCTTCCAACACCTCGCCAGTCGACCTGACAACAGGACGGCCCTTACAGTCCTTCCAAGAACTAATCAGTGCCAAGCCGGTCTATAAAGGCGGCGAGATCAGAATCCCTGGGAAGACGGAGAGCAATCTTGCCCATATTTACGTCGCGTTTGAGGCACCAAGTGTACACGATGATGATCTCTATGCGATCGCCTGTACCCACATCATGCTTGGAGGTGGCTCCTCATTCTCCGCTGGAGGGCCTGGAAAGGGAATGTACTCGCGACTGTACACCAACGTACTCAACCCGCATCCTGAGGTGGACTTTTGTCAGGCTTTTCATCACACCTACGCCGATGCCGGCCTGTTTGGAATTGCGATGGCAGTTGCGCCGGAGTTCTCTAACCAGGCCCCCCAGATCATAGCTTCTCAGCTCGACCTGATCTCACGTGACCAGTCCCGTGGCGGGATCACTGAGGCTCAGCTTAGGAGAGCCAAGAACCAACTCCGCAGTACGATGATGTACGGCTTGGAAACTAGACTCTTGCAGGTTGAAGATCTCGGTCGGCAGGTCCAGACCGCTGGTCGGAAGAAACCATGGTCGGAGTTGAGTTTCTAGATTTTAGTTGTCTTTCCTTCTTTACCAGATAATATGTTCCAATTGAGACTAATCCATTTTCTTTGTTTGTTTCTTATGCTTTTTTTTTCTAAAACGGAAAAAGGGTGTGGGATCGTATTGAATCTTTAACGATCAAGGACATCCATCGAGCGGTCTCCAAAATTATTCGCCCCGGAACATCGCGCCCATTATCCTCAGATGGCAAGGCGTTCTCGGGCGAGCCGACGATCGTGGCCATGGGAATGATCGAGCGGCTAAGTGATGTCAAGGAGCTGTTCGCTCGGTACGGGATCGGTGCATCAACCCCTCGCTCCAATCGGTTTTGGTAATTGACTGACCTAACTCTCTTCATACCCTCTCACCACAAACAATCCATGTCTCTCGCTTATAACCTTTCTCCTATCTTTCTTTGTCATTTTTCAATAGACAGTTTGACTATCTATTGTTCCTTGTGTGGTGATAATTTTTGGGATTCACAAGTGTTTACTATCAATGGAAGTAGATTTCTTTTTTACTATCTACGTATGTTTATCTGTGTACGAACAGTTTCTCCTAACATCTTTTTTTGTCCTTACCAGATTATTCCTCAAAAGCAATATATGCATCAATGGATTAAGAGACCAACAACTTGAAACTTGGTCGTCATTAAAGAGGTTGAGGAGAAGTGTCAGAAATCAGAGCTAAGTTTCCTAGCTGTGGGCCGGAAAGGGGCACTCGCTATGAAATACAAGACACTGTATTAGTGGCCTCAGGGATTGGAAACAGAAGAACAGGTGCTTTGATTTCTATCTAAGATGTTAAGCAGCTCTTGTATGCTACAACAACGGAAGATAAGTTGTGGGAAAGGCAGAAGGCAAAGCAACATACAATCAAACAGGAGGAAACCCTCCGGTCAAACTACTCATAGAAAAGGCGTACACGCCCTTTCTATGGGTATGTGGTATGGGCACACATACAGGGGTTTGCACCTGAACACCCCCTTTCAACTGGTATCACATGCCTATGGATGGGTGTGTGACCTGTATACCCATCCAATAGTATGCTGACACCCGAAAAAGGGTGTGCCCTGGTGTGGGTGTGTGACCAGGGGCATGTGTCAGCTTTCTGTACTCTAATCCACTTATTGTGGCGTGTACAGTAAGGACTAAAGAAATAACTTACACTTTAATAGTGTAAAATAACAATTAACAATAAAAAATAATACTCAAGTGTTATGAAAACACTAAGTACAGCAATATAACAGGTTCTAACCCTGCTGCCAAAACTTCTAATAAGGGATTTTAATCCTAGAAGGGCTAACCAGATTTTATACATGGTTCTTCCAATCCAATTAAAGTGTTTTAATTGATTGGGGGGGATTTTGGTTGAGGAATTTTAACTAATAAAGATAGTATATAAATAAAGGCTAGTCCTCCTTACTTACAGGAGAAGGTGAGCGCCTTTTTAGCTTATAATAAGTTATCTAGTGTATGTTAAAAATTGATGGGGAGTAATCTTCATTTTAGTGAAGAAAACTCCTTCTTAAATAATAAAATAAATATTATTTCACAAGCTTCTTTTGAAGCAGTGATCAGGGCAAGATCACCAGGGGGAACTGAGCACCCTGTTCGTGATCTGATTTGAAATATGGTGTCATCCCTATGTGGAATGACCCCATAATTATTTCACAATGAATAACTTAGTGGGAAATAATTATTTCAACATTAAATAATTATTTCACTAAGATGTGCTGGTGAATAAATTTTCTGGGGACTAAGGCTTGGAAAAGCGCTTTCCCTGAGTGATCAGTAATGTAAAATCACATGTACTTATGTATTTAATACATACTACATAAGTTATATAATTAAATACATATGTAATCTTATAGTATATATTACTATGGGTTATGCTGGGATTTTCAAGGATTTTCAAGGAAAAAACTATACCAATAAATGGTTCTTTATCCATTTATTGCGTGTTTGAAAATTAATTTGCCAAGGATTTTCCTTAATTAAATTTCCTTGGATTTTTGATAAAAAAATTGACATGATTTTATATAAACCTATTATTATATTTGTACGTGTGGTCATGAGTGTGGCTTGAACCCCGAGCCTTATGTATCAACCAGATATTTCAGGCTAGTTCTTAACTGTTACACTATATACCAATTGTTGAAACAGTTGAGTATAATTTCCTTTATAACCAGAAGATCTAGTAAAATAAATAAAGTAAAAAATGAAATAAAATAAATAATAATATAATTAAATATTATTAATTATTCAGCTTGCAGTTTCAAGTGTTACATAATGTATGTAATATCTTGGTGGCTGACACTCACCCACACTAAAAAGAGAAAAAAGGCTAATGTCTTTTTTCTGCTCTATAATTTCTTAGTAGAGAATCATTATTAATATCTTTAGCTTCTAACCACTTATCTTTGTCAGCTAAGGAGTTTTTGAATCTTACTAGATATTGTTTAATGCTTTGATTATGTCTCATAATTCTTCTATCATTGATGAGTTTATGAGGAATTAGCTTTTCATCATCTATTATAGGTGGAGCAGGAGTGTTTTTCTTAGCAGGAACATTATTATTTTCTTTGTCAGAAGTGATATACTTCTTAGGGAGACTAATTGGAAAAGTTGGATGCTTTCTATTGAATGGTTCTGTCAATATTACTTCCACTGCATTTGGGCCATGGAAAGCTTTGACTACAAAGGGACCAATAAAAGAGTCTCTAAGTTTCTTAGGACCATCCATGTTAGCAAAGTTTACTGTGGATATTAATACTTGATCACCAACTTTAATGTTAGCTTCTTTATGAGTTTTATCCCATCTTGACTTATTATAGTCAACTGCTTGTTTGATACAATCTTGAGCATGTTTTTCTGCTTTAATCATCATATTTAAAAATGATTCAGATGTTGGATAAATGTGTACTTTTTTACTAAGCACACTGGTTACAGGCATAACAGGAGTCCATCCTCTTTCTAACTCAAAGGGAGTTTTTCCAGTAACTGAGTGTTTACTTGAGTTATATGCATATTCAAGTGCTGGTAATAAAGATATCCAATCATGAGTAAAACCATCCTGATCTTTATAACTAAGGCCAAAGGCACAATCTTCTAATCATGTCTTCCAAAGTTTGTATCATTCTTTCAGCTAAACCATCTGTCTGAGGGTGATAAGCTGTGGAAAAGGCTAATTTAGTACCCATTATGTCACTGATAATGACTGAAGGACATCCTACATCAGCAATGATATGATTCCAAAACAATAGAGCCACATCCATTGCATTATTTTCTTTAAAGCAAGGAATAAATCTTGCTCTTTTGGAGAATCTGTCTACTACAACTAAAACACAGTTGTAATTTTCTTTACCTGCTGGAGGTAATCCAGTCACAAAGTCCATGTTAATGACTTCCCATCTGGATTTTGGTTCATTGATTTCTTGTAACATACCATGTCCTTTCCAGTAGCTTTATTGGCTTTTTGGCACCTGTCACAAGAGGAACAGTATTCTATAACATCTTTTCTCCAATCAAACCACCAAGCTACAGACCTTACTCTTTCAAGGGTTCTGTCAGTAGACATGTGGCCAGAAAACATATTATCATGACATTCAAATAATATGTCATTAATATGATTTTGTGATGTAAGTACAAGACTACAAGCATGGTTACTTTTATAATAAAGGAGTCCATCTAGGAGTACAAATCTTTTTTCATCAAATTTTCTCTTCCAAAGTGGATCCAAACCATTTAAAATACCAATATTTTTGAAGTCTGACTTCAGAGCTTCTACAATTATTGTAGTGTTCTTGTTATTAGAGTAACTGTCTACAATGGTTTCAAAGAATTCATCTTTGAGGCTAGTGATTGTAATACCCATGATGGGTAAATCTCTTTCCATATTTTCATGATCATATGCAGGATTATCTGGAGTGTTTGGTAAAGACCATCTGCTAAGTGCATCAGCATTTTTATGAATTAATCCTTCTCTATGAGTTATAGTCATAGAACTCCTCCATTCTTGGATTGAGATTTGCCATCTCAGCATATGTCTATTTGGTGACTTAAGATTAATAAGACTCTTAAGAGCAGTACAATCTGGTATTACTTCAAAGAAACATCCATCTAGATAATAGTACAACTTTTCTAAAGCCCAAACCAAACAAAGGCATTCTAGTTGAGATGCACCATATCTTCTTTCAGAATCTTTCAATTGTCTAGAAATAAAGACTACAGGTCCTTCAACTGGTAAGTCATCTTTAATTTGAACTTGGTGCAAAGCTGCACCTAATCCTTCCATACTAGCATCTACATAAAGTTTGTAGGGTTGAGTAGGGTCAGGGTGAAAAAGCACAGGGGCTGTGGTTAAAATTTCTTTTCAAGTATTATATGCATCTATTCTTTCCTTAGTCATTTCAAATACTACACTAGGGCTGATAAGTTTTGTCAGAATAGAAGATATGGAAGCATAATTTTTCAAATGTTGTCTGTAATAACTCATAAAGCCTAAAAAGCTTTGGAGTTCTTTTACAGTAGTGGGTACTGGTTTGAGTAGAACAGCAGCCACTCTATTTTGATCTATTCCCAAAGTAAGACCAGATACTACATGTCCCAAAGCTTTGAGTTCATTAAACCCAAAGTGGCACTTGGGCAGAGAAATCTTCATATTCATTTTAATGGCCCTTTTAAGGACTAGGTCTAATCTAGTAAGATGTTCATCCCAATCTTGAGAGAAAACAATAATGTCATCTATGTAGATGATCAACCATCCTTCTCTAAGTTCATTGTAGAATTCTACATCCATCATTCTTTGGAAATGTGAAGGTGAATTTTTTATACCAAAGGGCATTCTTAAATATTCATAAACACCTAAGTAGCAAATAATCCTGAGATATTTTCTACTGTCAACACTGAAATTGTTTTGATAAAAGCCTTTAAGTACATCCATTGTAGAGATGTATTTGGCTTTGGCCAAATTTGTAAGAGATTCATTAATTTTAGGCATAGGATACCTGTCTGGGACAGTAACACTATTTAAAGCTCTAAAATCACCACAAAGTCTTGACTTGTTATTGTGCCAAGCTATTATTACAGGTGTAGTAATATCAACTTCTTCTCCTGGAGAAACTTTTCTAAGGACTTTCAGTGTAAATAAGGTGTCTATGTGTTCTTTAATAGCTTCTCTGCTTCTAGGACTAGCAGGATAAGGGGATCTCCTTAATATTGGAGGAAAAGGTTTCTGAATGGTCAACTGAATGTTGACTTCATGTCCTTTTATTGCTCCAAACTCATCTTTAGGAGTATTGAATGCACCAATATTCATGTACAAGGTGTTGTACAACTGTGTGACTTGGTCACTTGACAGCTTCTCATATTCATGAGCTTCCTCTTTTATTTGGTTTTTGAAGGAAATAATATTATTAAAGGAAGAGGAATTTCTAGTATCATAATGATACTGTACTGTACTATCTCCAATTGTAACATAATTGGAATCTGAGTTGATCAGATTAATTTTATAAGCATGTAAATAATTATTACCAATTATGAAATATTGAGCTTTAATATCCTCCATTACCATGAAAGTCATGTTCATAGAAACTGTACCAAGTGTGTCAGCCTCCCTGATGCCAAGGACAAGTCCTTCTAGCTACAGGTGGTGCAAGAATTTATGGAAAGAGTATATTCACTCTGGGTAAGGTACAATGTTACAATTCCCAAAAGATATGGGGGAATTGTGACGTAAAAATTGAGAGAAAAATAGGTCAATAATTATATTAAATAAATTTAATATAATTAAAAACCAGAGGGGCCTGATAAGTCAGGCACTACATACATAGCCCAATTCCTCCTTGGGGGGAACTTGGGGGGTTTTCATGTTTTTTTTTTTTTTTTTTTTTTTTTTTTTTTTTTTTTTTTTTTTTTCTTTTTTTTTTTTTTTTTTTTTTTTTTTTTTTTTTTTTTTTTTTTTTTTCTTTTTTTTTTTTTTTTTTTTTTTTTTTTTTTTTTTTTTTTCCTTTTTTTTTTTTCTTTTTTTAAAAACTTACAATACATGTAATTAATAATCTTTTTCAATCTAAAACTTTTTTTTGGTTTTAAAAATTTTGTTTCTCAACTCAATTTGTATTTTTTGTCAGACAAAAACAAAGCATGTATTTTTTGTATATAAGACAAAAACAAACTATCAACGGTCCAGTGATACAATAGCAATAGAGCTCCTTTTGATCCTTGGCAGTATCTCTGAGGCTCCATATTTAATCCATGCACAATGTGCAAGAACCTCTTGTATGTGATTTATATAAAGTGTACCTGGGCACTTTGTCCTGAGCTCAATTTGTAAGTCAAACTTCACCAGTCCAGCGAATGGGTTGGAGAATGTACACGGTAGCAGAGGTTGGATGACCAGCCAAGTGTCTGTCGCACTGCTTCCATCTGCCAAGGTTCGTCGGTGGGTAAAGATCTGCTCAATCATACCATACTGAGGTGCACAATCAGGTCGCAGGGCAATAACACTATTGTTGGGGTTCTCTTCAAACGTAGAATACCTCACGTTGCTAATCAAGCAGCTGGAAATTTTTTCAACCCGAGCATTGACAGAAAGGAAGTCCTTGGAGTCAACGCGTTTCTTCTTAATCCAGTCGCTGGAGGAAATCCATGGCGCGCCGGTGGGGCTAGGGAAGAGGTCGTTGAGTCGCTTAATGAGCATCTGAAACGTAGACGAGCCCAGACACGCTTGTCGGCTCTTGGGGGTAATTTCAGGCTCGTCGATGGGGATTCGATTGTGAAAAGCTTCTAATTGACGGATGAAAGGTATGATCTCGGCTGGGAACCTTTCAGGCATAGCAAGCAAAGCTTGCAGGTTTCCAAGACGGCAGAAAGTGGTCAGAAAAGTGATTTCAAGCTGGCCTGGTTAGTTGGTTCCGAAGATGAAAAGCATTAGCACTGATGCTACAAAGCAGAGATAGATACAAAGACGAACCAAGGCGGTTGTTATGGGAGGCCTTGAGGATTTTCCCCATGAGTCTCTCCATGGAGAAAGACCACCAAGCTCTTGAGGGGCCAAATTTTTCCAGACAGTCGGCAAGGTGGACTGACATGTGGTGATTGGGGCCTAAGGTAACATCAGGGAAAAGAACAAGGGAACTTTTAAGATATTCCAACGTATGGTGTCGATACTTGTGAGCTTTGTCGATATTCATCGATCGCTTGAGGGCTACATTGACCATTGAAACCAGATGTGCAAAATTGCGGAAGAGCGAGCGGGCAGTGGGTCCTCCGGATGCCCAGTAGACTGGGAGGATAAGGGGGAGTTGTATCGTGAATAAGTTTCGCCATTCGTCAGCTTTCAGACTGTCGAAACTTGCTTTGCCGAGGACGGGTAGAGCTCGCTTGATCCAAGTCGGAGTGTGGATTCAAGGCAGTAGGTTGTTAATAAATGCCACTGTTTCCTTATCAAAAATAATCTTGCCTTCACTTGGAGGTGTCCAGGGTCCTGCATCCCAACCTTCCGCCTCAATGAATGGTGAGAAGGAGTTGTCGCTAGATTCGTGGGAGCGGAACTCCATGCGGTTGAACTGAATGCCGGAGTCACTTTCGTCGTCGTCTTCACTGTCACTTGTGCTTGGAGAGGTAGGACTTAGAGCCGCAAGAGTTGCATTATCCACATCATCCCATACACCTATCAATTCCGCAATTGGCATTTGTTTTGGCTCCGCTTCATCATCTTCATCCGACATGTTCCAAAAACGCCTACAATGCCACTTCAAAAGCCCTAAGAGAAGGTTGTGCATCGAGTCCACAACATGATATTTGAGGATGTCCCAGTAAGGAAGTTCTAGCATGACTGAGTACCGAACGCCATGATCTCGTAAAATATCCTTTCGAATCTGGAGGTTCTTGGCGTCTCTAGACTTGATCGCCCATTGTCTGTGATCATTTAGGTTTCGGAGAGGCCACGTCTTGGGGTCTAGATTGGTGATCTGGTCCTTGGTCAAGAGACAGTATGAGCACATTCGGTCTGATGTTGGGCCGGGAAAGCCAAGACTACGGCGGAGGGCCGGCAGGTCCGCAAAAAATGGAAGAATAGCGGCACGGATGCGGCGTCCTTGAGGAAAAAGGCGAGTTTGAGAGAGTTCCAGTCCTGTATCCCATAGCACTTTCAGCTGTTCAACAATTGGTCGGAGTATCCAATTCACTTGCTCGAGAGAGGGCTCCTTTGGGCCAGGTGCAATTCCTACCACAAAGACGTTTTGGGGTTGATATCGTAGGTCTAAAGGCAGAGAATAACATACCATGACGACAAAAGTAATGCTGGCATGCTTTCCAGCTGCCTTGTTCCCATACGGATTGATGCCATCGGTGAAAATTCCAAAGGTAAGGTTGTCAGATTGCTTTGTGTACTGTGATCCGTCTGGTCCAAGGAATTCTTTCCAGATCGCTGAGTGGTGGATGTCGGTAGCTTCATAATCAGGATCAAACGGCTCGCCCGCGAGACAAGCAATCCCCTCCAAGGCTGATTCAATTCCGGGGCAAGAAAGAAATCTAGCAATCCAGTCGTAGAGGTTTTGATACGCGTAAGTCTTGACTGGCTTGTAGCAGGTTTTCACTAGCCGATACAAATCCGTGTCGCACAGGCTAGCGTTTTTTTTGAGATCCTTGGCATTTGCATCGGCTTCCTTGGGAAAAACGTTATTGATGCAGCGCATGGGGCCAGTAGGAGTAGTGGGGACCTTTCTGGTCTTCTCTGTAACTTTCTTTCCTCTAGCGTTCTTCTCTGTATTTTTTGGTTGTGGGTACATTGCAAAGCAGGTTTGGCAACATACAACTCTGATTAGCATCGGATCAATTTTCATCCAGTTGAGAGCGGTTCGGATATCCAAAGGAAGGACCTTGAGAGTTTCTTTTTGTCAAAAGTTGAGACATTGTGTCTTTTCACAGGGGTCGCCGAGTTTGCCCAAAGCAGTAAGCGTAAGAAGGCCCTTTGAGGACTTCAAGAACCAAGACGCGGTTACAAAGGAGGTGTGATTGAAAACCAGGAGTATTACCGCCAAAAGCGCAGTGTGTAATATGGCAGGATCATAATACTTGAGGGTGAACTCATGGTACTGACCTGTGAATGTGAATGAGATGTCTAGGATTAGTACGACAGTCGAGATAAGCCATAACCAAACAAATCTGACTAACTGCAATCGTAAATGTTTGATTTATCTGTTCCGACGGGGGTGGACTGGCGGGATGATATTACAATCTGATCAAGGTTAAGCTCGGAAACATTATGGCTTTGATGAGATCTAGTATCTCTCTCTGAGATCGGGGTATCATCACGGCGGTCACGGTGGTCGTCATTTTCGTCAATGCTATCCTCATCGGAATCTGTATGAATTGTAATATTCAAGACGTCAGCGAGGTTCATTGGGGTTGGGATGATAGCAAGAAGAGGAATACTTACCTTGGGCTTCTCCAAAGCGTGCTGCTCTTTGGATATCAGCTGCAAGATGGTTCGTTCTGGTAGTTGAAGAAACTATTGCACCGGGAACCATTTTTCCGTCCTTGTCCCGAAAACGTTGTTGAAGGCATCCATATCAGAGGCACACGACAGAGGTCAATCGAGTTTCTGACATTGGTTTATGAGGTTTTAGTTTGGTGGATGGCGACCCGGACTAGCCAGAGTGAGGGATGAGTGAGGAGGAAGGTGAGCGAGTAGGATGGTGAGGGACGAGTGGGGGGGAGGAGGGTGAGACCAGTGGGGGGGTGAGGGAGGGAAGTGAAGCGCAGCAAGGAGCAAGGGATAGAAGGGGAGTAGGGAGGAGGGGGGGAGTAGGGAGGAGCAATGGAAAGAGTTGCAAAAGAGTGATGATATTTTCTGCATCACATTCTTAGTTTGGATGTATTTATGTACATATGTACAACCAAACTAAGAAGGTGATCGGATTTACCATAGCAAGAAGATTCCTACCTAATCAGCATGTGTATGCACTTAAGGCTGCAGTAACCAGTGAGCTCTTATGATTCAAGCGGGTTATGTCATCACCGATCAAACTGGTTGGGAAGCTGTAAACTCGGTATTGAAAATGAGGAAAATGATACATACAAAAAGGGCAATATAAACAAAAAAGCATAATGGGAAAAAAATACATAAACAAAAAAGCAAAAATACAGTAGGACCAGGTTGGACCTGAAGAAAATATTGGTTGGTCGAGCTATTTACAAAAGTAAATATGAGAGGGGGAGAAGGAGGGAAGGGAAAAGGAGGGAAGGGATAAAACGATGAGGGGGGAGAACACAGAGCCGTTGGGTTAAACCATGCGGTCCAAGTTCTTGATGATGGGCCTCAAGGATGGGCCTGGCTGTATGTTTAGTCTGTTTAGCACTGGAATGGGTTGTACCTTTAACCACTCGTCATTGTAGACATCACACGATAGCCCTGGGGGACATGGTCTCGTGCTGATTGGTGCTGGGCCAGGTCAAATTCGCACGAGACCGGGGTTGCCGTAATCATTGTGACCCGCATCCCTCCTCAATTGAATCAACCGATCAATAGTCTGAATAATCCTTCCGATTCGAGGATGGCGCCATGGCAATTGATGGACAATCAAACCTTTTTGGCGGTTTTCCCTATTGTTGGAACCTCCCGCGTCTTCTTTGTCCTCCTCATCAGTTCCAGCGTCGCTAGTGCATGCAGTTACTATGGGAATCAGAGGGACAAGCGCCGCTTGAGTAGTCAGGAATTTGATTTGGGTATCACGAAGCTAAAAGTAAGGCCAATGGATGAGCAATAATGATAATTGTGAAAGACGAGGTGAATGAGTGGCTTACACGTCTGGTGCGTACTTGGCGGCGTTTCTGTATAGCCCTGTTGTCCAGTCGCTGCGAATCCCAGCCCACCTCACGATATGTTCGTCCTAATTGCTTAGCATGATTGTAGATCGCATCGCGGATTTTTTCCTCAGAGCAA
This sequence comes from Puccinia hordei, assembly GCA_007896445.1. NCBI lineage: Eukaryota > Fungi > Basidiomycota > Pucciniomycetes > Pucciniales > Pucciniaceae > Puccinia > Puccinia hordei. The sequence goes on along the minus strand of RDRW01000167.1, from coordinate 289,182 downwards.
TCCTCAAGGTCGACATCAAAATATTCGTGGGCTCTGACTAGTCTAACAAATATGATGTGGGCTAGGTCCCAAAGAAAACGATTGTCAACGTCATTGCGGGGACCAACGCTCAAGTCAGGCCGGAATGATGAAACACCAGCCCGGCGCATGGAGTGGTGCATGATCCTGAGGGTTTCTGCAGATGCGTCCGGATGGCCAGGACCATTATGATACGGGAACGAGGGGTCAACATTGTCATCCGACGAGGAGCTTGGTGAAGAGCTCATGCTCTTGTCATCCGCAAAGTCGTTTCTGCCATCCCTGATCCAGTTGGACTTCTCTATTTCAGTTGCTGGGGCTGGAAACTGGTTCAGGTGCATCGTCTTGCCAAAGAGGGTCTTGACATGTTGGCGCACTCGAGCCTAGATGTGGTGTGTTAGTGATTTGGAGAAAAATCTGAAACATGTACATGGATGGGAACTTACCAAGAGAGATAGGTTTCGAATTCCTGATGGGCGATTGACAGGGATGGGATCACGACTCGTGCTCGCCCGGTTTGACGCCACATTAGCCCTCTCAAGATAATCAGTGAGTCGTCCAGTAACGCGTACAAAATCTGTCAAGACGTCTTGGCCAACGCCGACACACATACGGTTGGTAGCAAGTTGACCAACACCAGCGGATGTGCAGCCGGAACCGCAAGCGGCGCTGATGGTAGTGGGATCTTCTGGTGGGGGCATTGCGTCAGGTGATGCCAACTCTCGAGGTAAAGAATGCCTCCAACTCTCAACCCCACGAGGGGGAGGGTTGGGGAGAGTGATATCTTCATGGAAGGATGGTCTGATTGTGAGGCTGATGCGGCGAAGTCGTTCCGTTCTTGCTCTTTGCCGAAGAACTTGTGAATTAGTAGGATGAGCTTGGGACGAGAGGGGCGGGATCGTTTGGAATGAATAGGTGAGGAGGGGTGGTGGGGGTCTTTCCTTTTCCTTTGGAGATTCACAAGGGAACGTGTCTCCCAGTCTTCAAGCTCGGGTGAAGTTGCAAGCCCCTTGTCATGAGGTATAAGGCTTCGTATGGACGCTTCAGGAGGAGCAGGAGAAGATGCATCTGAGACAGGACGGGCTTGTTTGGTGTGAAGAAGATTGGCAGGCCGTTTGTCCTGACTCGATCCTCCGGTCTGGGTAGGTTCAGTAAATACAAGTCCGGCTTCTAGCTGCGCAAGCTCATCTGTGTGTGCAAACGCGGCCTCGTTGTTGTTGTGTAAGGACGGGTGGGAAATGTAGCTGTTGTGTCGAGCCGGTTGTTGTCTACGACGGCGTAAGGTGCGAGGTCTGACAGGGAACGCGGTAGGAAAGGCACCATCTGTACCATGGCGAGTTCGTTTAGTGAGGGTCGAGCTCGAAGAGGGATTGGGCGAGATGTTCTTCCGTTTTTGGGAAGCATCCGGAATGACGGGAACAAAATTAACCTGGCTGCCGTGGGGTTCTTGGCTCATTCGGGAGGCACAAACCCGTCTACCCTTTTTCTTTGGCGTTCGTCGGTTGGAGGTCTTTGGGAGGCGGGTCGTTCTGGCTTTCTTCTGCCTGGCATTTTCAGTAGGAAAGTTCCTTGTAGTGGAACGGCTGGACCGGGCGCTGAATGAGGTTTGTGAGGTCGTGGCGCCCAATTGTTCAGTGGCAGCCAATGAAGGTTGATAGTTGGACAATGAAGAGGCTGCTGACAAGCGGGGACTGGTGCGAGGCAGAGGGCGGTATCCAGCCGCCAGCCCAGAATATACAAAACCGGCGTCTTCGACGTCATCAACTCGGGTTTGACTTTGTCTATGTGATTGGCTTTGTCTGCGTGGGTGCCTAGCCGAGGAGGGAAGGGGACTGGATCGATGAGTTGGCCTGCGTAGGGGGCGAGCAGATGAGGCCAGGGGACTAGATCGATGAGCCCTGGGGCGTTTGGATGATCGCTGGTCATCAAGGCCAGAGAGACGGGAGCGTAGCAGGTTGTAGCTTGCTGTCACCCGTGCGTCGCGGGTCCTGCTGTTATATGCAACCTCGTGTTCATCTAAGTATTGTTCCATCTGGATCCGAGAGAGCTGTGAGGCGTCTGCAAGTAAGTAATCAAAACATATATTGTGAGTAAGTAGAATAAGGGAAAAGTATAATACGCGAAATAGTGAGGATGATGCAAACTCACCTGGCCAATCTTGCTGGTCCTCCGAGTGTCGCTTGTTACTTTGACCCACACAGCGGCTCCGGTGGCTTGATGCAATTGGGCGTTGAGGTTCCGCTTGCAGAATGGTAGTGGAGTCATCTGAATTCCTATCATGACTCCCAGAGCGGGTAGAGCTACCGCCTGAAGGTACCGAAGACCCTGCGGATGATGCAGAAGAGGCGCCTTCCACATGATAATTTGAATTGGACCCCGAGAAATTGGGATCGCGGCCTCCATTGGCGGGCGGTAGTGAAAAGTCGTCCTGGGAATTTGGTATGTCCTGCAAATTTGGTAAATCTTCTTTACAAGAGGGCGGCTGGAAATTGGAGGAAGAGGCTGATTGGCGTGTCCTGCTCAAACCATCATCAACATCCGCGCTGCTTGATTTGGCCAGAGCAGCAAAAGATGACGCCTGAGAGGCCAAGGCGATGAGTGGGGATGGTATAGCTTCGTCGTAACATCCAGGAGTTGGGGGGGCTTGGAAAGGAGACATTAGCATTTCCGCCTCACTAGACTGTTGAGTGCTCTCTTGACAACCGCTGCTCGATTGTTCTTGATTAGCAAAATACGATTCTTGGGAAGCCAAGGAGTAAACTGGGGAGCGTGTAGCTTCATTGAGATATTGAGGTGTTGAGGCGGCTGGGAATGGTGACTCGGGGGATTCCCGCTGCTGGGAACTTGCACGACTATATATTCTGTCCGCCAGGTTGGAGGTAGCACAAGACGACTGCCGGGGGGGACTTGTGCTCGTCTCGTTGGAGGGAGCACATGAGAATTGTTGTGAGGTGCCTGTATCGTCGGAGGGAGCACTAGACGATGGTTGAGAGGATGAAGGAATGACAGATGATGACTCAGGAAGATCTTCACTCTTGAAACATGGAGGAGGCGAGGTGGCTTGAACAGGTGACACAGGCGGGACGCTCGAGGAAGTTGGTGAGCTTCTAGTATCCGGGGGCAGAGACGGCGCCTGATCAAGCTGAGCCGACATGACATGCTCGTCATCAGATTCTTCCTTGATGGCAACTAAAGCTTCAGAGTGGGAAGACCAGTTGTGCGAGCTTTGACAAGACAAAGCGCGCGCTTCTTGGGCGACTCTGATCCGGGGGACCGTCTGAGCAAGGTGGGAGAACCTTTGGATTGAGCTTGAGGTGCGCAGCGGTCATATGGCGAGAAAAAAGACTGGTTCCGAGCTGCGGTATTGGCAAGCTTTCTCTTTCCCACATGGCTATGCCTCGGACCGTGGGACTGCGGGAGTGGTACTGAGGGCGTTGGCTTCGAACTGGCGTTGGTAAGGATTGAGGGTGGTTTGGAGTTGCCCCTGCGTTTCTTGATGTGATGTGGTATGACCACGGTAACCGGGGCAATGCGTGTGCGGGCTGAAACACTTTGGTTGAGACTGTCGGCTAACAAATCGTACAGCTTGACCAAATGCCCTCGTTTGGCTTGCGGAGGGTATTCTATTTTGTGCAGAGCCAGAAGAATTCTCAGCTTGGTGACCACAAGTTGATTGGAAGCTGGAAGGATGGAAAGTATGTTGCGTCAGAATCGATTCAAATTCTTGGATGTGAAATATGAGAATTATAACACTGACCTGGCAACGGTGGGTTTACCGAGTCCAGCCCGGTCCATTGCTCCACAGATTCCGGAGATTCAGTGCGCGCCAGGCATACATAGTGCTGGAACAAACGTGCACGCCGTTCAGTTGGATCGAATTTAATTCCAAACGCAACCAATGGTTCTCGCAGCTGGGAGTTGGAAAGCTTATTGGGGTCTGATAGGGGGAGATAGATTAATGTCGATTAGCAGTTGGGATGGATAAAATTGATTAATAACATTCCTTACCTTCCCATAACGGCGCATGGTCCTTTGCGGCGCGCTTCATAATTACACCTACGAAAGGTCGAAAGAGGGTGAAACTGTTGGAGCTGTGGTACAAAAGGGAGAACTAAATGATCAGCTTCACCACAAGAGACAAGAAAGATGGACAGAAATATGGTTGTGGCTCGTACCGATTAGAGGTCTATTGAGGCTGGGGAATTCTCACAGAGAAAGAAGAACTCAGAGATGAGGTCGCAAAGGGTGAATCACGCTGGGTGGAGATCGAAAGCTTCAAGCTAAAAGGTAAAAATTAAAGAAATAAAAGGTTGGAGGAGAGCTCGACTGGGGCGCAGGAATTAAATAATTAGTGGAGTTGGAGCTGTCAAAATATGGCAGCTGAAGTTTAAGGCTAGAGTATTGTGTGGAAAAAAAACCGGCTTCAGGCTACAGATGAAAAAGGAGGACACAAACGAGAGTGAGGGCTATTTACCTTGCTCCTGTCCCCATGCCTAGACGAGTATATAGACAAGTGCAAACGTTGAAAGGAAGTGGCCACGGCTGCATTGATGAATGATGAATGGCCAACCACCTTCCGTTTGGCCTCCCTTTTAGCAAGGCATTTGGTTTGATCTTCCAACAATGATATGTCGTCCAGTCGTCCAAGAAGGTCCGCGACCCCTAGTGTTACAATGGGTAGTTTGATGAGTGCTCGCCTAGGTTCGGGGATTCGCGAAGGGTCCATTGTCAAAGGAGTAGTTGGTTCCGGTTCCTTAGCCTGCAGCGAGGTTGTGGTTGTCCAAAGAGTTGCATTTTTACATCCGATGGGATGGAGGGTAGGCTTGGTGGTACGCTGTCATGATCGGAACCTAATAAGATTATGTGTTTCATAAGCGACGCATACGAGACGTGTGTGATATTCAATGAAAATGCATAAAAAACTATGAAACTGGAACTTGAAACTGGAACTCAATATCGTTCCAATATCCCATATTCAATCAGATCACTTCAGTAATGAGCTGGAGGCTCTAATGCCGGCCGGCGGCACCCAATTAGAGGCCAAATTTTTCAAGCATCCTCTCCGCCCGTCACCCCTCCCTGTGGTGATCAGGCGGCGGCTTCAGGCTGCCTTTAGGGCACGGCACGCTTGGGGGCAGGCCCAAAAAGGGACTGGTAGAAGAACAGTTGAAACGAACAATGATAGAGCGGCTACAAGATTCAGGACCTTAATGGTAAGATAGAGCGGCTACAAGATTTGGGACCTTAATGGTAAAAACAGTAGACGAACCAATTAAACACACAAAGAAAAAAAAACTAAAAACTGAAAAATGAAAAAGAGATATACAGAATGGTAGGGATCATTGAAGTGAGTCGGGAATGTTGAGGTAGATGAGAGTCCAATGCCAATCATTGGCCTCTCTGCCTTCAAACAAGCCAATTAAAGCTTGTGCAATAAAATACACGCATAATCAGCTGCCATCATGCCCGCGGTGGATAAATGGAGCCAACATGCCTACCTCCATGGTTATCTAACGTGATATATTTGGGGAAAGAGCAGTCTATGCGACCAAAATCCAGATAGTCAGGAAATTGTTTTTCAACTCGTCCAATCCTGACAGCGGTCCACCATTCATTGAGGAGAGGGATGAGGTCACGGCTCGAAGGGAACAACATGCCATCTGGATTCTCGATATAGTTCATGTTGAGCGGGTATCTAAAGCCGTGATGTTCAAGTTTGCATATAATTTGGCCAAGCTTGCATGGCGTCAAGGGGATTTGGATAATCCCCATGACCATCAAGGTCTCGATGATTTCATCCGCTTGAAGGTTGCTAAAGAGCCGGTCCGCCTCCACTAAAAAAAGGACACATAGAACCATTAAAATCCCTGAAGGTTAAAATATAGTTCAAAGCGTAACACACTTGGATTAGACACAGGGGCTGCCACTGTGTCAGGGTTGAGTGCTGGTCCGTTGGGTGGATCAAGTGATGGCACTGCGTTGGATGGAGATGAATAAAAAAAGTCGGCAACAAAAACCTATGCCAAACTAAAAATGTGTTTACAATATACCTTGCGCGTCCACGTCTATGTATTTAGATATGAGTAGATTGGTTATGTGGGATGACGGTGATGAAAAGAGCGGGATGGAAGTGATGAAGTAGGTGGGGAGACAGAGCAGCAGCAAACACTCCAGTGTTAGTCGACACACAAACTGCTCGGACTCCCAAAGAGGACTTTGTCCCAACTCACTCTGCACAAAGGAGTGATGGTGGAACCCTTGCAACACCAGTTCCATTATTCCGGCAAGCTTTAGTTCCATTATTCCGGCGAGCTTTGTTTGTTTGTTTATTTAGAAAATATCTTGTTTTCTTTGTTTGCAAACCATGTAAATTTATGACATCATAGCATGTCCGATCGTACGATGATACCACACCACATGTGCATCGAGTGATCTACATAAATATATTAATATTCCTTATATGTATCATATATTTATGTACATACTAAAACAACCTCCAAATAAAACAATGTCCATGCAAATTGTTAAAGGTTAACTAATCCTCTCGCCGCGGCTGCCACCCTATACTCGCTTCCAAGTCAGCCCCTCTTGTTGCTAACGAATCTTTGGTACGCTTCAGGTCCGGGGAAGTCTCAAACAAAATATCCCACACAAGTAATCCCAATCGTCCCAATTTCCTTACCGCTGTCCACATCCTGGTCATTCACCCGGTGCGATCTTTTGACTGAACTCCTTCAGATTTTCCAACCACGCCCTGATTCACTGTTTCCCAACTCCTTGCTCACACTTTTCCCCGCTCGGACCGGCCACCATCATTTCATGAGCAAAGCACGGAAGCGCCAGCCGCCTAGCGAAATGGCATCGACTGAATTTAATCCTTACGACCGAAAAAACTGCAAATCGGACCTGGCGGATTTCATTTACTTGGTCAATCCTGATGCTAAAATCCCTCGCAACATCAAGGTGGATCCAATGCGTGATCTTGCTAAAAAGTATCTCGAAGAACTAAGTCAGTCACATTTGCTGTATGTTTCTTGGATTTTCTCACTGATCCTCACCTTTGCCCTTGTTTCAGAGCTTCGTCAGTTGGCTGCGTTGGATTCAGCAGAACGCCACGGAGAGCATGTTGTCCTATCCTCTCTCTCCCCTGTTTCCTCTAATGGAATCCCCGTCAAATCGCCAAAATGCAAGACAACCTTGACCTACATCTCCGACACGCCCTCTCTCTCTCCCCCGGCGGCTGCGCAATCACCAATGAGGGTGGCTCGACCACCGGCAAAAAGGACAGCCCCAGCTCGGTCACCGGCAAGGGTAGTTCAATCTCGATCACCGGGAAGAAATGCCGAATCCCCGGCTAGACACGCCCGATCACTGGCTAGAAGAGCCCGATCACCGGCTAGACGAGCCCGATCACCACCAAGAACGCCAACCACTCCATCAAGACCAAAAGAAAAAAACAGAGGATCCCCGCGTGGACGATCCCCAGCTAGAAATCCCAGAAGCACTGTTCCCAGTCAGCCTGTCTCCCCATCGCCTAAAGCTCGTAGTCGTGGTCGCCCCTCAGCAAGGACATCAAAGCGCGAATTAGCCCGATCAATTTCCCCGTCCCTAAGCCCGAGAAGACCCTCTGTCAGGACATCAGTTGCCTCCTCTCTGAAAGAATACAAAAGTCTAGAATGTATTTCATCATCAGGTCTGCTGCTCGCTTCCTCATCTTACAAACTACATACAAGTGTCTTGGGGAAAAAGAAATGAAAGGGAAAGGAAAGAGTCGCTCATACCTAGAAGGGCAGAGGTAAGCTGCTGTTGGCTGTATAGTCAATAGTCGGAGATGGATAAGATGATTCGTGTTTTCGGTGAGAAAGAGGAAAGCGTTGAGATCGAGATGATTTGATGTGATTGTAGAAGAAAAATAAGAGGAGATGAGATGTTATGAGGAGGAAAAAGGATAGGAATAGTCTATGTTGATATTGAAATGTGAGATATGTGTGTAAAGCGATGTAAGAGCAGAGAGCAGAGATGGTAAGGAAAAATGGGTAAGATGTTTGTTTGCTTGTGGAGTCTTAGGCGAATTTCTGTGTTCTGAAGGAGGATGAGTAAGCCGCTGAGTGAGCTACTTTCATGCCTTTTTAAGGTTGTGCAGGTAGGTTCAAGCTTCTGCTTACATACTATGGAACGGTGGTGGTAGTCTTTGCCATGGATTTGCCACGGGGGCTTTTCAGGGGCAAAGGAGGCAGTATGGAATCGTCAGGGTTTGTTCCATCAGCCTTGTCTTCATTGACTGTGGCAACGGTAAGGTTGGTAGTTAGTACATCAAGGTGGAATATCCTCTTGGGCTTTTTACACTTACAGTTAGCGGTAGGTTTTGCAATCTGACAGCCTGACATGCTTCGTGCGACGGAGCAGGAAGCAACGATGCTGGAGTCGTCCCGTAGGTGACTTCGCAGGGCTTTGATGATCCTAGTCTGCCCAACTGGCTTGGTGAGGAAGTCGGCATGATTGTTGGCCGAGGAGATGTATTGGAGTTTGATGGACTTGCGCATCAGTAGTTCCCTGATGAAGTGTAGCCAGAGATCCATGTGTTTAGTGCGGAATCCATTCTGACTGACTTGACTGAGAGCTAGGTCAATGGCTCCTCGATTGTCCATCAGAATGGTGGTTGGAGAGGAAAAATGAGATAAACCGATTTCTTGGGTGAGATGGCCCACCCATGTGACTTCCTTGCATACTTCGGCAAGTCCCTTGTATTCAGCCTCAGTAGAGGATAATGAAACCGTGGATTGTTTGGTTGATTTCCAGGAGACGAGATGATCGTTGATGGTGACAGTGAATCCCATGTGAGATCTTCGGGTATCAGGGCAGTTGCCCCAGTCCGCATCAACGCATGCTGACGGAGGATGCGCGGTTGATGCTGAGAACGTTAACCCCCTTGAGTTTGGTGCCCTTCAGGTATCGGAAGACTTGAAGGGCGGATTTGTAGTGTGTGAGTCCGGGGCGTTCAAGAAACTGAGACAGTTTGCTGACGGCAAACGATATATCAGGTCTGGTAAGGAGGCTGATGTAGTTGAGCAATCCAATCATCGCTCTGTAGTTGATGTTGAGGTTTTGAAAGTGAAGGGAGTCTTGCTCGGTTGCTTGGCGCAAGTGACACCTGGGGTCGAGCGGGCAGGAGGAGGTGTGGAGACCTTCAGCATCAAATTCAGTGAGTTTTCGGTCAATGTATTGGGATTGATTAAGAATTAATCTGTCTTCATTCCTGTCGAGTTTCATCCCGAGCAGGAACTCGGCCGATCCCATGTATTTGATAGAGAATTCCTTTGCCATTTCATTGCGGAAGTGTTCGGGGTTGTCTCCGATGATGACAAGATCGTCAACGTGAGCAAATATCCAAAGGGGCTTGGGGGAGGTTCTCCAGAAGACACATGGGTCAGCGACTGAAGTGAGAAAACCGATGCTGTTAAGAAAATTACTAAGCCTGTTGTACCAGGCCAGAGATGCTTGCTTGAGCCCGTAGATGGCCTTGTGCAATTGTAGCACAATGTTCAAGCCTGTCTTGTATCCTGGAGGAGGGAGCATGAGAACAGCATCGTCCAGCTTGCATGTAAGGAAGGCGCTGCGGACGTCGAGTTGATGTATCTTGAGTTTGTTGATTGTTGCATGGGAGAGAAGAATCCGAAGTGAAGTTGGTTTGCCCGTGGGCGCATACTTAAGGTCAAAGTTGAGTCCATAAGTTTGTCTGAATCCTTGCGCGCAAATGCGTGCCTTGTATTCAATGACTTCGTTGTTGCTTCCTAGCTTTTTCTTGTACGCCCAGGTGGACGGAATCGTTGAGTGAGATGGGTCAAGCGGAATCTCCTTCCAGACTTCGTGAGTGAGCATGTTGTTGATTTCTTTCGTTTCCGCCGCGCGCCACTGCTCCTGCTCTTCACATTTCATGGCTTGAGCATGATTGTGAGGCTCGACGGTGGCGGCTAGGATTGTCGGTTGCCTCCTTGGGTGGTTGATGACGTTTCTTGCTGACACGTCCCCGTCAATGAGGGTTGGATGAGGTCCCAACTTTAGGACCAATCGCCTCTTGGCCGGTCTTTGGTCGTCTTCATGATGGGAGAGTTCCGGCGGCTGATCTGATGGGTCGTCTTCCTCCATTCTGTCAGGATCCTGTTGGGGGACTATGGTGTCTGGTGAGGAAGGTGGAGTGGGATCAGTATCATTGTCATTGAAAGGGAGATTGAGGATTCCTGAGAAGTCAGGGAGCGAATCAAGTGATGATGCGTCGATACTAGGGTTGATTGCTGCGAGCGTTGGAAACACCGATTCATCAAAGTACGCGTGTTTTGTCTCGATTATGCGTTTGTCGGTCGTTCATACTATTCTATAGCTTGAAAAGTCATTGCTATATCCTATGAAGATCCCATCCCACGAGATCGGGTCGAATTTGGAATTTCTGAGTTGATTGGGTTTGACCACCCATGCCTTGCACCCGAATGGACGAAAGAAGGCCATGTTGGGAGCTTGTTTGAAGATCTGCTCGATGGGTGAGATGTGGCTTTTGCTAAGGGAAGGAAGGCAGTTAGTGGTGGCCATTGCCGTTAGCACCGCTTCTCCCCACCATTCCTTAGCTAATCTTGACTGTATCATCATACACCTCGCCATATTGATGATGGTCTTGTTAGCTCGTTCCGCAACTCCGTTGTGTTGCGGCGTGTAGGGCGGCAATACGTTGTGTTGGATTCCTGCTTCACGTAAGATGGTCGAAAGATCTTTATTGCAGAACTCTCCTCCTCCGTCGGTGATGATTTTCTTGATGACGTGTCCGGTTTGTTTTTCAAAGAAGGTCTTGAAATCCAAGATGGATCGGGTGGCCTGGTCCTTGGTTTTGAGCAGCGTCACGCTGATGAACCCAGTGTGCTGATCTACAAGAGTTAGGAAGTACCTGGCGCCTGAGTTAGTCGAAGGGGAGACAGGTCCAACGAGATCTCCGTGAATAACTTCAATGGGCTGAGTTGTTCGATTGAAGTGCCCTTTGAAGGGGATGCGACTAGCCTTGCCTTTGATGCAGACATCGCAGCTGCCCGCAGAAACCATAGCGTTGTCGGCGATGGCCGTCTTGATTTGTGCGATGCTGGCATGTCCGAGTCTGGCGTGCCATTTGTGGAAAGTGGACACATCATTGGAGTGTGTTGTTGATGAAAAAGCAACAGGGGACGAGTTCAGGGGCCCTATGTGATGGTCGATCTCCAAGATTCCATTGTTCGATTTGCACGTGAATTTGATAGAGTCATTGATGTTGACCATGATCTTCGAGTCGCACAAGGTGATTGCCGTGGATTGTTTTGTCAGCGAGGTAAGTGAAATGAGATTTCGCGTCAAGTGAGGGACGTAGAGTGAGTCCGGAAGGGAAATGTTTCGTCCAGACGAATCAAGTATTCTGGCCATACCAATGCAAGTGGCTAGGAGCTTGCTGTCATTGCTGCCTGTGCTGATGGGAAGGTGGCAATCCTCAGTGGTGTTGAAGAACGCCAGATTGTTGAACATATGATGTGAGGCTCCCGAGTCGAGAACCGTGGGGTGGCTTGATGACGACGCGTTCAAGGCTATCACCATGGTGACATTGGCGAACGCAGGTTTCTCAAATTGAGACGGCATGGTTTCTGGTGTTGCCAATGACGTGGATGCTACCTGATTGACGTAAGTCCTGGGTTTCCGAATTGGCCTTTGTTCAGGGTGCAACGCCCAGCATTTTTCCTCTGGATGGGTGGCGTGAGGATTTTGCTTGCCATTCTTGCAGCCAGGAGGAGGCCTAGTTCGAGTAGAAAATGCTGTTGCCGTTCGCTCCGCAACAAGCTTTCTTCTCGCTGGTTCCTCGTCTGCGGCAATGTCTTTTAGTCTATCCATGAGGGCCTCGTGATTCCTCATGAGGTCTTCATTCAATAGAATTGAATCAGTGAGTGCGCGTCGAGTTGTGGACAGCTTGGCCAATATCACGCTTGTGATTTCGTGGCTGGAGATGACATGGTTGATTGCTGCGAAGTTAGTGAGACAGGTTTCTATTGCATCGAGGAATTCCATCATATTTCCGTCAAACTTGATCATTTGCCACGCCGTAAGACACCGGTTGAAGCGCATTGAGGTGTTTGCTGCGTATCTCTCCGTGACCTTGCGCCACATGAGGTATCCGTTGTCCTCCGTTTCGGCCGTGACTATACTGTTATAAAGTCTTTCGCTCGTTTTTATTCCAATGATGTACGCGGCGTCAGAAAGTGCCTTTCTGAGTCGGGCATTTGGGTTCTCGCCTGGGTCCCGTTGGATGCTGTCCCACAAGTTGCGACTCCTGAGTAAGTTTCTCATCTTCTTTGCCCATGTTGGGTAATTGCTTTTGCCAAGCAACGCTGGAACGTAGGAAAGGTCGTCCTTGTTGACTTGAGCAGCTGCAGCCATTTGTCTTCTATACCCTTCTGGCTTTGATTCCTAAGGTGAATGCGGGTTCCTGTAGATCGAGACTGTAAATCTGAAAGAATGCAAAAGTCTAGAATGTATTTCATCATCAGGTCTGCTGCTCGCTTCCTCATCATACAAACTACACACAAGTGTCTTGGGGAAAAAGAAATGAAAGGGAAAGGAGAGAGTCGCTCATACCTAGAAGGGCAGAGGTAAGCTGCTGTTGGCTGTATAGTCAATAGTCGGAGATGGATAAGATGATTCGTGTTTTCGGTGAGAAAGAGGAAAGCGTTGAGATCGAGATGATTTGATGTGATTGTAGAAGAAAAATAAGAGGAGATGAGATGTTATGAGGAGGAAAAAGGATAGGAATAGTCTATGTTGATATTGAAATGTGAGATATGTGTGTAAAGCGATGTAAGAGCAGAGAGCAGAGATGGTAAGGAAAAATGGGTAAGATGTTTGTTTGCTTGTGGAGTCTTAGGCGAATTTCTGTGTTCTGAAGGAGGATGAGTAAGCCGCTGAGTGAGCTACTTTCATGCCTTTTTAAGGTTGTGCAGGTAGGTTCAAGCTTCTGCTTACATACTATGGAACAGTGGTGGTAGTCTTTGCCATGGATTTGCCACGGGGGCTTTTCAGGGGCAAAGGAGGCAGTATGGAATCGTCAGGGTTTGTTCCATCAGCCTTGTATTCATTGACTGTGGCAACGGTAAGGTTGGTAGTTAGTACATCAAGGTGGAATATCCTCTTGGGCTTTTTACACTTACAGTTAGCGGTAGGTTTTGCAATCTGACACTCTCCCAGACGATGTCGTAGTCGCAGTCGAGGTCGAATGCCTCTGAAAAAAACCAGAGTCCAATCGCCAGAATCTAAACGAAAAGTGACCTTTGCAAGGTCTCAGCCCACAAGATATACAAATAGACTCGAAGATTCTGCTAGTGAAGATCAGCAAGAATTTCCATCGTCTCAAGATTCATCACAATCCGAACATTCCTCCAACGCTTCATCTGTCGATTCCTCCCAAGATTCCTTGCAGTCTGAACACTCCAGCGCTGAGTCTGCTGAATCAGATTACAAAGCCTCCAAGAGCGGTCAAGCCAACAGCAAGAAGATGCAAAAGTGCCCAACGAACACTAAAAAAAATCGACACCGAACCTCCATAAAGCCCCATTCACGAATATTAAAGTCTGCCATCAAAAAGTGAGTGGCCATTATTATTTACAAGTTGTTTGAACAATAACTTACACACTAACTTTCAGGGCACAAAAGAGAACTACCACGGCAAGAAAGAGAAGAAAGCAAAGAAGAAGACCGGCAAGGAACGTGTTGAAGAAATTGTAGCTCACGTCGACGAGCATTATGCCAACACGCAGCGGTATCATACCCGTTCTGGCCACGTACCATCACCTTCATCAGATCGTCATCAGCGGCCCTTTGATGAGCTGTACTGCGCCGAAGAAGGACAACCAGACCAAACTCTTTCCCACGTCCTAAGGTCTCGTCTTTTTTACAGCTTCCCCCGGATTGTAGTTTATCTCAGCCAGAGGTCCCATCAACACCAGCTTATCAACCACATAACCCATGTCCGAAACGTAGGAGGTACATTCAGGTTCATGGGCCAAATCAAACATTTGCTGCTCCAGGGATTGACCACTATCGTGACAAAGGTGGATCGCAACCTTCCGAATGGTGCTTTACCCCCCGCATCAATTCCCTTCTGCCCAACGCCTGCAGGACCGCAGTTCTCCAGCGCCCCTCAGCAATCATCGTCTCATTTCTACATGTCTCAGCCAGCTTCTCAGGCCAGCATAGCCTCTACCCACGGATACCATCCCGCCAGTGTCTCCCAGTACTCGCCTTACCAGCAACCAAACTCCCCTTACCAGCCCAGATCTCCTAGGCACTCCAGCTCAAATGCAGAGACGCACGGATCCAACGTAGCCCCGTCCTACGGTTATGAACCTTCCAGCTCAAATGTATCAAATGTAGCCCCATCACATGGCTATGGACCCAACAGAACCTCTCAGACTAAATTTTCCCCGCCTCGTTTTTCAGAATGTGGCCCAAAGCCATTTGATTATTCGCAGTATTGGCACGCAACCACTCACCCACCCCAGTCTACAGGCTTACCCGCCAATCAGAAAACCTCAAACCCCACCCAGTCCTTCAACTTCTCTTTTCCTGGCGATCCGCCACCGCCCAGTCAATTCGGCCAGGCATCAACTAATCCAAACCCACCGCCGCCCAGTCAATTTGGGAATTCATCTCGATTTGTAACAACCGCTGCAAATCCGCCGCCGCTGCCTGCTGCTAGATTTCAAACTAACACTCCGAAGCCGCCCCCGCCGCCCACTCAATTCGCAACTGGCGCTCCGAATCCGCCGCCGCCCACTCGATTTCCAACTATAGCACCTTCAACTACTACAGCAACGCAGTTGCCCGCGCCAACTTTCAAACTCAAAGATGCTGAGCCGACCAGGAATAATCCATTTATGCCAGGGGTGTCGTCGTCCAACAACGCGCCCACCTTCAAGCTTAGTAACACCTCATTGGCTTCCTCTCAATCCAGTGATTTATGGGGATTGAAATCGGCCCTGAAGCCCAGTTCAGCCGTGACTCAATCTTTATTCAGCTTTGAAGCCTCCACTCCTTTTCGTCCGGCTCAGCACACCACGCCTCGGGCCGCAAGTAAGTCCATCCAGCAGGCATACACTTTCAATGTCCCTTCCCCACCGACTTCCCCCACTGCGGCCGCCTCTGGAGATTCCAACATGGATGATCTATGCAATGCAATATCCCGCCTTGAAATATTCCGTCCAATGATCCCAATTCGTCGAAAAAAAGACCCCAGCAAACTGCATGTCCGATTTACTGATGAATATGTCTTGAATAATGCACCTCGTATTCTAGCATCCTTTTTAGGAGAACCTCAAAACTATGCGGACATTGATCCCCAGTTGATTTCTGGTCCCCGTTGCGCCCCAACCGGAGATATCAGCCGGGAAAGCAAACCTCCATCGGCAGGCCCCGTTGTCTCGCTCTTGCCTATATCAACCGCTGCTCATTTATCCATGGCGCCCTTCACGGCCCCTTTTACAACAATTGAACCCGCGCCCCCAACATTGACATTGGTCGTAGCACGACCACCTTCATCACTTCAAACCACACCTGCACCCCCTAACCCTCCTACATGCAGCTTATCTACCCCGGATTATGCGCCAGAAGCCGTAGTCAATCATGGAATAGACCTGTCTGCGCAGAACTTAACAGAAACCAAAAATCCTACACTTGACCTACCTGCCTCAGACCTGTCAGCGCCGGAAGCCACGGCAGCCAACAAAGAAACAAGCAGAACCCCTCCATCCTGAGAAAATACTTCTTGAGTTTTCCCTTCAAGAGAAGTATTTCGGATTTTTTGCCTGTTCCTCAAACTCTTCTTGAATTTTACCTGTTCCTAATGATAACTTGTATAATTTTAAATATCTTTTCTTTAAATATTAATGTAAATATTTTTTTATTACTTGTATAATTTGAAATATCTTTTCTTTAAATATTAATGTAAATATTTTTTTATTACTTTTGTAGATATAAACTTTCAATCTTAATTGTGGAAATTACTATATCATTACTTTTTCCATCGCTTTGAGATGGCCAAGTGAAAAAAGGAGAGTGAAAAAAAAGAAACAAAGAAAAGAAAAGAAAGTTTTTAAGAAAAAAAAAAAAAAAAAAAAAAAAAAAAAAAAAAAAAAAAAAAAAAGAAAAAAAAAAAACATGAAAACCCCCCAAGTTCCCCCCAAGGAGGAATTGGGCTATGTATGTAGTGAGGGGTGGTTTAGATCCCTCTAAGGTATCTTACAAATAAATGCAGAGGATTTAGGTACCTGGAACACTGGGGCCTGTTGGAACAGGGGTGGTTTAATCCCAGGAATGGAAATGGGGGAATATCTTCAAGAAAAGGGTTATTACTTACTAGTAATAAACCTAGAGGGATCTTGGGGATATTCTGGGTGAAACTGGACAGTTTGAAGCGCTTGGATGGATGGATGGTGGAGCTTTGATGGGCACTGTGAAGTTGTTGGGGAAGACAGGGCTAAAGAATAACTACTAAGAAGCTTACCAGACTGTGTTATAAAGATGTATATATCTAATAAGAAGTGGGTAAGGTTGTTAGTGGGTATTGGGAAGCATGAGGAGCCTTCTTTGGGCGGTTGAAGAGCTCCTTAAATAGTCTAGAGTTCCCCCTGGGGACCCTGTAGGTATTATTGGCCAACTTGTGGGATCTTTGGACCACATTTTGGCCATTTTTTGCTTTCTTGGTGACGCTTCAGCAGCCCCTGCTTTGAATACACGTCACCAATTGATTTTATTAATATATTTTATTATTATTTACATATTTATATTGTCTTACAGTCTGTAGTACATCAGTACTGGTTGTTATAGATTTAATACTAGTGGCTTATTTGTATTTTATAATAAGCCACAGTATTGTTTGTACTGTTTGCTCAGTCAGTATATTTTAATTGTATGTATAAATAATAATACAATCTAGTATAATTAATTATTTAATCCCCAGTAACCTTTATTACATATATAACATATGTAATAAGGTCACTGGGGCGTGTTTTTACTGATTTGGGTGTACCTGAGTGACTGTGGAGTCCGGGTGCCAAGCTGAGAGTCTGTAAGGGGCTTAATGCTTGCGCGGGGGCTTGTATCCCAACTTTGGCGCGGGCTTTCAGACACGCGGGTTGAACTTCAAGTTCTGCGGACTGCGGTACGCGGGGTTTGAGTAAAACACGGTGTATTTACACTATCTCTCCTATTTTACACAGCACCTCATTTCCGTGACTGGAAATGGGGTTTTAAGCATATGTATATATATATATAAGCATTTAATTACGGCAAGTACTTTTTATTTAAAAGGTACTTGCTAATTCTTCTTTGCTAATTTACATAGTGAAGGAGTGGGAATTAGGGGTACCTGTGAGTGAGGTACCCTAGGTTAAATTTAGTGTAGATTCAGAATATCAAATAATATTCTAGTTATTATTTGATATTCTATATTTTTTTATAATAATTTTGTGGTAAACTTGTGACAGGTTGCTCTGTCATAGTAGCAAGCTGACAAAGTGTAATATCATAGTTAATTTTACCTATGTAATTAAGTTTTTGGTTACAACTTTTATAAGTTTTATTGTCAGGACTAATCAGTTTAGATTTATAATCCTTGTCTATTTGAGACAAGTATCTAGTACCAACACAAGATACATAAGCACCTGAATCAAGTAAAGTGTTTATAGTTATGTTATTCAATTTCATTCTCATAACACTACTCTTGCCTTTGCTTTCATCTATATGAAATATATTACCAACAACATCTTGAGACTCTTCTTCAAGTTCAGAGTCTTCATCAATCTCTGGATCTTCTGATTCTTCAGAATCTTTATTCTCAGATATATTGTTAACAACTTTCTTTCTTCTTCAATCTTTAGCTGCATGCCCTCCAATATTACAATTTTTACATCTAACATCAGAATAAGTTTTAGTTTTATCTGATGTCACAGGAGGAGTAGAAACAAAAGGTTTGTTTTGGTACTTTGATCTTTTACCAAGATTAGTCTGATCAACTATTTATTGTAAAACATTTATAAATGTACTGATATCAGCTTGAGTGGTGTCTAATGCACATTTAACTGCATAAGCCACTTCTCCATCACACAAGTCCAATAGTTTAATATTGATTTGTTCAATATTCAAGTAAGGTTCAATTGACTTAATCCTTCTGTATTGTTTAGTAACCCAAGATGATACAGAAGGATTATTAGCATCAAATCTTGAAGTATAGAAGGCTTTTTGTACTCTTCTTCTCCAAGTAGCATTACCAAACTTCTGTTAAATTTGCTGTTTCCACCATTCCCATGTTTGAAGGCCAAATTGATTACATAAGCCAGTCTGAATCACAAGCTTGTTCAGCTTGCAAGTTGAAAGGCCCGCAAGTTGAATTCCCCAGAGAACCAGTACAATCTCCCTCAACTTTTCATTGCTCTCACCCGGTCAATCATCTATCCCTTAATCCACTTTTGACCATACGTCCTAGACTGCTATTTGAATTTGATATACTCAACTTGACAAGATTCTGAAGACTCAGGAGGAGCTTGGTTCAAACACAAGTGGAGGTATTCATCAATTTTTTAGTTTCTCTATATTTCTTCTTAAAAAGATTGTCACTTTATTAACGCTTTATTTTCTCCTAGGCTTGTTGGTTTGTTACTATTAAACTCCTTTATTAGTATTTGCTAAGAATCAATCAAGTTCTGGTTAGAATTCAAATCTTAAGAAGGTATTTCTATTTCTCATTATGTGTTTTCTAATCAACTTTATTATCAGTTTTAACTTTTTATTTTCTTATAATAGTGTCATACTACTACTAGCTTTTAAATAGTGTGCTGCAATAAAGTTAAAAGATCTCAAAATTTACAGATTTTTCTTTCCCAACCCAAACATATCAATTATGGATTGGAGGAACTGGGTTTAGTTTACTCTAATCCTTCACTCACTCCTCTCACTCCCAATCTTCAACTGAAAGAAGCCTTGGGCGAAGGTTTTGAAGAGTTAAAACGACTCGACATCAATTACCAATCAGCTGTTGGTCTACTGAACTACATTTCCATGTACACCAGGCCTGATCTTAGCTTTGCCGGCTCTAGTCTGTCTTAGTACTTGGTTAAACCTGGCCTTACTCACTGGCGAGAAGTTAAGAAGACTTGACAATATCTGAAACACACTCAACATTACAAATTCACTCTGCAAATCAAAGATCCTTCCAAATACCTCAAAATTTATAGCGACTCGACTTGGGGAGACGATCTGGACTCTTGTCAATCTCAATCCGGATACCTATGTTTTTTGCATGGATCCCTTCTCTTGTGCAGAAGTGCTTGTCAAAAGAGCATCACCTATTCTCCAACCAAGGCTGAACTCAACCGGCTCATGGATTTGTTTCAGGAAGGAACTTGGCTCAAAGCCCTCATGTTTGATCTGTGGAATGTTCAAATTCCTATTCTCAAACACTTCATTGACAATTGAACACTTCAATTTCAGCTTACCTGTGATGACTTAACCTTCAAAGAAAAATTCTCAAAAACTCATTACATAGATAATAAAGGCTTGGATGACAAACTCAAGAATTTTGGCTCCAATCCAAAAACTCGTGACATCAATTTGAAAACCAAGGGCCTCTGGCAAGAAATTAACAACAAGACCATCAACATTTTCCTGATTCAAACTCAAGAAATGATAGCGGACTTCCTCACCAAACCCTCTTCAAAAGACTCTCTTTCACTTCTACTCAATTCTATCATTTCCAATGGTCCTGAGTCTTGATTTGTATCTCACCGGTCATGGGGTGTGTTGAATTTCCAGACTAATCCCTCACTCATTGACTCTCTCATACATGTCACTTGAATGTCATCCATTTGAACTTGTCTCACTCACTCTCTTTGTTGAGGTATCCAGACTACTGTCATGTATTCTCTTTTCTCAATTTCTTTTCCAGTGTGCTTCCCACCTTTCATACACATGTAACTAGCCGTGACATCTCTACAACTCTTCCTTTATAGTCTGAGTCTACAGTACGGAAGGTCACTTTCTTTATCCTTCCCACAACCATCAACTCACACTACTGTTTTCTCAGGTTTGTTCTTCACTTTTCTCTTTCATCTTTATTATTGAAATATTATCCTTCCAACAACCATCAACTCACACTACCGTTTTCTCAGTTCTGGTTGTTTACATCAACAGGTTATGAGCCCAGTAGCGCTTGAAACAAACATCGTTTCTCATCTATAGCGCTATACTCTCGAAGGATCACCACTCGTTTCCTCATCTCGGAAACCGATTATTTTATCTATTACTATCGTCGTCAACAACAGCTAGCATATCATCGCACCGATGGCTGACTCTAAACCGGAAGAATTCTCTGAGCACTCCTCGCTCAAAGTCTCCGGCATCCCGCAGCTCAAAGCACCTGACTCCGACTCCAACTATCTCGACTGGAGTTTTGTGCTTCTGCTTCATCTCCGCTCTCTCGGCATGGACCATGTCCTGCAACATACGGAACCCAAAGATCGCTCGTCTAAATGGTCGGAACACAACACCAATGTGTGTTCATTCATAGCTCGGACTGTCCACTTCAGCAATCTCCGACTCATCCGCGCGTTCGGAAGCGACGCAGCTGGAATGTGGTCGTCGCTCCGCTCGGCACATCAAGATTCGTCGGCGGGAGGCCGCATCTATTGGCTTCGAAAACTAGTCCTACTCCGAATGAACGGAGACGACATCGACTCCCACCTGTCCGAGATGGCAATCTGCGCTGAAAAACTAACCGCGCTCATTACCCCGGAAAAACCTCTAACCACCGATGACATACACTCGGCGGCTCTGCTTGGATCTCTCCCACCGGATTGGCTCAGCTGTGTGTCGTCGATGATGAACGATGATACCGTCTCGTCATCCAGAATCGTTTCCGCACTCAAGGCGGAATCGCTGCGTCGCAAGTCAAGAACCGAAGAGGATCAAGTCACTGCCTCGTTCTCCAAGGCGAAACTCACCCAGACATCGGGCCGGTCCCGTCCTCGATTCGATGAGAGTCTCTACTGCTCTTTCTGCAAACTCAAGGGCCACGAATTAGCAGTGTGTGAACGTGCCTCGAAAATACTAAGCGAACATTCCTCTTCTCGACCTCAAACGACTGAAAGTCGTTCTTCTCACAACCCCCCCACCAGAGGCAACACAGATCGTAGGTCATCACCTCGACGCCACAACTCGCCGGCTGCAGCCGGACACACTTCAGTTGTGGAACTAGGATATGATTCCTATGACGACGAGTCCGACTTCTCGGTACCCGAACGAGCTGGCAATGCCGTCTCTCTTCACCACTCTGAAGATTTGACTCCAACGTTGGATGCCAACATAGATTCAGGCTGCTCAGTCTCAATGACTCCTGATCTGTCGGCACTATCCTTCCCGAAGCGAGACAACACTCCGGTCCGCCTTGCCGATCGTTCAATTGTATCTAGCACTCATCGTGGTACTCTATGTCTTCCGCTTGACATCGACAAAAAGGTACCTACCTTAGTGGTTCCCCGTCTGCATGAACCTCTCTTATCCGTTGCTGGCATGTGTGATCGTTCTATGGCAGTGGTTTTCAACTCGGACTCCTGCGATATCTACAACACCTCCTCTTTCCATCCCACCGGAACCGTCATTGGGCGTGGGTATCGTAAAGGGAATCTCTATTATTTGCCCTCCGGTGATGTAAATTCACCATCTGTTTCCGCCGCCTGTATTCCCCGCAATGGATGCTCACTGTTGGATTATCACATTCGCCTTTCCCACATAGGCCTCAAGCCCCTAAAAAGGCTTCTCACACTCTCAGGAATACATGTCTCCGACTCGAACGACGAAGACGTCAAACAATGTGAAATCTGCGTTCGGTCAAAAATACACAGGGTCTCCTTCACCACTCGCTCTCACTACCGCTCCACTTTCCCTGGTCAGCTGATACAGTCTGATGTTGCGTCCTTTGAGGTTTCTTCACGTGAAGGCTATAGGTACTTTGTTACTTTCATCGATGACTTCTCCAAATATGTTGCTGTTTACCCCATCAAACACAAATCAGATGTATTTTCCTGCTTCAAAATCTTCAAATCATTCTTCGAAACCCAAATGCAATTTAAACTTCTTTCGCTTCGGTCTGATAACGGTGGAGAATACCTCTCCAAAGCGTTTGAGTCATTCCTGCTTTCGTCTGGGATATGTCATGAACCCGGCCCACCACACTCGCCAGAGTTGAATGGCGTAGCTGAAAGAACTAACCGGACTATTGGCAATCTCATTCGCTGCTCCCTCCTTACCGCTCAACTACCAAAATCCTTCTGGACAGATGCTCTCCGTCACGTCTTCCACTCATACAACTCCGTTCCATGCTCTACACCAGGAGGTTTTATCAGCCCAAATGATGCTTTGAACATTCCCTCGGTCAATCTCGTCTCTCTCCACCCCTTCGGATGCTTAGCGTACTATAAAACCCCAGAGGCCAACAGAAAGAAACTCAATCCGAAAGCACGCTCATCGATCTTTCTCTCCTATCTCCAAGACGGCAATGGATATCGAGTATGGGATCTTCAAACCAAGTCAAGTGTCAAAACCCGGGATGTCATCTTTCAGGACAACATTTTTCCTTATTCTCTCAAACTGATAGGTCCTTCCCCATCCGTCCAAGTTGAACTCCCGTGGCCAACATCTCCCTCTACCCCGGCTCCACCTCCTGAACCACGTCGTCCTCCGCTTCCCCTATCCCGTCCCCCCTCCCCCTTCCTCTCCTCTGCTCCTGCCCCTCCCGCCCCTCCCGCCACTCATCCTCTTACCTCAGAATCCAAGTCAAAGCCATCCCCTCCACCAAAATCAACCCCCGCTCTTCCCGCATCATTTCTTCAAGCCAGAACTCCGGAGCCGCCCATTCCTGATTCGCCCTACGTCAGCGATGAAGAATCTGATGGTAAGTCTTCTGAGCTTGGATCTCCTCTGGTTTCCCCTCTCCCTTCTTTGCCTTCCCTCCACTCTCCTCCACCCGTCCAGTCAGATTCACCCACGGCCATTCCACAGGAATCTCCTTCCACTACGGTCCCTGCTTCTCCTGAACCTCTCCCGAAGCCTCCCCCCATCCCCGCACCCCCCAGGCAATCCGGTAGGGTCCGCAAAGCCCCTGATCGTCTGGGCAACTGGGCGAAGTCCGCTACTCCTGACTCCGATGTTGACACGCCTAAAACCTGGCGACAACTACTACGCTCTCCGCAAAAAGCCAAATGGCTCAAAGCCGCTGAAGAAGAATTCTCATCCCTCATGGGCATGGAAACTTGGAAGTTGGTCCCTCGACCACAACGTCGTCGCATAATTAAGTCCAAATGGGTTTTCAAGGTCAAGCGTCGGCCGGATAAGTCCATCCTTAAACTGAAAGCTCGCCTTGTTGCCTTGGGCTATTCGCAGGTCCAGGGTGTTGACTACAAAGAAGTGTTTTCCCCAACCCTTCGTCTTGAAACTCTTTGCCTAATTCTCAGCTTACTAGCTTCCAAGCGTTGGACTGGTCGTCAAGTTGACTTCAAGACCGCTTTTCTCAACGGACACCTAGACGAAACCATCTATATGGAGCAAGCTCCTGGTTTCGAGGATCCTCACCATCCAGACTACGTATGTGAAGTTAAGCGTTCCCTCTATGGCCTCAAGCAAGCCCCTCAACAATGGAATCAACAGCTTCATGCTGCGCTTGTATCCCTGGGTCTTACTCAATCGAAATATGATCCCACTCTATACTTCAAAACCTCCAATGGCAAACTACTTGGCGCCCTCACGGTTCATGTAGACGATCTTGCAATCGTTGGTGAGCCCTCGTTTGTCGGTCCCCTGATAAAGTCTCTCGGCTCTAAATTTACCATTGGCGCAGACGAAGAATTACATCACTTCCTCTCATTAAAAATTACTCGCGATCTAGATCAACGACTCATTTTTCTATCTCAATCTCACTACATTGACAACATAATCTCACAATTCCTCACCGAGCCTTTTACTCCCACCCGCACTCCGACGGACATCCACTTCAAAGAACTTGCCAAACGGTCTGACACGGAAGCAACGTCTCCTGGACCCTACTCTCGTCTCATCGGTTCTCTCCTCTGGCTCGCACAATGCACTCGACCTGACGTGGCCTTCGTGGTCAACAAACTGTCTCAATTCCTCCGTGATCCGTCGGAAAGTCATTGGACAGCTGCACTTCGGGTTCTACGCTATCTGGGCACCACGAAGGATCTCCGTCTTCGCCTAGGCGGTTCCTTGACTTTTAGTGGTTACTCCAATGCAGATTGGGCTGAAGATCGCCTAGACAGACGCTCAACATCCGCTTATACCTACCGTTTCGGAATCGGTGCCATCTCATGGAAGTCAAGAAAACAAGCCACGGTCTCCTTATCCAGCACTGAGGCCGAATACAAAGCTCTGGCAGACTCCTGTAAGGAAGGACTCTGGCTCCGAAATATTCTTACTGAGCTCTGTCTTCGTCCACGCGCATCTCTTCCCTTACATGTCAACAACGAAGGCGCTGAGGCTCTAGCAAACAATCCTGAACATCATTCTCGAACCAAGCACATTGATGCCCGGTACCACTTCGTTCGTGATTGTGTGAAAGATGAAATCTTCACCATTATGCATGTATCCACCAAGGACATGCTAGCTGATATGTTGACAAAACCACTCCCTCGTGTCCTACTCGAACGACATCGGGAAATGTTTGGCGTGGTTTGACTCAAGGTTGTCAGCAAGGGGGGGTGTTGAGGTATCCAGACTACTGTCATGTATTCTCTTTTCTCAATTTCTTTTCCAGTGTGCTTCCCACCTTTCATACACATGTAACTAGCCGTGACATCTCTACAAC
The DNA here is from genome assembly GCA_007896445.1 of Puccinia hordei. NCBI lineage: Eukaryota > Fungi > Basidiomycota > Pucciniomycetes > Pucciniales > Pucciniaceae > Puccinia > Puccinia hordei. The sequence continues at coordinate 264,242 of RDRW01000167.1, read as the reverse complement.
TCTTACTTTATAGTCTGAGTCTACAGTACGGAAGGTCCCTTTCTTTATCCTTCCAACAACCATCAACTCACACTACTGTTTTCTCAGGTTTGTTCTTCACTTTTCTCTTTCATCTTTATTATTGAAATATTATCCTTCCAACAACCATCAACTCACACTACTGTTTTCTCAGTTCTGGTTGTTTACATCAACACTCTTCAATTCAGTCTTCTCTGACTGAAGACTTGATCAATCTCTCTCTTCAACAACATTGTTTGACCCTCTGAAGATTCCTTTCAACTCTCTCTCTCTGAATTTTCTCACTATACTCTTGCAACAGCCTCATCTATCTACTCCCCTCTCTCTTATCATTCTCTCCTCCTCTATCTCTCTTGTCCCTGATTTCTTCTCTCTTCCTTTTCTTCTTCTTTTGTCTTCTCTTTCTCCTATCATCTGGCACTCTGGGCCTTACCCAACACACCCCCACCACACATTTGTAGCATTGCAGCCCAACCCAATCTCACTTTGGAAAAATGATGACAACTTCAAAAATCTATAGTCTCTTCAATAATTGGGATGAATTTCTCCTGGCTGAGAAAGCACAACCTTGTTGATCAAGGCAAAGTGCTTTTGTTCAACAAGACTGTGACCGGATAGAATGTCTCTTGGTCAATGAGACTGTGTGTTACAACCTCATCAACAGTAAGAAATCTCTGATTGTTGATGAGGTTCAGCAACACAAAGCTGTTCAGCTTTGGTGGATGTCAGCTTGCTACTATGACAGAGCAACCTGTCACAGGTTTTCTACAAGAATTATATTATAAAAAATATAGAATATCAAATAATAGTTAGAATATTATTTGATATTCTGAATCTACACTAAAATTGACCTAGGGTACCTCACTCACAGGTACCCCTAATTCTCACTCCTTGACTATGTAAAGTAGCTTATAAGAATTAGCAAGTACCTTTTAATAAAAATGGCACTTGCATTAATTAATGCTTATATTTACATATACATATGCGTAAACCCCATTTCCGGTCACGGAAATGAGGTGTTGTGTAAATTAGGGGAGATAGTGTAAATACACTGTGTTTTACTCAAACCCCGTGTACCGCAGTCCGCAGAACTTGAAGTTCAACCCGTGTGACTGAAAGCCGCGCCAAAGTTGGGATATAAGCCCCCGCGCAAGCATTAAGCCCCTTACAGGCTCTCAGCTGGCACGCGGACTCCACAGTCACTCAGGTACACCCAAATGAGTAAAAACACGCCCCAGTGACCTCATTACATATGTTACATATGTAATAAAGGTTACTGGGGATAAAATAATTAATAATATTAGATTGTATTATTATTTATACATATAAATAAAAATATACTGACTGAACAAAACAGTACAAACAATACTGTGGCTTATTATACAAATAAGCCACTAGTATTAAATCTATAACAACCAGTACTGATGTACTACAGACTGTAAGACAATATAAATATGTAAATAAATATAAAATACATTAATAAAATCAATTGGTGACGTGTATTCAAAGCAGGGGCTGCTGAAGCGTCACCAAGAAAGCAAAAATGGCCAAAATGTGGTCCAAAGATCCCACAAGTTGGCCAATAATACCTACAGGGTCCCCAGGGGGAACTCTAGACTATTTAAGGAGCTCTTCAACCGCCCAAAGAAGGCTCCTCATGCTTCCCAATACCCACTAACAACCTTACCCACTTATTATTAGATACACATCTTTATAACACAGTCTGGTAAGCTTCTTAGTAGTTATGTTTTAGCCCTGTCTTCCCCAACAACTTCACAGTGACCACCCAGCTCCACCATCCATCCATCCAAGCGCTTCAAACTTGCCAGTTTCACCCAGAATATCCCCAAGATCCCTCAAGGATTATTACTAGTAAGTAATAACCCTTTTCTTGAAGATATTCCCCACTTTCCTTTCCTGGGATTAAACCACCCCTGTTCCAACAGGCCCCAGTGTTCCAGGTACCTAAATCCTCTGCAATTTATTTGTAAGATACCTTAGAGAGATCTAAACCACCCCTGCTTTGTCAGGCCCCTCTGGTTTTAATTATATGAAATTTATTTAATATAATTATTACCACCTTTTTCTCTAAATGTTTACAGCACAATTCCCCCATATCTTTTGGGAATTGCACCTTTTGTACCTTACCCAGAGTCTTTGTACTCTTTCCATCTATCCTTGCACCTCCTGTAGCTAGAAGGACTTGTCCTTGGCATCAGGGAGGCTGACACTCTCCGTCTAATATTTAGCTTACTCGCATCCAACGGGTGGACAGGGCGTCAAGTCAACTTTAAAACAGCCTTTTTAAATGGACACCTTGATGGGCCTATCTACATGGAGCAACCTCCCGGCTTCGAAGATCGTCTTCATCCAGATTGGGTCTGCGAAGTCACTCGTTCCCTGTATGGTCTCAAGCAGTCTCCGAGACAATGGAATCTCGAATTACATAAAGCACTCCTCCAAATTGGGTGGTCAAACTCGAAATACTACCCCACCCTTTACTTCAAACTCAGCTCAGCCAAATTAGTTGGTGCACTGACCACTCACGTAGATGATCTAGCTATTGTTGGCAAGCCTCAAGTTGTAGACTCTATCATTGCCTCAATAGGCAAACGGTTCAAGATCGGTGCCGATGAGGAACTCAATCATTTCCTATCTTTAAAAATCTCGCGCAACACGGCCACCAAGCATATTCTTCTCAATCAAGCGCACTACATCTCCGACTTATGCGTCCGCTTTCTCAATAACAAACACACTACAGTCTCCACGCCGACCGATTCCTTCTTCAAGAATCCCGGCCGTCGTCTCCCAGGAGATGATCCATCACCAGGACTGTATCCTCAACTGATTGGGTCCCTTCTGTGGGTCTCCCAATGTACCCGCCCCGATGTCTCTTTTGCTGTAAATCAACTCTCCCAGCATCTGTGTGATCCATCTGCTGCTCACTGGAATGCTGGTCTGCGGATACTCAACTACCTCGTATCAACGAAAGACCTCAAGCTACGCCTGGGTGGGGATCTCTCTTTCTCAGGCTATTCGGATTCCAATTGGGCAGAGGACAGAGACGATCGTCGGTCAACTTCAGCATACACATACCGCCTCGGCGACGGCGCGATCTCGTGGAAATCTCGAAAGCAAGAGACAGTCTCACTCTTGAGTACCAAAGCGGAGTATAAAGCCCTCTCCGACTCGTGTAAAGAGGGCCTCTGGCTTCGACACCTCTTGACAGAACTTCATCTTTGCCCGGATACCGCTATTCCTCTCCATGTGGACAACGAAGGGGCTGAAGCGCTTGCCAAGAATCCGGAACATCACGCCCGCACCAAGCACATCCATGCACAATACCATTTCATCTGCGACTGCGTTCAGCAAGACAAAACCATTCTTCTTCATGTTTCCACAAGAGACATGCTCGCTGACATGCTAACGAAGCCACTCCCCCGTGATGCTCTGGAAAAACATCGTGAAATGTTTGGACTTGTTGCTTGATTTTTCTTACATCTTCTCTCATCTTGCTCTCCATTTTTCTTTAGTTTCTCTTCTTTTTTGTTTCTCATTTTATCCATTTCTCTTTCTAAGTAAGCTCATGTGGTCAGCAAGGGGGGGTGTTAGATTTCACTGAGGTGTTATTTCTTTTTCTCTCTTATTTTTCTGCTTCTCACATTTCTATCTCATGTCACTTACATATCACAGGTTGTATGTAGTGTACCTGAGACAGCAGATGTGGAAGGATTCTCTCCTCATCCTTTTTGAGTTGCCTGTTAGTCTGCTACCATGATGTATCACCAGCTGAACCATGAGCACTACCAACCAACACCCTGGCAGTCACAAGCGTCTGTAGCCTAGTTGGTAAAGGCAGCACTCTAGCATGTGTCTCAGCTTAGCTGAGGTTGTGAGTTTGAATCTCACCAGACACATCTCCATTTTACAGTCTCTACAGGTTATGAGCCCAGATTCTACCTAAGCACTACTCGCTTACATAAGAGACTGAATGAAGATGTGAATGCTTCATGTAAGACCAAAAACCCCTCTAAGTCTACATCAAGGTCCCGGGTTCAACTCCCACAGTGGCCACACCTACATGGGTCCAAATCCCCATACTTCCTTGGGTCAAATCCCCACACTTACGGGGTCTAATCCCCACACTTAATGGGTCTAATCCCCATACCTCTTGGGTTCAATCCCAACTCTCCACATCATGTAGCAAGGGGGGGTGTTGAGTTGCCTGTTAGTCTGCTACCATGATGTATCACCAGCTGAACCATGAGCACTACCAACCAACACCCTGGCAGTCACAAGCTTCTGTAGCCTAGTTGGTAAAGGCAGCACTCTAGCATGTGTTTCAGCTTAGCTGAGGTCGTGAGTTCGAATCTCACCAGACACATCTCCATTTTACAGTCTCTACAATCCTTCCACAAAGATCACCCACTCACCCCGCCTCGTGTCTGCTGTCTCAGGTAAGTATTTCTCTCATTTCTCTTCTTTTTCATTCCTTTTCATTCATATGTGAAATGATATGATCCTTCCACAAACATCACCCACTCACCCCGCCTCGTGTCTGCTGTCTCAGCCGCTGTTTAGCTTAACACTTTCCAACTTGGGAATCTCTGGCGTTGAGATTATACAACCTCATGGCCGGGGAGGAACTCCTCCCCGGCAATGAGGTTATACAACCTCATTGTTGGGGGGCAATGAGGTTATATAACCTCATTGTCAGGGAGGAACCCCTCCCCAACAATGAGGTTGTATAACCTTGATGCCAGAGATGTCCAAGTTGGAAATCTCTGAGGTCATCCATTGGCGTGCCGTGAGACACACTGACACCATTTTGTGTGCCCGCCAAAAAAGTCTGGCGGGGGCGTATGAAAACACCAAATGGGGTTGGCGTACGCTGTGAGAACTCCTTTTGGGACAGGGGTAGTTCTGTGAGGGGGAAATAGCAGTTATAGTATTTCAGGTATGTATGAATTTATTACAACTGTTAAGGGTGGTTTGAAAGACCTGCCCTTCTATTTACTACAAGAGTTAATACAACAATTTTATTCATTGTTGTGGCTGATAACTTTCTTTTTGTTTTCTTTAAGAGACCTATTTATGTAGTAATCTCTTATCAGACAAAGATCTAATTTCAACTTACAAATAATCAGCAATGAGCTTGATGAAGGGATCAGGGACGTAGATAGTGGATGGATTGTTACAGAAAGTTCTGGTGAACGGAATACAAGCTTTTTGGAATTGATGAGGAACAAGTATTTATATGTTTTATGATCTATTTATTTTTAGATGTAGTCTGAGGAAATGAGTAAAAGGATGTTTTGGTATAATGTGAAATATTCAAAGTGTTGTACCCTCTTCCTTACACTTTAGTTAAAAGAGCACAATTTTCCTGTTGTTTTCTTTTGTGTATTTTAGACTGATATGAAAGATTTTTTTGTGGGTCACCTGATTAAGATCACACTATTTTATATGGATGAGTAATTTTATTCAATTTGCTAGCTAGATGGCGGGGGGATCAAACTGGGATGATTGTCTTTCTGGGAGGGAACAACCTCCCCTTGATATACTAAAATGTGAGGGATTTTGGCTGGTGGGATGTCTGATTGAGGTATTTATGCTGGTGGGGTCTCTTCTTCTATGCTGCCTTCATGCATGGAGTGCATAAAGTGAGCTATTTCTGCTGGTGGTGTTTCTTGTTCTACACTGCCTTTATGCATGGAGTGCATGAAGTGAGCTATTTCTGCTGGTGAGGTTATGTACTTAGGCTGTGCCACAGATCATGTGCTGCGTCTTGTGACCTAAAGTGAGCTATTTCTGCTGGTGAGGTTATGTACTTAGGCTGTGCCAAAGATCATGTGCTGCGTCTTGTGACCAGAAACTAAACTATATACTACTTCTATATATATACTATGTACTTATTATTCACTATAATTCTTTTTAACTGTATATCTTTTGATTTAGCCGTGCAAACCCTAACATAAATGGATGACTTATAGATTAAATTTACCCTAGATTTCAATTATGCACTTATATTGCTACTACTTTAGCTTCTGAAAGATAATGAAAGAATATGAGAAAATTTGAGAAGTGAGAATGGGGAGAAAGTGATTTGAACAGACTCAAGGGGACTCAATAATGGGGACCGGATTAATTATGAGGAGAACTGATAATTTCTTATTTGCTTGGACTAGGCTATGTATTTATAGACTAGATACAAGTGTTCAATTTGTGGTTCAGAAAAAACAACAATAATGAATAAGAGAAATTGAATAAAATTTAAGAGACAGAAAAAATAAGTTCTTGTAAGTAATTGACTAGACAGGCGTCTCAGTCTCTTTTTAGTCAAGCTAGACAAATTAATCAAGACAAAATATTTTTATAGGTCACAAATAGTATGAGGCGTTAATTCAACTAATTAAATTTTAATATCAGAAATTGAATCAAGAAAAAGAACAATCAAACAATTAGTGCTAGGAGTTTGTAAATACAATAAAACCTAGTAAATAAAAGCAGTGTTCTACTTTGATCAAGTTGATATAAGAAAAGGTTAAAGAATGGGATTTTTGAGAGGAACAGAAGAAGAAAAACTCAACAGAATATAATCCTGCATGATACTTGAAACAGGTTTTGGAATACCACAGTGCCAGGGGCGTGCTTTTATCAAGCCCCAGGAAAGAGTCATGAGAAAGCACTGCCAGCATAATTGCCCAGGTTGAGTTCATCCCAGTTAAACTAGGATGCAAACAACCAATTTAAAGTAGGTTGACCTCAACCAATGAAATATAAAACCAAGGGGGGTCCCTTGGATTTATATTTCATCAGTTGATTTCAACCAAGTTTGAATTGGTTGAGTGCATCCCAGTTTAACTGGGATGACTTCATCCTAGGCAATTATTCTGGCAGTGAAGTAAAACAGTATTTATAATCAAATAATTCCTTTTGTAAAAGTGAGGTGTTGAATGAAAGATGAGTAAAAGACTAATGAGTCAGTATTCACTCAGTGTTAGAGTTGTAAAGCATGATTGGGCTCTGCCATAGTAGCCAGCTTACACTAAATCTTTATCACTGAATTTAAACTGAACCAAGGGTGATTTTCTGAGTATATCTAGAGCTGAAGGATTTCAACCAAGTCTAAAAGGAGTATTCCCATCCTTGGCTAAGGGATATAATCCATAAGGATGATGGGATATATATATAGATAATTTCATGTGTCACATTCAACACATATCACTGCAAGAAACATTCTAGAAACTGCCGCAAGTTGGCATGTGGCATACTCTAGGGGCATTGATAAATGCATGCTGTCAGCCACCAAGATATTACATACATTATGTAACACTTGAAACTGCAAGCTGAATAATTAATAATACTTAATTATTTTATTATTTATTTTATTTTATTTTTTACTTTATTTATTTTACTAGATCTTCTGGTTATATAGGAAATTATACTCAACTGTTTCAACAATTGGTATATAGTGTAACAGTTAAGAACTAGCCTAAAAATATCTGGTTGATACATAAGGCTTGGGGTTCAAGCCACACTCATGACCACACATACCAATATAATAATAGAATTATTTAAAATTATGTCTGTTTGTTTATCAAAAATCCAAGGAAATTTAATTAAGGAAAATCCTTGGCAAATTAATTTTCAAACACGCAATAAATGGATAAAGAACCATTTATTGGTATAGTTTTTTCCTTGAAAATCCTTGAAAATCCCAGCATAACCCATAGTAATATATACTATAAGATTACATATGTATTTAATTATATAACTTATGTAGTATGTATTAAATACATAAGTACATGTGATTTTACATTACTGATCACTCAGGGAAAGCGCTTTTCCAAGCCTTAGTCCCCAGAAAATTTATTCACCAGCACATCTTAGTGAAATAATTATTTAATGTTGAAATAATTATTTCCCACTAAGTTATTCATTGTGAAATAATTATGGGGTCATTCCACATAGGGATGACACCATATTTCAAATCAGATCACGAACAGGGTGCTCAGTTCCCCCTGGTGATCTTGCCCTGATCACTGCTTCAAAAGAAGCTTGTGAAATAATATTTATTTTATTATTTAAGAAGGAGTTTTCTTCACTAAAATGAAGATTACTCCCCATCAATTTTTAACATACACTAGATAACTTATTATAAGCTAAAAAGGCGCTCACCTTCTCCTGTAAGTAAGGAGGACTAGCCTTTATTTATATACTATCTTTATTAGTTAAAATTCCTCAACCAAAATCCCCCCCAATCAATTAAAACACTTTAATTGGATTGGAAGAACCGTGTATAAAATCTGGTTAGCACTTCTAGGATCAAAATCCCTTATTAGAAGTTTTGGCAGCAGGGTTAGAACCTGTTATATTGCTGTACTTAGTGTTTTTATAACACTTGAGTATTATTTTTTATTGTTAATTGTTATTTTACACTATTAAAGTGTAAGTTATTTCTTTAGTCCTTACTGTACACGCCACAATAAGTGGATTAGAGTAAAGAAAGCTGACATATGGTGTCTCAACAGTGGCCTTAAATTCTTTTGGCCTTATATAAATTAATTTATTAATTTTTTTTTTTTTTTAAAAAAAAAAAAATTCGACAATTTCCACTAAAATTTTCCTGACTGAAATTTTTCTTTATTGCAACTTATTTTTTGATAGACTTATCAAACTGACATTGCTTTTATTTTTAATTTTTTTTACAGAAAAAACCGCAAACAATACACTCTCAAAATTAGATTCTTGTTATAAGAATCATTCAAAAAATTCGAACTTTTTCGAAAAATCATAACTGTTTTATTACTCAACGAAAGTGAGATTTGTTTTACATCAAAAATTTCGTCTTCATCAGAACTTCAAACTAATAACTTACTCGTCGTTCGTGTCTGAAGTTTTCGTCCCTCGTGGCCGTACCTCTAACCGCCCGTTAAACATAGTAAAAACTGGGACTGAAGTTGCTGAATTGTAAGGGTCTTCTGTGCACTTTGATTCCTCACCAGACTGTTATTATAATCATCAGTGCTATGTCAGCTTTAGGGATTCTATAGACCAGTTCACTCACTGTGCCTTGTCTAAAACAATCCTGAACCAGAACAAATTGAGAGATTCAATGGTGAACTGGTTTGGATGTGACCTATTTCCACTCTGCCCAATCATTTCATACATTGTGAGAACTACCAAAGCTGATTGCAGATCCTTCCTAGTCAGTTCGTTCCGATCCGGTCCGCGGAATACTTGTTAGGTGATTGCCCGATTTGTAAAGTGAATTTAAATCTCATTTTCCCAATTAGTGAGTGTTGCCAGGGGGCAGATGACCAATGTTGCTGCTGATAGGTGTGTTCCATCAGTTGAACAAAAATCCACTGCCATATCACAGGTAGCCAGAACATAAGCTAGAGCTGTCAATGTCTTGCCCAAACTCATGTCATCTGAAAGTATTGACCCTTGCAACGTGGTTGGTGTTGTTTTGATATCACCACTGACGTGATGCATATAGCTGCGAATCCAAGTGTTGTCAGGATGGTTCCACATGGAAAGTCTGTCATTGTCCAACGACTCATTCTTGCGGAGGAACTGGAGGGCTGTCAGCTGATGGGGTTTCAATGTGGTACAGCATTGTTGAAGAGCTTCCACAAGCCAAGCTTCTCCGGAAGTCATCCCTGCTTCAGGATTTTTGGATACATATTGCGGGATGTTGAAGAACAGGCTTGGGTTATAGTTCCAAATTGGTGTCAGCTCCAAGCCGGCAGCTGAAAAAGCTGCTTGGATAGTTTCAATGTGTTCAAAACAACCAAAAACACAACCCCAAAACTCAGACTTGACCCCTACTAGTACTACAAAAGCCCGCACCTTCATGATGTTATGATAGGTTGGTGAAATATTGCTACTGGTGACTGGAGTTGAACAGGTGGATATTGGCCCAATTAAAGGTCCAAGGTGCATGCTTGCTGTTGGGCTGAGATCTCCTACCCTCTTCCGTGGTGCACAATACACATGAACTTGGTAGCGACCTCATTGCAGGAATCCCACCTGTGGGACATGGCTTCTGGACAAGGGTAGATATGAGGAGATGGGAGCAATGAATTGCCCAAGACAGTATGTGCTCTTCATTTGTTTCACAAATGCTGGTGGTAACTTTTGATGAATGGTGGAGGAGGGAGGTAGAAAAAAAGTGCAGTTGAGTGTTGATTGTGGAGGGTGAAGGTAAACTTGCATGTCAAACAATATCCTCATGAGGTAGAATCAAGAGCATATCTTTGGGCCCTTTACCCTGACACATGGTTTTTGTTTGTGATATTATAAATGCATGTAATCCACAAAGATATTTTGGCACATGAAAGTGTAATCTGGAGTTTTGGTAAAGCAAGCTTCTTTCTTGTAGATATTGTCAGGTGATATGCCTTGCAGACCCAAATCACAAAGAAAGAATAGTATGTACGTGGTGAAACCTAAATTGGCTCCATAGTGGTGTAAGTAAAGCAGACCACACACATGGTATAAAAATCTGTTGTGGTTTACACACTGAAATATATTTCAATGCATGCCTGTCACGCTGCAACCAATGGGCTCAGCTTCGACTACTCATCAAACTTTGAAATGCATCCTCAGCCTTGAATGCATACTCAGCTTTGAGATGCTTTGGCAAATGCATCTTTGACATTCATATCACTTCAAATGCAATTGCGTGACACTTAACTCAACAAACATCTTTGACATTTAGTCAACCTCCTTCAAACTAGCATTTCTAAAAACTAGGAATTGCTTAAACCGGTGATCCTCAGTATCTTCGAACTAATCAATAACCCTTCTTCGATTAGCACTCAAGATCTGGACCCTCAGCCTGGCACTTACCCTCTTTCATCAAGCCTTGCACTTAACCTTATCTTATCACACAGGATTTACACACCACTCATCTGTTCGAAGTTCCTTTTTATCACATGTTCGAATCAATCATAGTTACCGTCATAGCATTGTTTTCAAACCTCATTGGTATATCTTTTTTATATCTGTGTATTTACTTCATACTTGTTGGTACATCTTTTTCCTATCCGTGTATTTACTTCATAATTGTATCCTGCCTTGACACTCATTCATCACTCAGATTCAACAGTAGTTCTTTTTAATATAAATACTGTTGTACTTTTCTCTTCACTCTCTTTCCTCAGTTAATTATAATAAAAGTTCTTTACGCTAAAAATCCTCTGAGTCCAACTTGACCCATTACCTTGAGTTGTGCTCATAGACTTCCTCGAGCATCTCATCTTCAAAGTTATCTTCAAACCTTCTTCAAACTTATCTTTGACGATCCTAGCCTCATTTCTCCTTTGCGCTTCGACCAAATCCCCTTAATACGTTGGGTTGGTTGCATGACAATGCCTCTAAAACAAAAAAGCACAATCCAGCAGATAATCCCAGCAACAAGGTGTTTCTAGAGATAATCTTGGAATAAAATACAAGTAATAAAGTTCAGGAAAAACAGTTGCCAGAACTTGAGCTAGTATTTCTTGTCACTCCTGCAGATACTGTGCAGCCAAATACTCAAAAAATTCACCCTGCCAACCTATGAAGAGGGAAGGAGACTCAGTTATTTGCAAGGTTGGAAAGACTAGAGCAAAGAAAAACATTCTGTGAGCAAAGCTTGGGTGTTAACATGTAAAACACTGAATGTCTGATTTCCTATTTCTTACAAAAGGTACCCAGTTAAACAAAAACATTTTTGGGGTAAAAGTAAGAGCACAAGAAATATCAAATAGGGAAATCACTTGTTAATTCATGCTTATCTACCATTCTCCATTTCAAGAATAACATCTATCAATATGAGCTGAGCAAACTCATTAGATATCAAAAAAATCCATCAAGACCTCATTTTTTATTCATCAACTGCTGTCTGTGGCCTCACACCTGCTTGTAATTACAAAGTCAATTTCTTCTTCAATTTGGCATGTATATTTCCTTCTTAGTTGGCATTAGTCACATCCAAGATTCTAACTGAAAAATTGATCTTAATTTGTTGGAATCTAATAGACCTGAAGTGACCAATATTGATGAGAGGAGGAGGTATTGTCATCTTCCATTAAAGTTCACATTCCAAGCTATTGGATTTGGGGCAAATTGACTTCCTGAATGTTGGGCCAGAATAATGATTTATGGACAGAAAAATTGGACTATATATCTCTATAAAATTATCATGGACTAAGTCTAAAAATTACATCAGTAAAAATCAAACATGAGTCCAAACTGGGAACAAACACCCCTTCATCATAGTTTCTCCAACAGTTCATAGTGAGTTAAGCATGAAATCGACATGATTCCCAGTTGAACTCAATCTGACTGTCAGCTTGCTACTATGACATTTCCTACAAAAATTATTATAAAAAAAAATGTAATATCAAATAATAGTTGAGATATTATTTGATATTCTGAATCTAAACTAAATTTAACCTAGGGTACCTCACTCACAGGTACCCCTAATTCTCACTCCTTCACTATGTAAATTAGCATACAAGAATTAGCAAGTACCTTTAATAAAAGGCACTTGCATCAATTAAATGCTTATATATGTAAATACATATGCTTACACCCCATTTCCAGTCACAGAAATGAGGTGTTGTGTAATTGAGGGGAGATAGTGTAAATACACCGTGTTTTACTCAAACCCCGCGTACCGCAGTCCGCAGAACTTGAAGTTCAACCCGCGTGACTGAAAGCCCGCGCCAAAGTTGGGATATAAGCCCCCGCGCAAGCATTAAGCCCCTTACAGGCTCTCAGCTGGCACGCGGACTCCACAGTCACTCAGGTACACCCAAATCAGTAAAAACACACCCCAGTGACCTCATTACATATGTTACAGATGTAGTAAAGGTTACTGGGGATAAAATAATTAATTATATTAGATTGTATTATTATTTATACATATAAATAAAAATATACTGACTGAGCAAACAGTACAAACAATACTGTGGCTTATTATAAAATACAATTAAGCCACTAGTATTAAAATCTATAACAACCAGTACTGATGTACTACAGACTGTAAGACAATATAAATATGTAAATAAATATAAAATACATTAATAAAATCAATTGGTGACGTGTATTCAAAGTAGGGGCTGCTGAAGCGTCACCAAGAAAGCAAAAATGGCCAAAATGTGGTCCAAAGATCCCACAAGTTGGCCAATAATACCTACAGGGTCCCCAGGGGGAACTCAAGACTATTTAAGGAGCTCTTCAACCGCCCAAAGAAGGCTCCTCATGCTTCCCAATACCCACTAACAACCTTACCCACTTATTATTAGATACACATCTTTATAACACAGTCTGGTAAGCTCCTTAGTAGTTATTCTTTAGCCCTGTCTTCCCCAACAACAACACACTGACCACCCAGCTCCACCATCCATCCATCCAAGCGCTTCAAACTGTCCAGTTTCACCCAGAATATCCCCAAGATCCCTCAAGGTTTATGACTAGTAAGTAATAACCCTTTTCTTGAAGATATTCCCCACTTTCCTTTCCTGGGATTAAACCACCCCTGTTCCAACAGGCCCCAGTGTTCCAGGTACCTAAATCCTCTGCAATTTATTTGTAAGATACCTTAGAGAGATCTAAACCACCCCTGCTTTGTCAGGCCCCTCTGGTTTTAATTATATGAAATTTATTTAATATAATTATTACCACCTTTTTCTCTAAATGTTTACAGCACAATTCCCCCATATCTTTTGGGAATTGCACCTTTTGTACCTTACCCAGAGTCTTTGTACTCTTTCCATCTATCCTTGCACCACCTGTAGCTAGACGGACTTGTCCTTGGCATCGGGGAGGCTGACACTGACATTGGACTCACATCAGACAGCTTGGCAGATAAAATCACGGTCTGGCACTCTCTAGAGAGTGCCACAGATTCCCCCCTGGTGCAACCGTCAGAGTCATAACGGGACTTGTGTGGATCCTCTGACCAAGGTGCCTCAAAATCCATCACCAATCTACCCAACTCCACAAGCCAAAAGATTTGCACAGGCCACTTGCAAGCTGGAAACCACTACTAATTTCTATATCATTTGATGTGCCCCATCTCAAACTCCCACTTCCACCAAACCACTCATCTACTTGCCCACACTACCAGCATCATTGCCTACGTTGAGTTCATCCCAGTTAAACTAGGATGAAAACAACCAATTTTAAATAGGTTGACCTCAACCAATGAAATATAACACCAAGGGGGGTCCCTTGGATTTTTATTTCATCAGTTGATTTCAAACAAGTTTAAATTGGTTGAGTGCATCCCAGTTTAACTAGGATGACTTCATCCTAGGCAATTATGCTGGCAGTTCCAAACTCAATGCCCCACCCCTTCAAGTTTTTGCGTTTTCCACCTACACTCCACATTTCATCTTTGAACACCTTTTGATCCACACAAACCCACACACATCCACCGTTACCACCCTCTCTAGAATCATTCAAACTCTTTACGCCATGGCACAATTTTGCCCTGCCAACAAAGTCAACTCCAACATCCTTGATGGTGAGATGCACATGATTGTTTTTTGTCCTGGAAGTGGCAGGGGCAAGTCAGCTGGTATGTATCATCCTTCTTTCAATTCTCTTGTCTCTAATCATTTCAACAAATTCAACATTGTTTTGCTCTCCAGGAACTTATGTTTGCAACAATCTTACCGCTTCTGAAACTGTGTTGGAAGACCAACATTGGGCAAAGCTCCAGTCTCACAATGAATTTCTTGCCAGCCGCATGGAATCCATCTCTCAATTGTGTTATCAGAAAAACAAAAGCTTGATGCAAGAGTATGGCATACCCAATTGGTTGCAGGAGGATTGGCTCAAAATGAAGAAAGAGGACCAGATTGAGTATAAATTTGCATCTAATGTTTCTGTCACTTACAATGGTCTTCACAACAAAGCTCATCAAGACAAAAAAGACATCAATGGCTGGACTTATGGTATTTTCTCCTAAATTGGCAAGAAATCTGGTCAACCCATCCCCCCTCCTTCTGGTGATTTGGGCCATGGTTTTTGCTTTCCCAGACATGCTTATCTCATTAATTTTTGAACGTCTCAAGGTATTTAAGAGATTTTTTGGCAAACCACCCAATTTGAACACCACACTACAAAACCACCACCTTCCCTTCAACATCATGAAGAAAACGCTTGGACTCATTTTGGTTGCTCTTTCCAAATCACCAAAAATCTTTCCAACAGTTTTTTCCTGGTGGTGAACCATCCTATTTTCTATTTCTATCTTGAGTTAATTTCAAATACCTTATCATCAAATCATTACACTTTTTTTATCCTGTTTGATGTGCAACCATGTCCCCAATGGATGGGTCCATGGAATTGTGATTTGACATGGAAATTCACAAGAATTCACCATTTCCTTCAATATACTATGTAAGTTATTCAATGGGGTCATGCTCACTTACAACCAATACCTGGTATTTGTAACACTGCTGTGCGCAAAGATAAAAAATGAAAAAGCATGAGATAAACGGTAATATAGATCTGATATAAACAGAGAAATAGCATGAGATAAATGTTCAGATCAGTGTGGAATAAATATTGATATAATGATGATATATACATTCAGATAAGAATGAGATAAGAATGAAATAAGCCAGAACCACCTTTATGTGGGTGAGACCACTTTTTCTGTGGTGCTATAAGCAAAATAAATAAATAAATATGAAAGAACCAAGTGGATCAAGAGAGAATTCACTGTACTCACAAGGTCATCCACATTGGAGCCACTTCTCATCCTTTGTTCCACCTGTGAATAGTATCCACAGTACTTACTGACCTGGTGTTGAATATGATACCAACGGTATTCAAGTGACTTCTTCAAGCGGGTTGGGAAGGGTTTGAATTCCTTGATGTTCAAATTTTTCTGAGTGATTTTGTCAATAAGCTCGATGTAGAACGCATAGATCCAATCCCAGAATGCTGACCTTGTCTGATTTTTTGCTATAACAGCATCCTTCAATGTGTTAAGCCAACTTGTACAAAGACTTTGGTCTTCTTTGGGTCGCCAGTTGGGAGGCTTTGGGCTCTTTGGCTTGGATTTGGCAATGTGTTTGAGGGTTTTTTTCTGGACTTGAGTCTTCAAGTCCAGATCTTGGGTCATTCCGTCTTTTTTTGGTTTTATAGCAGCAAGAGCAGGGTCAATCTCAATCTCTACGTTGGATGACATGTTGAAAGAGAGGAAATTTGACCAAAATTGGATGTGGAGGTGTTTTGCTGGGTTGGAGTAGACTCGCCAAAAGTGGAGGGCTGTGGCGAGTTGAGGAGACTCGGGATGTGTTTGGCGAGTCGGGTAGCGAGTCCGTTGGAGCGCAAAAACTTGCCTGACTCGCTAATTAATTAGGGTCGCGAGTCCCAGTTTAGCGAGTCCGTTGGAGATGCTCTAAGTTGATTGGGGTTGTTAAGATGTGTAGGAGTACTTGGTTGTGATTATCTTGTGACAGCTTAGTTTCTCTTTCTACTGTGCCGCAGCCATGTGTGTTTAGTCTATTATCTTTGGGCGCCGGTACCGGTTTCTCTTCTCTTCTTCACCGAGTTGAGGAACCGATACCGGGATGCTAACCTGAGCCATTGGTGCTATCGCCGGACACGCCACAGGTTAGTACATGCAATCATACACCGAGTTGAGGAACTGATACCGGGACGCTAACCTGAGCCATTGGTGCTATCGCCGAACACGCCACAGAGCTGTTACGGATTTGCTCCTAATAGGTTAAAAGCCGTTTCTACGAAACAAGCGTACCTGTAACCGGAATCCTCCTTGGCCCACCAAATGAACTTTGCTAGATTTGCGACAGAAAGATCATCAGATTCAGACAAATCTAATCCACAAGAACGATTTAATCCCGAAAGAACCATGGATAACAACCCAGATCAAATGTCGACGCTGCAGGCCCAATTCAGAGAAATGCAGAACGTCATGCACCAACAAGCGGAAATCATATCTGGTCTTACCGCTGCGGCACGTGAACACCATCAAGGACATCATCCCCTGAATTCAATGTCAAGCAAAGTTTTAAAGCAGTTCATCAAATCACCTGCTAAATTCTACATCAAGGTCAACCCTAGAAAACCTCGTCTCTCATTCGATGGATCCAACTATACTGAATGGGAGACCGCAATCGATAGGACGCTTCAACACGCTTTTGTCCGCGATAACTCTTTCCTAAACGACAAACAAGATAATTTTTGCTTGCTCAACTCACTCCAGAACAAAGCCGTTGGGATGCTGATGCGCGGCACTCTCGACGACGCTTTGCTTTCCATAGTGGAGTCGCACGAAATATCTTCGTCGAAGGAATGATTTGACTTGTTAAAATCTAAGTGCAAACAATCAGGAAGACGTCACAAAGTCATCCTGGTTGAGAAGATTTTGACCTTCACCAACGAAAAGTCAGCTGCCAGTGAATCATGGCTCGCTCAATTCTGCGCCATCATGTCAGATATCGAACGTGCCAAAATAACCGTCAACGAACTAGGCGGTCTAATACTACAATCAATCGCGAGGGCACCACCAGGTACCAATTTGAAGAACTTTGAGTACTCGATTAGCCAACCCCTTGATGATATGCCGACTACGCCAACTTTTGGGCAAGTGACGACGGTAATACAATCTGCCCTCAGCAAAGTTTCAAAGGGACACCATCTCACCCCGGGATCTATTCCGTCCGACGTTGAAATGTCAGTCAATGCAATTAATTATCGGCGTCAGAACGATTGTTACAAGCCCCCTCACAAGCGCCAAAACAAACAGACGACCCAGCCAAGCTCAGGAAAGTTCTCCCTGGAGAAGGCGACTTTCTATCGAGGAAAAGGCCACACCGACTCACTTATGGAGAAGTATGGTTATGCATGCTTATACTGTAAGGAAACCGGCCACTGGTATTCTGATTGTGACATCTACTGGGAAGACGTTTGTCACGGAAAAATAGCAGCCCCGCCCATGAACCATAATGAGAAGGGATCAAAATTTGTACCACCAACTCGTGCAAACAAAACGTATGGACAACCAAAACATGGAACCTCGAGTCAGATACAAAAATCTAACGGCCGCATCTGAAAGATAGATGTACCTGATTCAAACGAGGGTACCATCCTACTTGACTCAGGTTCCACGATCAATGTAAGTGGGAAATCAAGGTTTTTCATGATAACTGCCCACTTAGATGTACCTCTAACTGTCTTGCTGGCAATCTCAAAATTTGTCGCTCCAATTGACTCAATTGGAATACTCAGAATACCAACGCCCACGGGAGTGATGGTGATTAAGGATGTGTATTACTGCGAGGGGATAAAAGGATTGATCTTGTCAACCGGACGCTTGATTAGTGACGGATGGAAGTTCAATCACGAAGGTACTTCGGCACAGTTGATTGATACAGTAGGGAAATTGTACCAACTCCAGTTTGAAAATTTTTGTTGGAATGTTGTAACATCCCGGTGTGAAGAAATGATAAATAAAATTTCCCAGAAACCCTCCACTGAGTTACACATGTGGCATTGTTGACTCAGGCATGCATCTGAAGAAGTGGTAAGGAAATTCATTCGAATGAATCTTCCCGACATGAAACTCAAGAATGCCCCATTCTTCTGTGTCCAATGTGCTAAACCAAAAGCTAGGGATGTGAAAGCTAACGGTGTGGAAATAATGGCGACCTTGGTAACAGAAATGGTAGGTTGCCCTTCTTCCTGGTTGGTTCCGGTGGTTCTTTGATTTCCTCTGCGGGATAAACACTGTCAGCGGAAAGTCAACTGGTTTCCCTGCAACACCTTTACACTCAGCAAGGGGACCGTTCCTCTTGCGTTCGTCGTCCTGATGATGCCCTACGCAGTTCCTCTTGTCCGCACACGCTGAATAATCGCTGAGAGAACTCTAAACAATGAGGTTTTCTTATGTACGCTGTAGTTGATAGCTATCTACTAAGATGATAAGATAAGATAAGACCCGCAGCCCTGGTACAACCCTCTATTTATACAACAGTCCCCCCGATCATGTCCCGCATTCCCCGGTACTGTCCCTGGAGCCCTACTTGCCTGTCTCCTCGATCCCGCATCACACCGCAGCCTGTCCCCGACTACTATACCCCGTTGACCCCCGCAGCCGTCTGTCGCTTCCCTGCGCACGACTCGGCTTCTTCTGCCCCCGCTCCGCTTGCGGCCTGGCGCCCCGAACCCCGTGGTTCCGCCCGGTCCATTACATCGCGCATACTGAAGCGGCCTTCGTCCGCTCGACCGATTGCCCGCGCCAACTATAGAATGTCACATGCTGCACCCCGTGCTTTTCTCCGCGGAATGTCCGATGACATTTGGTAGATACCCCTTACCTCAGCCTCAGTCTGCCGCTGAGCCCGCGGCTGCGGGCTCAGCTTCAGTGCTGCACCTCTGGTATATAAGTTCTCCCACAACTGCGCGGTTACCAATATCCCTCGGGAACACCCCTTGGACCTCTGTATGACTGACGTGGCCGGACTGTTTCCAATGGACATCAGCGGCTGCTGATACATATTGACCTTCCGAGACCTCGCCAGCACCTACACGTTCTGCGCGACATTGAAGGCAAGGAGTGAAGTGCCAGACAAAATAATGGCATGGATCATGCATCTGACAAACACCGTGGGTCGCACGCCATCTTACTTAAGATGTGATAACGCGGCAGAATACGTTGGAAATCTACGTGAGTGAGAAAATTTGAGAAGTGAGAATGGGGAGAAAGTGATTTGAACAGACTCAAGGGGACTCAATAATGGGGACAGGATTAATTATGAGGAGAACTGATACTTTCTTATTTGCTTGGACTAGGCTATGTATTTATAGACTAGATACAAGTGTTCAATTTGTGGTTCAGAAAAAACAACAATAATGAATAAGAGAAATTGAATAAAATTTAAGAGACAGAAAAAATAAGTTCTTGTAAGTAATTGACTAGACAGGCGTCTCAGTCTCTTTTAGTCAAGCTAGACAAATTAATCAAGACAAAATATTTTTATAGGTCACAAATAGTATGAGGCGTTAATTCAACTAATTAAATTTTAATATCAGAAATTGAATCAAGAAAAAGAACAATCAAACAATTAGTGCTAGGAGTTTTTAAATACAATAAAACCTAGTAAATAAAAGCAGTGTTCTATTTTGATCAAGTTGATATAAGAAAAGGGTAAAGAATGGGATTTTTGAGAGGAACAGAAGAAGAAAAACTCAACACGCCCCCTCTGTTCTGAACAAAAGAACTAGAAAATAAGAAGTGGAGATGGATTTTTGTTGACATAGGTTGTATGAGCCTTCTAATTGTTAATGGTGTTGTTTTAATGAGTAGAGGTAGTGTTGTTTTAAGAGTGTATGTGATCGAGTTGTGATGGAAGTGAGTGTAGTTGAGGTCGCGCGAGATTGCAAATGAACAGGTTGAGTGTATGTGATAAGAGAAAGAGGCTGAGGACACTGCCAGCATAATTGCCTAGGATGAAGTCATCCCAGTTAAACTGGGATGCACTCAACCAATTTAAACTTGGTTGAAATCAACTGATGAAATATAAATCCAAGGGACCCCCCTTGGTTTTATATTTCATTAGTTGAGGTCAACCTACTTTAAATTGGTTTTTTGCATCCTAGTTTAACTGGGATGAACTCAACCTAGGCAATTATGCTGGCAGGTGGAAGACTAGGTCATGAGGTAGCGAAGATGAGGTAGCGAATCGATCGAACAATCGTTTCCAAGAAGAGATGGTTGAGGAGGATAGTGTGATAAGAAGAAGACAAGCAGGCAACGAGGGGGTTCATAGCGAATTTGGAGATGAAATCACATGGTGCATAAGCTGTCATATTGAATGTCGTCGGCGTTCATCCGAGTACCGTCCGGAAGGGTGCACCAGTTGGTGACACTTTGTTGTTGATGATAGTTATTGATGACGGTAAAATGAGCGGACTCGGTCTTTGGAGCTTTCTCAGGAAACTTCACCCAACAGTTGTGGTGACGATGGCCGGTTTTCTTGCAGTGAGAGCAAACTGGAGACGAGTTCGATGTCGAGTTCGAGACACAATTAGTCGTTTTGGAATTGGTGTACATGGACGAAGGAGTCGATGAGTCCATCTGACTAGACTCGTTCTTGATGTTGTTTGAGGTAGCGAACGCCTCTAGTCGCTTAATGATATCTTCAAACGTTTCCGTTGCAAATCCCATGGAGACGATGTCCCGAAAGGATTGGAATTGGCCTTGAGGAAGTTTTCGGAGCATGATCATCATCTTGACTTGATCATCGTTCAAAGTATTGGCGAGAACAAGTTTTTTATTGGCAAGTCGAATTTCGGAACAAAAGGAAGCTATGTTAGTGTATTCGAGATCGAGGAAGGTGTCCAAAGCAGTCGATCGGGCTATGAGATCGCTCCCGGCGTATTTGTTCTGGAGGAGGGTCCAAAGTGCTCGGCCGTTAAATTCATCCTTGTTTGGCAACGTGGTACTGACAAGAGCGAGATTATTCTCATCAAGGTTCTGAATGATACGGTTGTATCCCTTGCGATTCAAGACATTCAGGTTTGCCAACTCTTCCGGCGAGGTCTTTTCGTTTGGCTTGATTAAACCAATAACAATATCGAGGGCACCAAGATCGTCCAGCTTGGATTTCATGGGATAGATCCATGTGGCGTAGTTGCTAGAGGTGAGGAGATAACGAGTAGACTGAGTTACGGTTTCTGACATAATGAAGGGTTGTTAAGAAAATTTTCTGAGGTGCGGATTGGAAGCAGTCAGTTCAACTGTTAATCGTGAGAAAATTTGAGAAGTGAGAATGGGGAGAAAGTGATTTGAACAGACTCAAGGGGACTCAATAATGGGGACCGGATTAATTATGAGGAGAACTGATAATTTCTTATTTGCTTGGACTAGGCTATGTATTTATAGACTAGATACAAGTGTTCAATTTGTGGTTCAGAAAAAACAACAATAATGAATAAGAGAAATTGAATGAAATTTAAGAGACAGAAAAAATAAGTTCTTGTAAGTAATTGACTAGACAGGCGTCTCAGTCTCTTTTAGTCAAGCTAGACAAATTAATCAAGACAAAATATTTTTATAGGTCACAAATAGTATGAGGCGTTAATTCAACTAATTAAATTTTAATATCAGAAATTGAATCAAGAAAAAGAACAATCAAACAATTAGTGCTAGGAGTTTGTAAATACAATAAAACCTAGTAAATAAAAGCAGTGTTCTAGTTTGATCAAGTTGATATAAGAAAAGGGTAAAGAATGGGATTTTTGAGAGGAACAGAAGAAGAAAAACTCAACAGTGAGCGTCTTGCTGAAGTGGGAACGGAACTAGCCCCAATCTCGCCATACCATCCAGAGCAGAACGGCGAAGCCAAGTGGGTCAATTTGGGGACATGGCCAGAACCATGTTGCACAACAGTAAATTGACAAAAATTTATTGGAGCTACACTTACAAGACGGCGGCGTATATTCACCACAGGATACCAAACTCTTGAGTTGACTCATCACCTCTTGAAAAACTCTTTGGTATTCGGCCATCCCCCAACAAACTGTACCCATTTGGCGCGAGGGCTGTCGTCCACGTTCACAAAGAGCTGAGAGATAAACTAGATGGGCGGGCAGCTGAATGTATTGTGCTAGGCTACCCATCGGCAGGTTCTGGATGGCTGTTCTACTCCCCGAAGCTGAAACACGTTGTCCATTCAACCTCGGCAACATTTCCCGAGTACCAAGAACTACCTGTTGCCGAAGCTCGTGAAGACGTAGCGAAGGGTTTCAACCAAGTGATGGGATCAGATTGCAACGAAACCTACGCACCGACAGCTTCGTTGAACACACTTCGTATGCTTATTTCAATAGCTACATCCAACAGCTACCCGACAGCCTCATTTGATATTAGTTCAGCCTACCTATACAGTCCAATCGAGGAAGATGTGTATGTTCAGCCACCTGTCGAGGTTGTACCGGAATGGAAGGGAAAACTCATGCGACTCAAGAAAGCCATGTACAGGACCCAACAAGCGGCGAGGTGCTGGTGGAAATTTTTCAGCGGGAAGATGGCGGGTTTTGGCTTCACTGCAAGTGAGCTAGAACCATCTCTTTATTTCTGTCGAAGGCAAGACAAGTTTGTAATCATCTGGTTGCATGTCGATGACGGGTTTGCAATGGGGTCATCGATCCGTGTCCTAGAAAATCTTCGGAAAGCTATTTCAAGCGAGATGGAAGTAAAATGGTCCAACAAGGTAGAAAAGCTTGTCGGCATCAACATTACACAGATGGGAAACTACACTCGAATAGATCAATCAACACTAATCGACCAGATCATCAAAGACTACTCCCGTGTTTGCTACCCAAGAAGATGCACTCTGCCTGAAGGACCCCTAGAGATCAATCAAGGTAATCCGGTAAATGCGACGGACTACAGGTCAACCTTGGGCTCACTAATGTACCTGTATGGTGGGACGCGCCCAGACTTGTTGTATTCAGTTAATTTGCTTGCGAGGTATAGTGCGAATCCATCTGAGAAACACTGGGAGGCTTTGGACGTGTTGGTCAGATATTTGAAGAGGTTGAGAGAGCTTGGATTGATGATGAGCATGGAAAAAGGGGGTATGCAGCTGTGGTCTGATTCGAATTGGGGGGGAGAACACGAGCGATCAACGTCTGGTTATCTGATCAAGCATGGCGGTAATAGCATTGCGTGGGGAGCCAAGAGGCAGAATGTGGTAGCTTTGTCGACGTGTGCGGCAGAGTACATCGCATTGTCAACTGGGGCTCAACAGCTGGCGCATCTTCAAACCTTATTAATTGACATCAATCAAACAGTACCGTTAGAAATCTTCTGCGACAACGAAGCGGCAATTTTGATAGCGGGAGACAACGCATCAAAGAAAAAGACTCAATATCTGTCGCGTGCCTTTTATTTCATCAATGACTTTATTCGACAATACAACATCAAGATACAGTGGACGAATACACATGATCAAGCAGCCGACATTCTCACCAAGAGACTAGGTCCCAACCTAATCGAGAAAGCTTTGTCAAAACTCAATCTATCCGGGGTCAACATCACAACCGAGGGAGGGGATGTTAAGATGTGTAGGAGTACTCGGTTGTGATTATCTTGTGACAGCTTAGTTTCTCTTTCTACTGTGCCGCAGCCATGTGTATTTAGTCTATTATCTGTGGGCGCCGGTACCGGTTTCTCTTCTCTTCTTCACCGAGTTGAGGAACCGATACCGGGACGCTAACCTGAGCCATTGGTGCTATCGCCGAACACGCCACAGGTTAGTACATGCAATCATACACCGAGTTGAGGAACCGATACCGGGACGCTAACCTGAGCCATTGGTGCTATCGCCGAACACGCCACAGAGCTGTTACGGATTTGCTCCTAATAGGGGTAATCCCTTTTTGCGCGCTTGCGCGCTCCCGCAAGCATGAAATCCTGACAAAACCTTGTAAGATTTGATGAGCAGTACATCCTGATGAAGCAATAAGTTCTAGACCTTTCAATTCTTTCAATTATTGTTTGTTTGCCATTCGATAAATTCTCCAAGGTTGTTCAGTCTCGCGGTCCTCTAGGTATTTCAGAGTTCTCTCTCCTTCGTTTGTTTTCTAGCTTTTTATGTTTCCAGTATCTGAAGGTGGAAGATTGTTGACCGGTCGACCCGGGCGAGACCACCCGAAGCGTCCGTCCATTAGCTTAATACGACTCCGTGCGAGAAGAGAGGGATAGCTAATTAGCTGGAGCACAGACGAGAATAACAGGCCCAGGCGGGGTTGATTTGGTTATCATTGATATCAGCTCGTTTGCTTGCAGTACTCATCACATGGTCTCTCCTGCCGTACACAGGGGAAAGCTCGATCAATTTACTTGAGCGGCCCCGTCAAGGGTTCTGTGTGTTTTGGGCACCTTTCAGTACTTGTTAGAAGTATTTATGTACCATCTAGCGTAATTCAAACCTAATTTAATTCTCGTCAGCGAAGCTTCTTCTTGATACCCCAGTCATAACCTCTGGCAGTCCAACGTATTACTTGAAGCTGAAGGTCACCCATTTAAGATCAGAAGCCCAGGATGGCAACATCGGTTAAGCTACTATGCATCATTCTTTTGTTTCAACTGAACTCGGCCTTGGCAGCTACTGCTGGATGTAAGCAAATTTTCCATTTCCTGTCTCCCACCTCTTTGCACTGATCACGTCGGTCGGCCCAGCTTCAACAGAGGATCGCCACATGAGTCCCACTCAGAGCACTCAATCAAATTACTCTTTTAGTTTCGCACTTGAAGGACCGCCTGGTTTAACTAAATCGGTCTCGGCTAAGTGGCAGGGTGGTGCTTATAGATTTATATTGACAACAGTCACAAGTTTGCAACATCATTTCCACAAGAGGGGAAACCGAATCGTTAAGGATCAGCATTTTGTCTATCGTCCCACGCCCCAAACCCATTGGCGCAAGTGAGTCGACTAGATTTTCTTCTAGCCTTGCTCTGGCTTGGTCCTCAACTGTCTTATTTTGGTGGGCTGAACGTACAGGTCGAGTGATGACATCACCAAACCTAGGAAAGAACCGTACCATGTGGGTCAGCTTTGTTCATAACCAGCGGAGTCATGACCTGACGATCCTAGTTTTTCAATTTTGCAGAACCAATCATCTGCTTTCTTCGGACTGTTGAATTCCTCACCTTATGCAGCATTTGTCGATCCCCCTTCTGAATCATTCCTCTCCCTATCAGTCAAAGTCACTCCAAAGCCATCATCTAAACAAGCTTCTTCAATATCCCAATCTACTTCGAAGGCCTCGACCGTGTCAGGTGAGCGGGCTGCTCAAACTACCAGAAACCTGTCCTCATCACATCATGCGCCAAGAAAGTTCTCGAGGGCTACTGCCACTGTAGGTAGTAGTCTTCCCTTATCCTCACAGAAGATCTTGCCTCTCAAGCGTCCAGGAACCCCAACCGCCTTATCGGCCATCCCTTCATATAATGGTCGGAGGGCAGCTTGGAGATTTCGAAGAAGCTTTTTGAACTTGAATACACCACAGTATGGTAATTATGTACTCTCGCATCATGTTAACAATGTGCGACAAGGTGAATAATCCCCGATTGACTCCGCCACAAAGTAAAGCAGATAACCAATCAGATTGCTAAAATTGCACACCATATGGTCATTACTAGCTACGTTGCAACGCTCAACACCCCTCGGAAACATCCAGATCAACGGGCCGGGGATACTTACGTAAAATATCTCATGTGAGTTTTAACCACTCCTGTGAACTTGAGATCATGAACCCAGATACTGATTGCTCTGTTTTGTAACAAAGAAGAACCCGCAGAACTACACACAATGGGAAGCGACGCGGAACAAGCCCATCCTCAATCTTAACAAACGTGAAAGCAAGCCTCTTGAGACCTGAACATTCCAATTCAAAAATCTTTCCAAACCAACCATTTTTGAAACCTAAATATATCTATTTCGCCATGAACAATCCATACCAAGTAGAAGCCAAGATGATTGTATCAAATTCAACATTCCAACTGCCTTTGGATGATAATTTTTCAGGAAACAGCATTCCTTTGTAGATAGCAGCTTACGCTCACAATGGGGTTTTATGCATCCACAAGAGTTTTAAACAGTTTTTTTTTGTCTGGAACAGAATAATGTTGGAATTGGACTGTTTGAATTTTTCATGGGGTTTCTTTCCTTTCCTGAAATTTCATGTATGTATATTGTGGTGAGAAAAGCATGACCTTGATAGAAAGATGTCAAATTGAATCTTCTCTGCCAATAATGTGTGTTTTCAGATTGATAGTGTGCATCCTAGAATCTACTTCTGAAACTGTGTCAGACTATGTGATGCTAAGACACAATTCCTCTAGCTATCAAAATTCCTCTAGCTATGTATGGTGCAAGTAATAAGTTTTTTTGGGCACAAATTCTTTATGAAAAAAGATTTAACTAATCCCTCAGAGATTGAGAATTAAAAATATAGCATTTTTGAATTTAATTTATAGTTTGATTTAATTCAATGAAATAAAAATAACCAGAGGCACCTGATAAATCAGGGGTTGTTCAAATCCCTTTAAGATATCTCACAGATGCACAGTATTTAGGTACCTTTGAGATGTTGGGGCCTGTAAATCAGGGGTGTTTTATATCCCAGATTTAAGCAATGGGGGAAGTTGAAAGTGCCACAAAAAATGTCAGCTTGCTACTATGACAAAGCAACCTGTCTCAAGCATTTAAAACATTGATAAATAAGAATACATATAAAAATAAAATAGTATATCAAATAAAAGTTACAATATTATTTGATATTCTGATTCTAAACTAAAATTGGTACCTCATACATTGTATTGATTTGGATGCACCCTTTTTTATCAAGCCTCTCAGACAAGACTTACTGTCAGCTTGCTACTAGGACAGAGAAACCGGTCACAAGCATTTGAAAACATTGAAATAAGAAATACATATAAAATATATATATATTTTGTATCAAGTAATAATTAGAATATTATTTGATATTCTAAATCTACGCTAAGATTAACCTGGGGTACCTCACTTACAGGTACCCCTAATTCCTACTCCTTGGTTATGTAAATTAGCATTGAAGATTTAGCAAGTACCTTTTGAAATAAAAGGCACTTGCATGAATGTATGCTTATATACACCAGGAAAAATCAATTGTCACTAGACTACAGGTGACATCAGCCTAGGTTCAATGAGCTGCCCATTAGTAGCACAGTTCGCCTCATGTACTGCCCCTTGTAGGGCACAAAGGGGCCATTGTAGCCTAGTTGGAGGGGAATCAGAGCTAGAGCAAAGCTACAGCCATTGTTTCTTGATGTCACCAGACGTCAGGTGACAGTTTATTTTTCCTGGTGATATATATTACATATATGCTTACACCCCATTTCCAGTCACGGAAAGGAAGTGTTGTTTAAATTAGGGTAGATAGTGTAAATCCAGGGTGTCTCATTCCAAACCTGCGTACTGCAGTCTGCACAGCTTGAAACCAACTCGCGGGACTAGGAGCTCACTCCAAATTTGGATTACAAGCCCCTGCGCAAACATTAGACCCCTTACAGGATCCCAGTGTCACGGACACCAGAGCCAATAAAATAAATACTCAAAGCAACAAAAAGTGCCCTAGTAACTTCATTACATATGTTACATATGTAATAAAGATTACTAGGCCCTAGTATGGATATTTATACTATTTTATAATATTATATATACAAAAATAACTACAGTAATAACTGAAAAACATTATAAAATAAGGACTGTGGCTTATTATACAACACCAATAAGCCACAGATACTAATAAATATCAACCAGTACTAATTTACTACAGACTGTAATTAATACAATAATAAATAAATATAATAAAATAAAATATGTATTACCTTGGTGACTTGTACTCAAGGCACAAGCTTCTTTAGCGTCACCAAGAAGGCCAAAATGTGGTCACAGCGCCCACAAGTTGGCCAATAAAAACATACAGGGTCCCCAGAGGGATCTCAAGCCTATTTAAGGAGCTCTTCAACCGCCCAAAGAAGGCTCCTCATGCTTTACAATACCACCAAGATACTTACCCACCTTTTATCTGATACAAATATCCATAAATAGCCTGGTAAGTCCCTTAGTAGTATTCCTTTAGCCCTTGCTTCCCTACAAACACCACAGTTACCACCCAGCTCCACCAAAAACCTTTCCAAGCGCTCAAAAACTGTCCTGTTTCCACCCAGAATATCCTCAAGCTCCCCTAGGATTATTACTAGTAAGTAATAACCCTTCTTTCTTGAGAATATTCCCCATTCCTTTCCACTGGGATTGAAACCACCCCTGTTCAAACAGGCCCCAGTTTTCCAGGTTATCAAATCCTCTGAATTTACATGCAAGGTACCTTAGAGGGATTAAACCACCCCTGATTTATCAGGCCCCTCTGGTTTTAATTGTATCAAATTTATTTAATATAATTATTACTACTTTTCTTTATTTGGTTTCTTCACAGTTCCCCTCATTATTTGGGAATTGGACTCTGTATCCACCTCGCAGATTTTTATCCTCTTTTACGTCATACTTTGCACCACATGTAGCTAGAAGTATTTATCCTTGGCATCATGTAGGCTGACAACAGAGAAGTATCTTGAAACTTGCTAGTTTTAAACTCTCTCACAGAATTGGGGCTTTTAACTTCATGTTTTGGGGACTTTTGGGTAATAATTAATATGATATAAACCAGGAAAGACGATTTGTTGACGGTAGGTCATTGTTTGAAATATATGAAAGAAAATGGGGAATCCTGTCTTGGGGGATGAGGGAGCTCCTTAAATACCTCTTGGTACCTGGAAGAACCCATTTTTTTCATATTCAAGTCACATTTTACCCTAACCTTCATCCTTCTAAGCTCTCTGGAGCTCAAATCTCAAAATCCAGTAATTCTAAATTAATCATGACATCATGCAAATCAAAAATGTAATCCCCCTTGATCCTCTTGGTTGTACAAAGCTGAATTTCCTATTCAAGGATTATCAATAAACTCTCAAGCTCTCTCAACAACCTATATCATAAACTCCAATCTTTTCTATTATTCATTTCCCTGGGGGAATCCAGAAATCTACATTACTAGATTGATTGGGGCATTCTTATTTCAAATTGACAGGGGAACTTTTTCAAGTGGAGATTGGCCTTCAGTGTTTTTTACTGGAATGTGTGATGGAACTACAAATTCTTGGCATTAAAATCTGCTAAGCCCATTTTCCAATGGTCTGGATAACCTCTGTTTTCTTCTTTGATGAAGCTGTAATACAAGGTTTCTACAGAAGCTGTGAGTGTTATTGCTATAACTAAAACCATAAAATGAAATACAAAGACTTAGAACAAAATTATGAATCAGAAAGGAATCAGAATGAAAAGAGAAACTAACCCAAGAGACACTAAGAAGTGCTAATAGATAATTGACCAATTTGTGTGATAACAATGATAGTGTATAATGAACTGAGGGTTGATAATATGGGAATGGTTAGTCAATAACCATTATTTATGAGATAAAGAGAAAGAGTGATAAACAACCCTGATGATATGCAGGTATTTTTCTATTATACAAATGGTAGAGTAATGCTATAGAAACTTAGATAACTTAGATATGAAAAGAAGTAAGATCAGCATATAAATTGAAAAATGTGAAAAGAGAAGAGAAGTCAAAATGCATTGAGTGCATTTCTCACCAAGTTGAAAGTGAGAGAAGGCAATCCAATGTTACCGCTTTGACTTGTCAGAAACTTTTGAGTTTCTTGATTGATTGATTTGGAAGTTGAGAGTTGAGTAGGATGTGAGATCTAGCTAATTATAATTCACTGATTCTAAGTAGTATAAGTATTTGAAGTTAGTTTTTGAGATATTTTACTCAAGTGTCTTCAGGATGTCACTAACAGTAGAGCTGAGTCACGTTTCAACAGTTCTTCTGCAAGAGTGTGTGTGTGTTTGACTGCCTTTTAAAGAATTACCTAGTCTCAACTACTATAACACCCTGTTCCCTATTTTTCCTGTGGTTTTTTCCCTTTGTATCATTCTATTCCCTCATCCTCATCTTGCACCTCCCCAAAACTAATGCAGCCCTTACTAGTACCCTTAAGACTGCTGCATCTGCATTGGCTGTGCAGAACCATCCCTTTAGCCCCTGCCTTCTCTGATTACTCCTGCTCACGCCCTTCTGCAAAGCACGCTGCTGCAGACCCTGAGCTTCTCAAGCCCCATGGCTCCACTTGCTAGTCTGACCACACCACTGCTTCATCCCCCATCCCTGTAACCCTGAAATGAGCTACTAGGGTTCTAAACCTGCAGCCACGGTGGGCCCGCTACACTAACAACAATAGCTGTGGCATAGCATAATCTTAGCTTTTGTTGCTACGCTGTGAGAACTCCTTTTGGGACGGGGGTAGTTCTGTGAGGGGGAAATAGCAGTTATAGTATTTCAGGTATGTATGAATTTATTACAACTGTTAAGGATGGTTTGAAAGACCTGCCCCTCTATTTACTACAAGAGTTAATACAACAATTTTATTTATTGTTGTGGCTGATAAATTTCTTTTTGTTTTCTTTTAAGAGAACTATTTATGTAGTAATCTCTTATCAGACAAAGATCTAATTTCAACTTACAAATGATCAGCAATGAGCTTGATGAAGGGATCAGGGACGTAGATAGTATATGGATTGTTACAGAGAGTTTTGGTAAATGGAATACAAGGATTTGGAATTGATGAGGAAAAAGTATTTATATGTTTTATGATTTATTTATTTATTTATAGATGTAGTCTGAGGAAATGAGTAAAAAGATGTTTTTGGTATAATGTGAAATATTCAAAGTGTTGTACCCTCTTCCTTAACCTTTAGTGAAAAGAGCACAATTTCCTTTTGTTTCTTTTGTGTATTTTTTAAACTGATATGAGAGATTTTGTTGTGGGTCACCTGATTAAGATCACACTATTTATATGGATGAGTAATTCTATTTTAGTTTGCTAGCTAGATGATGGGGCGTGGGATCCAAGTGGGATGCTACTCGGATGATTTTCTTTCTGGGAGGGAACAACCTCCCCTTTATATAGTAAAATGTGAGGGATTTTTGCTGGTGGGATGTTTGATTGAGGTATTTATGCTGGTGGGGTCTCTTCTTCTACGCTGCCTTCATGCGGGGAGTGCATAAAGTGAGCTATTTCTGCTGGTGGTGTTTCTTGTTCTACACTGCCTTGATGCATGGAGTGCATAAAGGGAGCTATTCCTGCTGGTAAGGTTATGTACTTAAGCTGTGTCATAGATCATATGCTGCGTCTTGTGACCTAAAGTGAGCTATGTCTGCTGGTGAGAGTATGTACTTAGACTGTGCCACAGATCATGTGCTGCGTCATGTGACCTAACACTAAACTACATACTACTTCTATATATATACTATGTACTTATTATTTACTCTAATTCTTTGTAACTGTATAACTTTTGATTTAGCCGTGCAAAACCCTAACATAAATGGGTGACTTATAGATTAAATTTACCCTAGATTTCAATTATGCATTTATATTGCTACTATTTTATCTTCTGAAAAATCATGAAAGAATATAATCCTGCCTGATACTTGAAACAGGGTTTGGAATACCACAACGCTAACACAAAGTTGCTGTTAGGTGAGGATTTTTTCAGCTAACGCTGTGGAAATGATAGCAAACCTGACAACAGAAAAGGTATGTTCTGCAGTGGATGCTCTTCTTCCTGGTTGGTGTAAGCCCTGCTCCTCACAGGCTTACACAAAGCTGTCACTAGATTACATAAGCTGTTTCTGTCTTGTATTTAGTCTCACCATTTCCCTTTACCTAGACAGCAGAGATCTTTCTCTCCTGTCTAGGTAAGTACCTTATTTCCTTTCCTTCTCTTCTGATGTCCACTTCTCATTTCCTCACTTGTAGATACTAACGAGAGATCTTTCTCTCCTGTCTAGACTGCAATTTATCCGACTTTGGTACTAGAACCTCCTTTTGAGCTCCATTTCCAGTACCTATCCGACAGCCAGTGAAGGATCAGAACGTGATCCTTACACTTTTTTTTTCTAGTTCCAAGACCAAGAAAGGCAGAATTTTGCAAGATTCAATAACGTGCCTTATCCAACCCCAACTTTTCAAGATCTCTATTCTTGAACATCAATTTATCTCCTGAAACTCGAATCTCGCTAAGAATCAACTTCAAGTCCAAGCTTTCCCTTGCCCGCCATCAAAATGTACCACGATTTGCCTAAACGATCCTTCAACCAGACAGAAAATAGCTATGAGGCCCGTATCCGACAACTGGAGGAGATTGTAAACCTTCTTTTAGCTAATCAGAAACCGGCTCTGTTCACCTCGGCCTCTTTGTCTCCCCTAACCAGCTCGTTTAGATACTCGAAGGATTGTGGTCTTGTTCCACTGTTATCCAAGACTGCAGCAAGATCGCTAGCAGCTGCTAAATCAAGCCGGCGTGGTTCCCCTCATTTTCAGGCCAACACTATCTCCCGTCCACTCTCAATCACCTCAACGAATCGTCCATTCAATCCATCCTCCAAGATCAGCGCTGCTGCCTTCTGTGAAGCACGAGCGACACAAAATTCACGCACCAGTATCTCTAGCTCATTCTCTGAAATTGCCACTATCACTAGCATCCCATCTTGGCCCGCGTTCACAAAAAACAAGTCGACCCCAAGGACCATTCCCACCACCCGCCACCCACTATCAATTTCCAGACAAGATGGCCTGTCTCTATGTCAAAGGCCAAGTCCTCGGCTATCATCCCAGCACCAGTTAATAACCAGAAGATCATTGAGCGGCTGGAACCCGCCAAGATCACATCCTTCTTCCTCCAACCATCCTTGCCGACTATCACCCTCTCCGGCGGACCTGACCCAGTCAACAAGCACCAAGGCCCTTCTTCAAAGCCCTCCGCGCACTCAGCCTACTCCTCTTGCTAAACGACTCCAACCGTTGCACATGTCGGCTGAGGCTCTTGACTTGATTCAGACTGATCCGAACATGTCACTACCCCAACCCGACTTGCCAGAAGCCATCGGACGGACACAAGCTGCCCTGTGCGACTTGTCTGAAGCCTCACTGCCCCCCTTGGCACCAGCCTTGCTGCCACCTACACCAGCTCCCACTCTTTGCCCGACAGCCCTGTCGGATCATCCTGTTGGCTTCGACCGACTAATTCTCCAACTCATGACAGCTCAAGAGACCGCTACAAGATTGACTCAGGCGAACCGAGAAGCGGCTGCACTAGATCGACAGGCCACCACGGATTGTATTTCCCGATTAAAGCACACAATGATGAGCCTGGCGTTGAAGAATGACCTCTGCTCTCAGTCCAAAGAGGTAGCGCTGAGCTATTTGCGACCACCCTCAGCATCCGATACTCATCTTCTCCCATCCACACCAAATGAAGACAACATCTCAACCTCCTCTCCGCTCTCAACCTCCTCCCCTCCTTCTTCTCTCTTGCAAGCCCCAATTCAATCCTCTACCAACAATATCATAGACACTCTCTCCAGCCCATCAGCACCCTCTGCAACATCCTCTATCGACTCCTCTCGTCCACTATCTACTCCTCCAACTGCTCAAAACCACCCTGAAAGCTTTGACGTAGCTGCAATCGGTGGCATTACTGTCATAGATGATACCGACATCACTGTCAATCATCGACTAGCCCCTGAGGACCCCAATGAGGCCCTACAATGGGAAATGGACTGCCAAGCATATTACAACGACATCCTAGAACAAGAAATGCTTTTGAACAGGGAAAATACTGGAGTAAAGAAGAAAAACAAAAAGAAGAAGAAGAAGAAGGAAAAGGCCTCTAACCTGACTGAAACTCCTGACAACCCGGTTTTGTTTTATGTTTGATATCTTCACCCTCCCCCTCATCATCCATTTTTCTCTACTCTATCCTACCTCAAATCTCAAAAACATTTTCCCCATCCTTGACTGCCTCCACCATCCCATTTGACAGTCCCATCATCCAACTTCATCCATTCCAATTCCAAACAATTTCTTCCACCTTCCAGCCTTTCCTCTTCCTCTATCACTAATTTTTTTCTCCTCCACTCTCTTTTATAGGAGGGGAGACTGTAAGCCCTGCTCCTCACAGGCTTACACAAAGCTGTCACTAGATTACATAAGCTGTTTCTGTCTTGTATTTAGTCTCACCATTTCCCTTTACCTAGACAGCAGAGATCTTTCTCTCCTGTCTAGGTAAGTACCTTATTTCCTTTCCTTCTCTTCTGATGTCCACTTCTCATTTCCTCACTTGTAGATACTAACGAGAGATCTTTCTCTCCTGTCTAGACTGCAATTTATCCGACTTTGGTACTAGAACCTCCTTTTGAGCTCCATTTCCAGTACCTATCCGACAGCCAGTGAAGGATCAGAACGTGATCCTTACAGTTGGTTCCGGTGATTCTTTTATTTCCTCTGCGGAATAAACAACTGTTAGCAGATGACTAACTGGATTACCTGGAACACTGTATACTCAGCAAGTGGACTGTTCCGCTTGCATTTGTCTTCCTGGTGATGCCCTTCTCAGTTCCTCTTGTTGGCACACGCTGAAATTTTCTCAGAGTTCTTTTTCCAAGTAAATTGATGTCTATGTACACTGATGTTTATAGCTATCTACCTTGATGATAAGTTAAGATCCCCCACAAACTCTAATACAAATCTCTATTTATACAACGTCCCCCCGTCATGTCCTGCAAGCCCTGGTACCGTCCTGGTACCCTACTTGCCTGTCTCCCTGATGGCGCATCACACCGCAGCATACCCCCAACTTCTATACCCCGTTGACCTCTGCAGTCATTTGTTGCCCCTGCGTCCATCCCACTCCTTCTGCCCCCGCTCCGTTTGCAGGACGGGCTCCCCAAGCCCAGTGGCTCCACCCGGTCCCCCCTACATTGATCATACTGAAGAAGCCCTTGTCCACTTGACCAATTGTCTGCACCAACTACAGAATGTTGCATGCTGCACCCTTGTGATTGTCCCTGTGGAATGTCCAGTGACATTTGGTACGTCCCCCTTCCTCAGTCTGCTGCTGAGCCCCCGGTTGCAGCTCAGCTTCAGTGCTTCACCGCCTGTATATAAGTTCTCCCACAACACTAAAAACATTTTGTCAAAAAAAAAACAATAGCGGGTAGCATAGCGTTAGAGACATCAAAAAAAAAGTTAACACTACAGAAATTACCTGTTAGCTGATTTTTAGTGTTGTTGGCTGGAACAAAAGCTAAGCTAACTGTTGGTGTAGCGCTCTTGTCAGCTACGCTAACTGGTAATGTAGCGCTCTTGTCAGCTACGCTAACTGGTAATGTAGCGCTCTTGTCAGCTACGCTAACTGGTAATGTAGCGCTCTTGTCAGCTATGCTGAGTGTTAGCATAGAGCCCTGCTCAGCTATACAACTCAACCATAGTGAACCAGAAGAGGCTCTCATAAATCAATATTAAAGAGTCAAGAAAAAAAACTAGTCCAGGGAATTAGGATAATATGAAGGAGGTCAGATAGCAATTCCTATGCAAACTGTTTGTATATGTTAATATTATGCGATGAATTTATATATTTCTGTTTATTTATATTCAAGTCTGTTGAGCTAAGGCTACCAGATCTTGTGAGATGTGTGTATTGAGTAATATGATGATGATGATGAATAAGTGAGTATAAGAGTAAGAGTATGAATGAGTGAGTAAGTAACAAAAGGGACAAAGAGAGCCCAGTATTTATAGTAAACAATTGCTGCTGAGTAATTAATCCTCAGTGTACTTTCTTATTGGAAAGTATTCATCAAAAAGGAAAGGAAGAAAAGTAGCTATACTTTTCTCCTCATTGCAGGAATGCTCCAGTCCTCTGGTGCATTTCTTTTCTTATTGCTTTCTGCACTGTGTTGAGCAGCTGTAGAAATGTAAAGCTGAGCATGCTTGTCAACAGCAAGCTGAGCATGCTTGGCAGCAGGAACCTCAGCAGTGTGGGCACTGCTGATCATTTTCCTTTCTACAGGGATTACACCTTCAACACCCCCCCTTAATCCTGTAGGAGGTGATAAACTTAGGCTGATACTGAATTTTATATGTTTAACTCTATCTAAAGCTTTAGTCATTATATCAGCTGTCATGTCAGCTGTTGGAATATATTCCAACACTATTTCTTTGTATTTTACAGCTTCCCTGATATAGTTGTAATGTACATCTATATGTTTTGTCCTTGAATGAAAAACTGGATTACTGGCTAATTTAATGGCTCCTTGATTATCTGAGAATAGTATCCCATATGTCTGTACTTTATAAGTATCTTCCAACATCTTTCTGATCCATTTTGATTCTTGTGCAGCAGATAAGTATGCTCTATATTCTGATTCTGTAGAGGATAGACTTATTGCTGATATCTTCTTGGATCTCCATGAGATAAGATTCTTTCCCAGAAAATAGGTAAAACCACTTGTGGATTGTTTCAAATCATTTTCAGCCCAACTGGCATCAGTATATCCTACAAGATTAAAATCTTCACTCTTAACATATTCAAGACCTAAGCTTTGAGTTCCTTTTAAATATCTCAGGCATCTCTTGAAGGCATGCCAATGCTTCATCCCTGGCTTTTCTAAAAACTGAGATAATATTCCTACTGTATAGGTAACATCTGGTCTGGTGCATTGTGATAGGTAATTTAAACATCCTATTGCTGCTCTATAATCATATCCAGATCTACTGAACTCTATTATCTCTTCTTCTGTTGCTTTTTCCAACTTGATATTAGATTGCATAGGAGTTCCAAATGTTTTTGCATCTTCCATATTATACTTAGTCAATAATCCTTTGACATAATGCTCTTGGTCAACTCTAATTGATCCATTTGGCTTGTGAGAGATCTTCATTCCCAGAACATGTTGGGCTTTGCCCAGATCTTTAATTTTAAAGTCCTTTTTAATCATTTTTAACAAATCTTCTTTTTCTGGTCCTATGACAATTATGTCATCTACCCATACAAATAATATTGTGCCATTTTTAATGAATAGGCATGGGTCTGCTTCACTTATCTGAAATCCCTTATTTTCTAACCAGCTGGACATGGTATTATACCATGATCTTGCTGATTGCTTCAAACCATATAGTGACTTCTTGAGCTTCATGATGTAATCATTATTACCCCCCCTCAAGAAGTTATCTATATTTTGTTTTCTAAGGGTTTCTGGCTTGGTTTCAATCAACCATTCTTTAAATCCTTCTGGAATGTGCATATAAACAGTCTCATCCTCTTCTAAAGTAGCATTGAGGCATGCTGTTACAAAATCAGCTTGTCTGATTTCTTCTCCTGTTTCTACAGCAAGAGCAATTAAATATCTTAAAGTTGATAATCTACCTGTTGGGGAGAATGTCTCTTGGTAATCAATGCCTTCTTTCTGCTTAAAACCTTGAGCAACACATCTTGCTTTGTATCTTTTGAGTTCTCCTAGTTCATTGAATTTCTGGGTTAATACCCATCTACTTCCAACCAAAGTTTTTTGTTTTTCAACATCAGATCTTTCTATTATCTCAAATACTTGGTTATTTTCTAATGAATCTAATTCTTCAAATATAGCAGTTTTCCATTTTTGTTTGTCTGACAGCTTCATTGCTTGTTTGTAGCTATTTGGAACAACTCTGTTCTCCATTTCAAATGAAGCTTGAAAAGACATGGCATTTTGCTCTTCTTCTATGAGTTCTTCTATGATTTCAATGTAAGCACAATTTGCTCTCCATTTGCCATATTTATCCTCCATATTTCTAATTCTTTGACTTCTTCTGACTGGTTCTACAGGCTTCATAACTTCTTCAACTTGGGACTTTTCATTTGTTTCTATTAATTCAGTATCATTTTCTTTTACTGGTAAGATTGGATTTTCCCAGATATCTTCAATAACTTTCTTTAATGGGAAAACATCTTCTTGGAATCTTACATCTCTGGTTCTTATGACCTTTCTGTTTTCAGGATCATATATCCTATAACATGTACTTAACTGGTCATAACCAATCATGATTCCTTTCCTGCTTCTGGATTCTAATTTTCCCACTTTTCCATAGTGGTTAATATTATAGTAAACCAAACATCCAATGGTTCTTAACTTCTTATTATTGGGTAATTCTTTCATAAACATCTCAAATGGACAACCTCTATTTGTTTCAATTACATTATGTAAGTAGCTTACTGTAGACAATATTTCTGCCCACAGGAACTTTGGGAGACTAGCATCAATCATGATAGTCCTAACTCTTTCCATAAGAGTCCTGTTCATTCTTTCTACTATTCCATTATTCTGAGGAGTATGAGGAGTTGTTTTTATGTGAGTAATACCAAAATCTCTTAAAACATCTTGGAATTCTTCTCCAATGAATTCACCTCCTCCATCAGTAATAATTCTTCTAAGGTCTTTTAAAATTCCCATTCTATGCCACTTTTTTAATAAGAACATGACTTCTTCTGCTGTATCATTTTTATTTCTTATAGGTTTTACCCATATGAAATTACTAGCAGTATCAACTAAATTGATAAAATACTTAGCTCCCCCTAGTGATGCAGGACTAAAAGGTCCTGCTAAATCTATGGAGTATTCTTCTCCTACCTTCACTGTTCTTTTTCTAGACTTTGAAAATCTGTTTCTAGTCATTCTGCCAAATTTGCAGCTTTCACAGTTTTCATCTGTCATCTTGTGACCTGATCTTCTATGCATGATAGAGGAATAAACACTAGCTTCTATTGGTTTTAAATTGGCATGTAATAGCCTTGATTTGACTTCTCCATCAAATATAATCTTGTCTTTCTTTTTTATGTGGAACATTTTTCCAACATTTTCAATTTGGATTCCATGGCTCCATAAGTTACTCAAAGATAACAAATTGTATGGTAATTCTGGAACAAAATACACTGTTTTAAGCTCAATTATTTTGTTGTTTATTCCAATAAGTTTAACATTGCCTTTTCCTTCAATTTTTATTGATCTGCCTTTTTCTCCAATATTTACATTGCCTTTACATTCAATAAAATTACTAAAGAATTTCTTCTGGTTAAACATATGGTCAGTGCAACCTGAATCCACTAAGATTCCACTAGGTCCTCTGTCTTTATTTAATAAAAGGCTATAATTAATGACTTGTGTATTTTTGTTCACATAATTGGAGTTGAACACTTGACTCACATCAGCTTCATAGCCTGAGTCTGCTCCCTGGGCCTGAGGTTCCATGGCTTCTTCGCCATATGGTAGATTGGTCCATTCAAAACTTTCATTGATGGCCTGATGTTTATCAATGTCCATGTGATCATTGACATTGACCTTTTCAGCCATGAGGCTGGTAACCTCTTCTTCATAGTCGTCGTCGGCGTCAGCTATGAAGGTTGTCTTTTGATTTTTAACTTTCTTCTTATCAGTATAGTGACTCTCTGGTCCTTTGGACCAGCAGTCTTTAGCGATATGACCAAGCTTGTTACATTTGTAACACTTGGTTCGCTTCTTTCTGTCAGAACTGTTGTAGGGTTTTTTGTAAGGTTTCTTTGTGAAGAGAGCCTCGGCGTGCTTCTCGCGAAAATTAAACTGAAGTTGATCCTTTTCAATTCGCTTGAGGACGTCTTCCTCATTCGGTATCGGTTCCATTTGTGATATGATGCGAACGAGAGACTCGTACGCCCTCGGCAGCTTCTGCAGTATTGTGAGTGATAAGCACTCAGAGTCCATGCTGAGGCCTGTTGCCCGAAGCCGCGAGGTCGCAGCACGGACATCGTTCACAAACTGGGGTGTGTCCGCGAATTTAATCCTGTTCAAATTCCCGAATGCAACACTTTTCGCATGTGTTGTATTCCCAGCAAACTTGCTTTTCAGCAAGTTCCAGGAAACGGAGCCTTTTCCTTTGTCTTCTGTCTTGATGACATTTGACAGGTATCCCAAAACCTCTTCGCTCAGGTATCGAACGATGAGGTGATAGCCCTTCTTTTCTGTTTCTGGGGAAAGGTTGCTGGCCTCATTGGTGGTAACCTCTAGACAACCTATGTTGTCTAATTCACTCTCCATGAGAGTGGACCAAACATGATAGTTACTGTTGTTCAACAGTATCCGAGGGGTTGACTGGTAGGGTGTATTCGACAAATTAGACATGTTGTTTGGTAGTGTGTTTGGTACTGATAATGTGTTAATATTATGCGATGAATTTATATATTTCTGTTTATTTATATTCAAGTCTGTTGAGCTAAGGCTACCAGATCTTGTGAGATGTGTGTATTGAGTAATATGATGATGATGATGAATAAGTGAGTATAAGAGTAAGAGTATGAATGAGTGAGTAAGTAACAAAAGGGACAAAGAGAGCCCAGTATTTATAGTAAACAATTGCTGCTGAGTAATTAATCCTCAGCGTACTTTCTTATTGGAAAGTATTCATCAAAAAGGAAAGGAAGAAAAGTAGCTATACTTTTCTCCTCATTGCAGGAATGCTCCAGTCCTCTGGTGCATTTCTTTTCTTATTGCTTTCTGCACTGTGTTGAGCAGCTGTAGAAATGTAAAGCTGAGCATGCTTGTCAACAGCAAGCTGAGCATGCTTGGCAGCAGGAACCTCAGCAGTGTGGGCACTGCTGATCATTTTCCCTTCTACAGGGATTACACCTTCAACAGTATATACATAATTTCTTTGTTTTTGTTTTATTCATGAAACAAGGACAAAAATATTGAGACCAATGAATAAGAGCAGGGCATTGATAAACGCACACCCACACCAGGGGCACTCCAAACCCAATTGGTGTGTTTTCCAAACACACCAATGCAAATTGGTGTGTTTGGTGGGCAGGCCAAGGTTTGGCCCACCCATGGCCAATCCTTGGTGTGCCTGCCAAACACACCAATTAAATTGGAGTGTTTGGCAAACACACCAATTACATTGGAGTGTTTGGCAAACACACCAATTACATTGGAGTGTTTGGCAAACACACCAATTACATTGGAGTGTTTGGCAAACACACCAATTACATTGGAGTTTTTGGCAAACACACCAATTACATTGGAGTGTTTGGCAAACACACCAATTACATTGGAGTGTTTGGCAAACACACCAATTACATTGGAGTGTTTGGCAAACACACCAATTACATTGGAGTGTTTGGCAAACACACCAATTACATTGGAGTGTTTGGCAAACACACCAATTACATTGGAGTGTTTGGCAAACACACCAATTACATTGGAGTGTTTGGCAAACACATACATTGGAGTGTTTGGCAAACACACCAATTACATTGGAGTGTTTGGCAAACACACCAATTACATTGGAGTGTTTGGCAAACACACCAATTACATTGGAGTGTTTGGCAAACACACCAATTACAATATTGGAGTGTTTGGCAAACACACCAATTACATTGGAGTGTTTGGCAAACACACCAATTACATTGGAGTGTTTGGCAAACACACCAATTACATTGGAGTGTTGGCAAACACACCAATTACATTGGAGTGTTTGGCAAACACACCAATTACATTGGAGTGTTTGGCAAACACACCAATTACATTGGAGTG
The DNA here is from genome assembly GCA_007896445.1 of Puccinia hordei. Taxonomy (NCBI): domain Eukaryota; kingdom Fungi; phylum Basidiomycota; class Pucciniomycetes; order Pucciniales; family Pucciniaceae; genus Puccinia; species Puccinia hordei. Next base: position 222,131 of record RDRW01000167.1, on the reverse strand, counting down.
TTTGGCAAACACACCAATTACATTGGAGTGTTTGGCAAACACACCAATTACATTGGAGTATTGGAAAACACACCAATTACATTGGAGTGTTTGGCAAACACACCAATTACATTGGAGTATTGGCAAACACACCAATTACATTGGAGTTTTTGGCAAACACACCAACTACATTGGAGTATTGGCAAACACACCAATTACATTGGAGTGTTCGGCAAACACACCAATTACATTTGTCAGCTTGCTACTATGACAGAGCAACCTGTCACAAGATTTCTACAAAACTTATTATAAAATACATAGAATATCAAATAATAGTTAAAATATCATTTGATATTCTGAATCTACACTAAAATTAACCTAGGGTACCTCACTCATAGGTTTTTAATACCTTTATACCATTGGTTGGCAGAATTTTTAAACAAAAAAAGTTAATCTTGAGATGATAATTCTATCATGTAAATCTATATCAGATTTAAGGGTGTCAATCCATTCAATGAATTCTGTGTGATCATACTCTCCCTCACCTGAAAAAGTGGGCCAATCAGATGTTTTGGGAATCGAAGCTAACATCTGTTTTCTAACTTCTTTATCTACATCAATTAGATGTGTATCAGTTTGATAATTGTTTAAATTATTAGAGTTGTGTAATTTAACATGAGAATTCATGTTTTGATTTAAATTCTTATGTTCAAAAGAATTTAAGTTCTTCTCTTCAAAAGAATTTAAAGGAAGGTCTTCAGCAATTAAAGATTTAACATTTTTATTTAAATGAGGGGCAGATTGATTTAATTGAAGTGATTCCAAATTCTTATTAAGTAAAGCTTGATTCACTTGTATTTCTGATATGTCTGAAATAATTTTATCAATTTTTTGTTCAATTGATTTAACTTCTTTACCTTTAAAACTTAGTGTTTGAACTTCACTCTCCAGTTTGTTTGTAACATGTCTCAAATGTTCATTGAGGGGCTCTGCATCTTTTAAGAAATATTTTTGTATTTCAGTAGTGATGTCACTACACATGTCCAAAATATTAGTCTGATTTGTGCAGACTTCTTCGATGAATTGAGATTGAGAAACAGTTTTCTCTTCAGTTTTTAAGTTATTTTTATCTACAACTTGTTCTATTTTAAGAAACATATCAGATAAAGTATGTAAAAAGAATTCTTTTGTAACAATATCATCTATTCTTGATGATTGTTGGTGTCTCGAGCCCGTTGGTCTTGTCGAGAATGGTCTATGTATTGATAAGTCCCCTGTATTTGACGGGCCAGGCGGAACATCTTGCCGTAAACTGAATTGCAATATTCGCGCCTGGACATGCGGCGCTGCGTGTTGCGGCGCTGCGGCTGGCTTGAGCTTGGTTGGGCTGCTGGCGCCGGTTTTGCGCTGGAGGCGCTGGCGGCGCTGGGGGCTGCGGTTGCGGCGCCGGTACTGGAACCGGTTCTCTGACTGTTTCGACGGGATTCTCCACGTTGGGAGTGTCCGGTGTGGTACTACTCAAGGGACAGAATAGAGCTTGGAAGGGAGATGTATAACTACACTAGTACTAATGTAGGTTAAGACAAAGGTGCTGATATAAGAGCTGCCTTCCTGACTAAAGCTATGGGGAATGAGAGTAACACTAAGAATAAAATAAAAGGTGTGGCTATTTTATATCTACTCTTAGAAGACTAATACTAATGTGCTTGTTTACTACACACACCAGGTGAGAGGAATGGATGAAGGGGGATTGAGTTGTATAAAGTATATGTAATATAAGTATAATAAGGGGCAAGGGTTTGTAGCTTTGGAGTCAAGGTGGGTCAAGAAAGAGAGGGGGGCAATCTTCTTATATTGAATCTAAACTGATATTTATATTGATATATTTATAGGTTGATGGTAACTCTACTAAGTTATGTATACTAATTTATAGGGGATCTGTAATGTTTGTATATGTAGGGGGTAATTGAGTAAGTCTGGGGGTCCATTAGGGAACAAGAGGGAGGAACAGGTGTCCTTATATATCTGAGAAAGAGGAGGAGCCATAAAGCTGGAGGGAGGAACAACTAGACTATGACATGTAGCTGGTGGGAAAAAGGAAGAACATGACAGATGAGTAGTGAGAAAGTGACTTATATGAAATAATCATGACAGTGACAGATGAGTAGTGGGAAGGTAGAATTTATGTACAGTAGATATGATGTAAGATGTTACTGAATAAAAGCCTAGTCATGTGCAGTGTATGTTATGTAGTGTCTATGTAGTGTCTATGTAGTTTATATAATATGTATTTATGTATAATGTTCTGAAATATATCTACTTATAATATGTACTTATTGTATTCTATAACTTACTTAATACTGTAACTTGCTGGTTTATTCTGTGTTTGCCTGTAACTCTTGAACCATGAGGAATTTGAAGGTGGTTGTAGTGAGTGACTAGGGTTAAAATGAGGTTTAGAATCTGATTATGAAATAATAATGATGAATATGTGTAAGGTTTGGGTTTTATATGTATATATATGTAAGTATTTGAGGTTTATAAGTGATAAGTAATTTATTAAAGGTATGGTAATGAAGTGGAATGGATCACCACATCCTCCCTTAACTTATTGTCTGACCCCAGACAATGCAGCCAGAGAAAAAGGCTGGAAAGAAAAAGTGATCCATGGAAGTCCAGAGTATTCCTGTCCAAGGTCCAAGTAATCCAATCCAGTATAAGTCCAATCCAGTGTCCAGTATAAGCCAATCCAGTATAATTTGATCCAAAGTCCAGTTTCCATAGTATTCAGTATCCATGTATCCATTATCCATTGTATTAATCTTCATGTAAAATATATATTATAGTCTTTAAAGTGGTTGAAGTTCCTACTAGTATGCCATCTTGCTGAATATGTTCTTCATGTAATAGTTTCTTTGAAATATTTTAATTTAATTATAATCTAGGTTCATTATTTATTAGACTCAAATACTAAGCCCTCATTTGACTTGTACCTCTAATAAATTTTCCCTCTAGCAATCTTACTTTTATTTATTTAATCTTGAAATCCTTGGAAACTAATAGATGCTTACTAATAATTCTTGAGATGGTGATGTAGTGGGAAAATTAATTCTTCTTAGTCTGGTTTTATATATCTTATAATCTGAGTAATACTTTGGCCTCTGGGTGTTGGTGCTGATTTGACTATGTCCTTTGGGGTATGGTAAAGTATCCTGATGTTGGGTTTAAGTGGTCTTTGATTTGATTTGGTTGGATTGAATTTTAATTGGGTGAATGATGGAAACTGAGAGCATGCTTGATGGTTCTTGATGGGTTGAAATAAGTGTATAAGATATATGTAGAATGGAAGGGAGCCTCTTTTGTGATGTGATGTTGATGGGTGGAAAGAGTAGAAAATATGTTGAGTTTGTAATGAGCTGATGCTGGGTGGAATGAGTAGAAAATATGTTGAGTTTGTGATGAGCTGATGATGAGGTGGAGTGAGTAGAAAATATGTAGAATGTGTGCTTTGAATGATGAGATGGAATGAGTAATCTGTTGAGAGGAGGGAAGAAAAAAAACAAAAAAATCCTGGTGATTTTCCATTTGGCAGTCAAGTGCTCCTCCCCCAACTTATTGTCTGTCCCCAGACAATGGAGGGAAAAAAAGAAATAAAATGTTTTGAGAGATTCTAAATTTTACATATATGTATTCTTGGGAGTTCTTATTGATACTCTATTTTATTTTTGTTTTTATTATTTTCTTTCTTAATTTATTTCTTTTATTTTTATCTGATGATTTTATTTACTTGTTTTTATAAGTATTGATGTTTTTATTTTTTATTTTTATTTATTTATTTTATTTGATTATTCTTTATTTTATTTTATTTATTTATTTTTTTTACATGTATTTATTTGCTGTACAAGAAAAGAAAATTTTACGCTGACAGAACGCGTTCCCGGGTCGTACACCGGCGTCGAATGTCGTTCGGAGTTCGAAGTAAGAGACACGGCGTGTAAGTCGGAGTTCGGGGTATGAGAAAAGTCTCCGAGCCGCGGTGAATCCGGCGTCGAAGAAAGGATGTGAAAGAGAAAAGAAACCGTCGCGTTGCGCAAGAAAAGGAAAAAACGGAACGAGACATCAATCGTTCACGACTGCTGTCAGATGTCTTGTAAGTAATAATAAGCATAAAAAGAAAGAAAAAAGAGTCGTTCCCGGATCGTACACCGGAGTCGTAATACACGTTTGACGGATTGATGGGTAAAGAAAACGTCGTCGTCCGGCGTCAAATTGTATGTAATCGATGCTTTGAAGTGAGATCAAATAAAAAAAAAAAAAAAAAAAAAATCAGAGGCCGTTCCCGGATCGTACACCGGCATCGAGAATCGTAGGCTGGATGAGAGTTGCCTGTCAATCTGGGTCGTTCACCAGCGTCGGAAACGTCGTTGTAGTTGGGGCCCGTCGTCCTCGTCATCCTCGTCGTCCTGGTTCGTACACCAGAGTCGATATTTTTTTTAAGCCGGCCACCGTTCTCTCTCTTTATTTTTATTGTTCTCTCTCTTTTTTTTATTGTTCTTTCTCTTTTTTTTCGTTCTCTCTTTTTTTTTTATATCTTGACTTCCAAGTCCTTTTCCAACCCGGCCGACATCGGTCGCGTCTTCTGCACCCCTTCCAGACGATCCTTCGAAACCTGTTCCAACTGATCGTTCGGTTTCTATCGCCGTCAAAAACCTCCTTCCAGTCCGTTCGTTTGCGTCGTAATCGATCACTCGGCCCATTCGTCCGGCCCAATCTAAATTATCTTTATTATACTATTTATTTATTTTTATTCTGCTTTGTTTATGGTGATATTTTTCTGGGAATGTAAAATGTATAATAAAACTGACTTATTTTTTATTTATTTATTTATTTATTTTTTTATTTTTTATTTATTTACTATTTTAGTTTGCAGGTTTTCAAGAGGAAAGAAAAGGATATAATGGGGAAAATTTATTTATTTAATTTTAGGGCTGACTAGCAGGTGGTCCAGAAAAGTGAGTTGAATTGAGGAGCAGGGATATGAATTGAAATTGATTGACTGATTCTTTTATTATTATTATTATTTGTTTGTTTGTTTATTTTGTCTAGTTTTTCCTTCTGTCAAAGAAAAAGTTGGCGTCCTGGCCCTGGTCTAGGAATTCCTTGGTAGCTGAATTTGCTGGAAGTGTAGTTTCCCATTTCTGGTTGCTGGGGAGAATGATGGGTACCAAGTAAGTCTGTCCAGATGAGTCCATAATAGAAAGTGATTCCCCTTGAGCTCCATTGTATTTGATAGTGGCTGATACATCCATTAAGAAAGGCTTTCCAATAATTAGTTGAACAGGTCCTTCAGCCACCCAGAAATGAACAGTTCTGGATACTTTTCCAATGGTTACTTCTACTTCCTCAGCAATTCCAGGCATATTAGTATGGTGGCCTCCAACTCCTTTAAGCCTCATTGATTTGGCAGTGAGTACCAGTCCTAGTTGGTGAGCCAGTCCTGCAGGTATGATATTGACCATTGATCCAGTATCTAACAGAGCTTGATGGGTTTGTCCATTAATATTGATTTTAACATATCCAAGGGGGCATGAATAGAGGGTGGTCTGTTCCTGTTTTACTTCTTCTTCTTCTCTGCCTATGACATTAGTTGACCTAGTGGGTTCCAAAGGCAGCCTTTTGTTTGAGATCCTCTTCTTGAAAGCATCAGTGACACCACTAGAGATAGCAAATATTTCTCCATAAGCCAGTTCCATCTTTCCTTCACCAAGCATTCTTTTGGCAACATCCTCTTCAGCTCCTGGGTATTCCTTGGCCAAAGTCTTCTCCAAGTAGGTCTTCTTTTCTGGCTTCTCCTTGGGTGGGTTGTTGAATCCTTGTATGTCTAAGTCCTTGAATCTTACATGGGTGTCTGATTTGGGGTCTTGATTCTGTATCCTGCCTGATGGAACTGGGGTCCTGGCCATATTCAGTAAGTCTTCTGTATCCATGTCCATAATGTTGTCCTTTTCTTTCCTGATCCTTTTATCTGCCATTTTGGGTTCTTCTGGGTCCTTGGTTCCTCTGGTTCTCTTTCCAAGGTCTGCTTCATAGATGGTGGATTCTTCAGGGGTGATTGCTTCTTCTAGTTGTCCAAAGGAGGATGATACAATGGGTTGGTCCTTGGGGAAAGCCTCTACTACATCTTTGATTGGTCTCCTGGGGTCCCATGGAATCATAGATTTGTCTGGAAGTCTGAAGTCCCTGCCATCCCTGGTTACTGATCCTTTGGTCATATCTTCTTCTAGGGTCCTACATCTGGTCATTCCATGGGTGTTGTCAAAGCAATAGTAACACTTTAGAGTATAAGTCCTTGGAGCTGAATTAAATCCTGGGGCAGGTCCAACTAGGTGAGGTGGGGCTGATCTTCCAGCAGTGAGGGCTGCAAGCTGCTTGGTGATGACTTCCAATTGTTTTTCTGTAGAGCTGGGACCAGAAGTAGTGGTAGGTTTGATATAGGGAGCTGGTCTACTGGAGGGTGAAGGTGAATTATCCATATTTCCAGAGGGTTCTTGTCTCCAAAGTTTTCTTCTGTCCATGACTGATGTTGATTGAACTTCCCTGTGGATGTAGGTGACTAGGGTATTGGTATCTGGAAGTATGTCTCCTCCATCCTTAGAGGCAAGCATCTTGTTGTCCCTGATGAGCTCTCTGGTTACTGCTGACTCCAATTCTGGGCTGAGGGCTTCTAGGAAAAGTTCTCTAAATTCTTCAAGGTTAGTACTGTACCCCATTCTTACCAAGTAGTGAGTGATTGCTTCAAATTTGGTCCTAAAGGTCTTGAAGGCTTCCAAAGTCTTGAGTCCTCCAGTCTGTATGGCAGTGTTAACCAGATTCTTCAGGTCCTGTCTAGTGTATTTGACCAAGGGGAGAGAGGATCCAAATCTGTTGAGTAGCTGTTTCTTCAGGGTTTCCCAGTCTAAGTCCTCATGGCCTGTCATTTCTTCCACTTCATCCTTAAGATCCATTCCTCTGATAAAAGATATAATCTGTCTAGCCAAGTCCTGAGCAGAAGCACCATCAGCTGATCCTGCATTCTCATACCTCTTAATAAACTTTTCCACAGGCATATTGGTTCCATCAAAGAATAGATCCTTGTCCAGAGGCTTGATTTTATTGTCTTGTTGGATGGTCCTGTGTACTTGGGCATTACTGGTTCTCTTTCCAAGAAGTGGGTGACTGGTGTTTCTGAATGGTGTTGAGAGGGTACTGGAGACTGGGGGTATTGTCCATGTGGTTCTTCTGAAGTGTCTGCTGATTGGTTGTTGTCCCTGTATCTTGCAGTATTAGGGATGTTTCCAATGTTGATCCTGGAAGGACTGGCTGGATTGGGGTTAAAGGTCTGTCCTACATTGGTATTGATTGGTTGGCTGACTGGAGGGTAGATACTGGGGGCTGAGTAGAATCCTGGGAATCCTTGTTGAGACATGGCTAGTAAGAGGTAGGTTGACAGATGGAAGTGGTATAGGTGTGTAGATGTTGAGTGTATGTGTAAAGAGTGTATTAAGGTATGGGTAGTGAATGTGGATGTGTATAAGTTTTTTTTTTTAAAAAAGTTTATGAAGATATAAGTTGACTAATGTATATGTAGTTTTATGTTTGTAGATGTTGAAGATATGGAGAAGAGAGAAGAGAGAGGTGAGGTAGTGAAGAAGCTGATAGTATAGTGTTACTAGGACTAAAGATATCTGAAGAAGTCAGGCCACTGTTGGGACACCACTTGTGGAACTACTCAAAGGACAGAATAGAGCTTGGAAGGGAGATGTATAACTACACTAGTACTAATGTAGGTTAAGACAAAGGTGCTGATATAAGAGCTGCCTTCCTGACTAAAGCTATGGGGAATGAGAGTAACACTAAGAATAAAATAAAAGGTGTGGCTATTTTATATCTACTCTTAGAAGACTAATACTAATGTGCTTGTTTACTACACACACCAGGTGAGAGGAATGGATGAAGGGGGATTGAGTTGTATAAAGTATATGTAATATAAGTATAATAAGGGGCAAGGGTTTGTAGCTTTGGAGTCAAGGTGGGTCAAGAAAGAGAGGGGGGCAATCTTCTTATATTGAATCTAAACTGATATTTATATTGATATATTTATAGGTTGATGGTAACTCTACTAAGTTATGTATACTAATTTATAGGGGATCTGTAATGTTTGTATATGTAGGGGGTAATTTAGTAAGTCTGGGGGTCCATTAGGGAACAAGAGGGAGGAACAGGTGTCCTTATATATCTGAGAAAGAGGAGGAGCCATAAAGCTGGAGGGAGGAACAACTAGACTATGACATGTAGCTGGTGGGAAAAAGGAAGAACATGACAGATGAGTAGTGAGAAAGTGACTTATATGAAATAATCATGACAGTGACAGATGAGTAGTGGGAAGGTAGAATTTATGTACAGTAGATATGATGTAAGATGTTACTGAATAAAAGCCTAGTCATGTGCAGGGTATGTTATGTAGTGTCTATGTAGTGTCTATGTAGTTTATATAATATGTATTTATGTATAATGTTCTGAAATATATCTACTTATAATATGTACTTATTGTATTCTATAACTTACTTAATACTGTAACTGGCTGCTGGTTTATTCTGTGTTTGCCTGTAACTCTTGAACCATGAGGAATTTGAAGGTGGTTGTAGTGAGTGACTAGGGTTAAAATGAGGTGTAGAATCTGATTATGAAATAATAATGATGAATATGTGTAAGGTTTGGGTTTTATATGTATATATATGTAAGTATTTGAGGTTTATAAGTGATAAGTAATTTATTAAAGGTATGGTAATGAAGTGGAATGGATCACCACACCGGCGTCGAGACTGATGGATTGCTCGAGGCTTCTGAGGCCTGGGTCTGACGAAGCGCTCTCCGTATGGAGAAGGGGGTCCACCCCTCCGTCAAGATCAAGGTCTTGGGAGTTCCCAAGATTCTCGTGAGACTGCGATGCGTGGCCAGGGCTTGCGTGAAGAAAAGATCCTTCATCGCCGTATCCGCCAACGAAGCTTCCTGGTAGCCTCTGAAGTTGGCTTGGTGCTGTTCCAAGATCACTCTGGCTGCCGGGTTTAGACTTGCGTGTACTAGGAGAAAGGGGAGGATAATCAGCGATTTTTCCGGCTAAGCGGTTGCTGACACGGGATGAAGTTACTAACTTTCGTCCCGCTCCGCTATTTGGGCTGGAGTTTCTACAATCAGACATGTTTTAAAAAAAATATGTATAAGTTATAATGTTTGTATGTATTTTTGGTTTAAGGGAAAAAAAAATAAAGGAGTATTTACGCGGGGTTATTGGAATCCACACGTTGGCAGTGACTAATCGAGCTTCTCCAGGTGGTGGGGAGCTACGAACCTGGATAGGAGCGGCGTCTGGGTTAACGGTATCCTTGTGTTGAGGAGTAGCGTTTGATCTATTGCCGTCGTTAGACAAACGGGATCTGCGTTGATAAACACATGACAACGCCAACCCGCATGCCAATTTTTTTTTGCGTGCGGGGCCTACACACCATTTTTTTTGGCGTGTAGGGTCTACACGCCAAAAGAATTGGCGTGTGGGAGCGCCCACCAAACAAATGGCGTGTGGGTCCCACACGCCAATTTATTTTGGCGTGTGGGCCCCGCACGCCAATTTGTCTTGGCGTGCGGGTCCCACATGCCAATTTTTTGGCGTGTGGGACTTGCTCACGTCATCAAAACGGTGGACGGGTTTGATGACGTGAGCACGTACCCACACGCCAATTTTTGGCATGTGGGAACGCTTGTCGGCCAGCCAGGAGGAAGTCCTTGCGGATGACTGTTAGAATTCTGTGACACCTCTGATACATTTCCTCTCCTCTTCTTTCTCTCTTTTCTCCTTGAATCAAATACATATTGATACTCCAATCATTACTCAACCTCAACCTCACTTCCTCAACCTCACAAATTATCAACTCCACTCACCAACCACTTTCCCTCTACATTATCTTCATCTCATTCCCTTCTCTCTCTCCCTACTTCCTTTCCTCCCTGTTCCTTCTTATCAATCGTCAACTCTATCAGATATCTCGTCACACAATTCCTTCCTGGTATGATCAACTTCTTTCATCTCTCTTGACAATCCCATACTGACTATTCTCTATTAGCTTTCCTATCCTCTATCTTTACATTGTTCTACTGCCCCAGTCACTTCATACTCTTATACTGCTCTGCTCAAATGTTGGTTATCTCTTTCAATCTCTTTCATCACACTTCTTTTTCATTTCATTCTAACCTTGTCTTTTCTTCTTAAGTCCTAGCTCCTTTTCAGTCTTCAATCAATATTATTCATAAGTCTTTTACAGTTAAAAGCAGCTCAACCAAATCAAATAATACAGGCGAACAAAAAGGAGCGGGATGGCAGAAGCAGCTCAAAATGCGGTACCAGGAGCCCAAAACAATGGGTTCCGTCAAGCGATGCTTAAAACAGCACTTGAAACAACGCCGCAACTGACTGAGGACAGCTACGTCGTTTGGAAGGACAAAATGCAAGCCATTCTGGAACTCCGGGGTCTTCTAACGGCACTGGAGGATCCACAGAGGGCGCTCTTTGCAGACCACAATGCAGAACTGCAATTGCTCTTCATAGCAAAAATGGATAGTGTTACGCACAATAACTTGGTCACGGCAGAAAACAGGGGCTCTGTCACGCTACAACCAATGGGCTCAGCTTCGACTACTCATTGAACTTCGAAATGCATCCTCAGCCTTGAATGCATACTCAGCTTTGAGATGCTTCGGCAAATGCATCTTTGACATTCATCTTACTTCAAATGCAATTGCGTGACACTTAACTCAACAAAAATCTTTGACATGTAGTCAACCATCCTTCAAACTAGCATTTCTAAAAACTAGGAATTGCTTAATCTGGTGATCATCAGTATCTTTGAACTAATCAATAACCCTTCTTTGATTAGCACTCAAGATCTGGACCCTCAGCCTGGCACTTACCCTCTTTCATCAAGCCTTGCACTTAACCTTATCTTATCACACAGGATTTACACACCACTCATCTGTTCGAAGTTCCTTTTTATCACATGTTCGAATCAATCATAGTTACCGTCATAGCATTGTTTTCAAACCTCATTGGTATATCTTTTTTATATCCGTGTATTTACTTCATACTCGTTGGTACATCTTTTTATTATCTGTGTATTTACTTCATACTCGTATCTTGCCTCAACACTCATTCATCACTCAGATTCAACAGTAGTTCTTTTAATATAAATACTGTTGCACTTTTTCTCTTCACTCTTTTTCCTCAGTTAATTATAATAAAAGTTTGTTACGCTAAAAATCCTCTGAGTCCAACTTGACCCATTACCTTGAGTTGTGCTCATAGACTTCCTCGAGCATCTTATCTTTGAATTTATCTTTGAACCTTCTTTGAACTTATCTTTGACGATCCTAGCCTCATTTCTCCTTTGCGCTTTGACCAGCTAAATCCCCTTAGTACGTTGGGTTGGCCGCATGACAGGCTTGGCAAAATTGCTGTGGAAGTCAATCACAGAACGATTTGCATCCTCAGAGTCATCAAATCGAGCAAGGGTCTTCAATCACTTCCTATACATCAAGTTCAAAGAAGACAACATCAACACCTTCATAACCAAGACGCGGATTGCAATCAAGAAACTCATTGATGTCGGCATTGACCTGCCTCAAGACGTACTGGCCTACCTCATTCTATTCAAATTCCCCCAGAGTCTACAAAAACTGAAGCGACAACTGATGCATTCTGAAAAAGTGCTGAATGCAGAATTTGTATGCAATCACCTTACTCAAGTCAACAACAAGGCTCTGGGGGGGAAGAAGGAAACGACGAACCCTGGAGATGCATCTCTCTACACGTCCAAAGGAAAGAACTCGTCAGGAACCAAAGGCTCAAAAAAGAACACATCTTCAAATAAATTGAGTCAATGTACTGATGGGTTTCACAACTCCAAACAGGATGGGAATCACACGAGGGAAAATTGTTGGCATCTACATCCAGACAAAGCGCCTGACTGGTGGCAAGAAAGCCAAGCGGCCTGGAAATCAAACAAATCAAATTTGAACTCAAACTACTACATTAGCTTTATCTCTCTGTGGATTGACAATGGCGACCAGAAAAACAGAATCATCTTTGATACAGGTTTGACAGCTCACGTTTTCAATGATCCTTGGTTCTTTCAAGATCTACAAGAAGGGAACTTCGACTCTATCAAAACCAGCAAGAAGGACGCCCACCTTCCTGTGCGAGGAAAGGGGACGGTCAGATTACGTTGGAATGATCAAACAATTACCTTGGAGAACTGTCTGCTAGTACCAGAGATAGTAGTAAATCTGATCAGTCCTGGTTGTCTGGATGGGAAAGGCTGTGTAGTAGAATTGACAAAAGGCGTATTCACCGTGAAGAAGGACGGGAACCTTGCTCTCAAAGGCAAGATCCTGGGAAAGCTATACACGGTGGAAAATCCAACTCATGTTGGCTCAATCAAACATGAAATGCACTTCAGCTCCGCTCCCATCGATCTGGAGGAAATCCACGAAACGTACGGTCACGCCTCGCTAGCAAGACTAAAAGAATTCATTCCGAAGTCAATACCGCAGTCTGAAATACTTCAATTTCAACCAAGGCGTGTGCACTCTCAATGATAACCAAACAACCATTCAAAAACATCTCAAGAACAGCCAGTAAACCATTTGAAAAAATTCATCTGGACCTAATTGGTCCAATCAGACCACAATCAACGTCAAAAGATAAATACATTCTCACTGTAGTCGACAACGCCACTGGCTACTTCGGATTTCCAATTGTCAACAAGGACGACACAACCAACGTCCTCATTCATCTACGAGAAAACAAGAAGAAGCGACTTGGCTATTATCCAAACCAAATCTGCTCAGACAGAGGCGGGGAATTTACTGGCCATAGGTTAGTGAAATTCCTAGAAGATCACAACATCCAGAGGCTAATTTCCGAACTGTACCATCCGGAACACAACGGCAGAGCGGAGAGGGCTAATCAAACAATTCTTGAATGCATGCGTGCCACATTCAACTCCTCAAAGATCGCAAAGAACCACTGGCACACCTTACTCAAATCGTGCTGTATTGCAATCAATCAAGTACCAAAAAAAGGTGAATTGTCATCCCCTTGGGAAAATATGCATGGATATACATTACCGTCAGACTATATAAAACCTCTGGGCACTCCCGTAGTTTACCTGATAAATCGGCGAACAAAGGGTCTCAAATTTCAAGAACATGGCAAAGAAGGATTCCTGATTGGTTTCAATCCTCAACTGCTCTCGTATTGTATTCTGAGCAAGGGGAACAATCTCATGTTGGAGTTATCAGCAACTGCACCACAGAAGATTTCTCATCTGAAGCACGTCCTGAGCGCAAGAGGAGTAGAATGTAGTGTTCTGAGTGTGAACACTCCAATTGAAGATTTAAGTTGTGAAATTATTCATCCCATTGGAAATGAATCACATAAAGAAGAACCAACTTGAACCAACAACATCAACAACTCAATGAAACCACACACTACGACAACTCCCCTCCAATAAACTCTCAATTCAAGGCCATCAATTCTTGGATCTCCAAATATTATTGAAGAATCACAGTAGTGTAATTATTAAGGTATCAATCTTACTTTAATCAAGAACTCTACTTTGTTATTCATAATATTGACTCCCTTTTTTGTAATTATTAAGTTGTTCAATCCGTGTTACAGAGTGCAATTCAATCTTTCATCAGTTCTATCTAAATAAGGAGGACACAACACCTAAAATTCTCACATCTCATTGATACGAAGCATGTTTGGTTCTTAAAGAAAAATCTGTCAACTGGAATTCAAGGCAATTCTTTCGACAATTACAACAAAGTTCCTGAAATTCCAAACGGCAAAGGAGAAGACGGACAAAACTCAAACTCAAATCGCCCTCCAATTCAGGAGGAGTCACCGGAAGATGAATTGGAAAGCGAAACTGAAACATCAATTGATGCATTACAGGAACAGTTATCCCAAATGTTGATCAAAGAAGAACAACCGGTGATTAAACCCACAGAGATCAGAACTCTAAGGGACAGATCTTTGCTAAGACCTCCTGTCAGACACGGCTTCCACCACTACTACGAGCCGGAAACCTTTGAGAACGCCAAATGCTGCAATGACTCCGAATTCTGGGACGAAGCCATAGACAAAGAACTAGCCTCAATCAAAGGACACGAGGTCTGGGAAAACTACTGGGAAACGCCACCAATTCCTCTGAACACCACGTGGACTTTCAAGATCAAAGAAAACTGCCACAACGACCCCTTAAAGTTTAAAGCCCAACTATGTGTTCAAGGCTTTGAACAGATTGAAGGACTCGACTACAACAAAACATTTGCCCCGACCGGCAAAACATCCACCCTACGACTACTTTTCATCCAATAGCTTCAAAATAACTACAATATTCTTCAATTCGACGTCCAGGGAGCCTTCTTGCACGCTCCCTTGACAGAAGATGTTTTCATAAGAACTCCTAGAGGTTCGTCAAGGCAAGCTCCCTATCTAAAACTCAAGAAGTCTCTCTACGGGTTAAAACAAGCACGACACCCTAACCAACTGGATCATCAAACAGGGTATCTACAAGTCAAGCTGCGACCCGTGTCTATACCTATGCAACAACAATATCTCCAGGATCTTGTTCCACGTCAACGATCTCATCTTAGTCGGTCCTGGGAATAACTTTAAAGCAAACTTTGAAAGAAAATTCTGCAACTCAGCCTGTCACAAACCCAACACCATACTAGGTATCAAATTTGAGAAAATAGGCAACAAAATTCTTCTATCTCAACCAAAGCAAATTCAACGCGGTCTTGAAGAACTTGGCCTCACAAACTGTCGTCCATCCTCAACCCCACTCACTCCTAATCGCCAACTTTCTGAAGCTTCAGATGAAGAATATGAACAATTTAAACTCCTCAACATCAACTACCTATCAGCCATAGGTTTGATGAACTACATTGCTATGCACACTTGACCCAATATCAGTTTTGCCGTCTCAAGTCTAGCCAGAGTTTCAACCAAACCCGGCATTAAACACTGGCACGAGGTCAAGAAGTGCTGGCAATACCTGAAACATACCCAAAACGTCAAGCTCACCTTAGAAATCAACGACCCAAACAAGTTAATCAAAATCTTCAGCGATTCAACGTGGGGTGACGATCCCAAGACACGCACCACACAATCTGGATATCTCTGCTACCTATACAGATCGCTAGTTTCTTGGAATAGTTGCAGACAGCGTAACCTTACTTACTCGTCTACAGAAGCCAAATTAAATCCTCTCATTGATTCTTTTCACGAAGGTGTCTGGCTGAAGGCACTCTTATCCAACATCTGGGGACGCAAGATCAATGCTGCTACTCACTTCATAGACGATGAAGAACTAGAAGAAGTTCTCAAACTATCCGATCAAGAATTCAAAGAACTCCAACACTCAAAACTCATCAAGAATACTCATTACATGGACAATAAAGGTCTAGATGACAAACTCAAGAAACTCGGCTTGAATCCCAAAACAAGACATATCAATCTGAAGACAAAGGGCCTTCGTCAAGAAATCAAGAACAAGAACATCAACGTCATACTTATCAAGACTGATAATATGCTGGCTGATGCTCTTACTAAAAGTACTCCCATCAAACCACTCAACAACCTGATGAAAACGGTTGACCCGAGTTTCTTTCTTCCTAATTAATCCCTTTTCTGCTCATACCAGTCACAGAGGGTGTTAGAATTCTGTGACACCTCTGATACATTTCCTCTCCTCTTCTTTCTCTCTTTTCTCCTCGACTCAAATACATATTGATACTCCAATCATTACTCAACCTCAACCTCACTTCCTCAACCTCACAACTTATCAACTCAACTCACCAACCACTTTCCCTCTACATTATCTTCATCTCATTCCCTTATCTCTCTCCCTACTTCATTTCCTCCCTGTTCCTTCTTATCAATTTTCAACTCTATCAGATATCTCGTCACACAATTCCTTCCTGGTATGATCAACTTCTTTCATCTCTCTCGACAATCCCATACTGACTATTCTCTATTAGTTTTCCTATCCTCTATCTTTACATTGTTCTACTGTCCCAGTCACTTCATACTCTCATACTGCTCTGCTCAAATGTTGGTTATCTCTTTCAATCTCTTTCATCACACTTCTTTTCATTTCATTCTAACCTTGTCTTTTCTTCTTAAGTCCTAGCTCCTTTTCAGTCTGCAATCAATATTATTCATAAGTCTTTTACTGACGAGGTTATACAACCTTGTCAGCCAGGAGGAAGTCCTCCTGGCCGACGAGGTTGTATAACCTCGGGCTCACCAGGCTGTATAACCTTGTCAGCCGGGAGGGAGTCCTCCCGGCCGACAAGGTTATACAACCTCGTTGGCCAGGAGGACTTCCTCCTGGCCAACGAGGCTGTATAACCTCTTCGGCCGGGAGGAGTTCCTCCCGGCTGACAAGGTTATACAACCTCGTCGGCTGGGAGGAAGTCCTCCTGGCTGACAAGGCTGTATAACCTCGTCAGCCAGGAGGACTTCCTCCCGGCTGACGAGGATGTATAACCTTGTCAGCCAGGAGGAAGTCCTCCTGGCCAACGAGGTTGTATAACCTTGTCAGCCGGGAGGAATTCCTCCCGGTCAAAGAGGTTATACAGCCTTTTTGGCCAGGAGGAAGTAAGGTCAAGCATGCTGTGGTGGTACAATGTAGTTTTCAGTGGGAGAAATATTTGATGGAGTTGCATTCAAGATTCATTCAAGCGTTTGGAAGGGTGCATACTTCTGAGGAGCAATGGGACTCTGCAGAATTTTTCTGCCAATTGACAACCCTTTGTCAATTTTGCAACCATCCAATATTTTCCCGCAACGAGTTCCCAATCCAACCCTCATGGCAATGGCAGGATTCTGCAAAAGTCACACACTTGATTGAAAATCTGAAGGCCTTTTTGAGCGGAGTTAGAGGTACTGGATGTCCAAAGGCAGTGGTGTTTTCAAGTTTTGTTGGTTTTTTGGAGATGTGAGCAGAAATTTTTGGCTCTGATTCTCAATGTGGCATGTACTGATTTTGCCTGCTTGATCTCAATGTGGCATGTACTGATTTTGCCTGCTTGAAGCATTGGCTGTGCTTTGGATGAGAATCAAATTGGATTAACCTGGCTCACAGGCAACCTAAGTGTGACCAAGCATGACAGCAAGCTCAACAAATTTTGAAGTGACAATGGATGCAGTGCTCTTCTGGCGTCTTTACAAGCAGCAGGAGTTGGAATTGATTTGTGATGTGCTCAGAATGTATATATGATGGCAAGTTCTTATTGGTTTCTATTTCAGAAGGCCCAGCTATCCACTGAACTCATGACATTGTAGGAACCCAGTTGGAATCCAGCAAATGAATTTCAAGCCATTGATTGACTCTACCGTTTGGGCCAGGAAAATACAGTGTGTGTCTATTGGTATTATTTAAAAGGAAGCCTGGAGATGAACATAGCTCAAATACAAAGACAAAACAATGCCAGCATAATTGCCTAGGATGAATTCATCCCAGTTAAACTGGGATGCACTCAAACAATTTAAACTTGGTTGAAATCAACTGATGAAATATATATCCAAGGGACCCCCCTTGGTTTTATATTTCATTGGTTGAGGCCAACCTACTTTAAATTGGTTGTTTGCATCCTAGTTTAACTGGGATGAAATCAACCTAGGAAATTATGCTGGAAGTTAAAGGGAGAATTGGTGTTGTAAGTGGAGTCTCTTGTTGAATGTCCATTGTTTTAATCCAGAGGGAAGCTGATGGGATTGGAATCAAAGGCTAAGTGTACCAAACGGAGGAAAAGAAGAATATGAATGTGCTCAGCTGCTAATCACATCCCTACTGGATTGAAATGATAATATGTACTCATGCTGGATATAATAATTCATCATGGTGTACCAAGAATTGGCCATTCTACAGGATCTTGTGTATTGAGCAGCTCTCTTTGAGATTTTGAAAGTGTAGCCAAGTATTTTGGAGAGTAGAAGTTGACAGGTAGGTTTTGTGGGACGTTCTTGAATTTTGGAGATGCATGCAAGTCAGAGGTTTGTTGCCGGGAATCAAGAATATAGCCATGAACAAAGATCCTGCCATTGGTGTTGATCTTTTTCTCTGATTAAATCCCATCCAACTGTCTGGCAAGAATGGTGAATTTGTCTGATCTCCAAGAGAGGGGAATCTTGACAAGGGTTTGTCAAGGGGTGGTTTCAGTCTCAGAAGTAGCCTTGATATTGTCAAATACTGATTGTACAGCAGCTTGAACAGGAAGTGTAGAGAGTGTCTCTTGACGATGTTGTTGGACCTAGGAATAATTAGTCTCAGAAAAACAGCCTGCAGGTCTACAGAAGATTGGAAAAAGACTCATGCCTACCTGAATGCAAATTTTTGTTTTGAACTCTGATTTCTGCTTCTTCAATTTTGACTCAGGTGAGAATTTTCCAAGTCTGAGGCCATCCTTCCAGCCAATAAACCAACAATGGAGCAAACCGAGTTGGATTGAGGGGTTACTAGCTTCTACTGGATCCATTAAGAAGGATTTAAAAGCTCCTTCCTGTATGCATTCCACCAATGCTTCAAGACAAATTTGGAGAAGAGCTGGTTCCAGTGGTGGTCCCAAGAATAGTCCCATGCAAAGGTAAAACCGGGGAAGTGGGAGGTTGAGATGTCTTGGAGGAAAAGGATTTTAAATATTGGGTTGATTGTTTTGTATTTCCCTCAAAGGGCCTTGGAAGAAATGGGATTGATGGGGTGGATCAGGATTGAATCAGGCATATTTTAACCTACGTGGAAGTTTTGGGGAGTTGGATGTATCTTCCAGTCATTGGACATGGGGTTCTGGGCAGAAGTCACCAAATTGAGAATAGTTCTGACAAAGGCTGCTATTCTTTGAGCACAGGGGACTTGGAGTTTGGGAGGAGCTGTGAGTAGATTGCATTAATTTTTGCAACCCCTGTTGGTGGTTTACCGTCTAAGAAGTTGGCCTTGGATGATGACATGGATAAGGCAAGGTGAGAGGATTGGGGTGGCCCAGAGCAAGGAATGATGTCATTAAGTATTCTGCTGTTCAGCCATCACAAAGGGTAGTCTTGGAAAATTGAATCAAAGGGGAACCAACTGTCAGGTATGACAAGGGGGTGGTGGTACTTGACATATGCGGATGGCATTAGTCGGCAAAAATTAAGGCAAATTAGGTTGTTATTGGACAAGTGGCTACCCCAAATTTTGGCCGTATTTGAGGGTGGACATGCACTAGCAGCTTGCAACTTTATGTTGGAGAATTAGTAATGTGTCACACAGGGACCGGTGGTTACAAGAGCAAGAGACAAATAAAAGTGATCCCATGGGAAGCATGTCCACCTTATTGTTGCGATGAACTGAGGAGAGGATGTTGGCTTGGTGCAAGAAGACTGGGGCTTTTTTGTGGACAGCTTCAGCCAGATGGGTTCATACATGGCAACATTTCAGCAGTGTCACCCCCAAGATTTGGCTGAATTTGAGGTTGGACATGGGCAATCACAAATTTGGGGCCATTGGATCATTTGAGATGAATTGGACAGCCCAAGCACCAGTTTCACAGTGATTGGTGCTGATGTTCAGCTGAAAATGAGGGACGAGATCGCCTTGATGGCTGTAAACTTTTGCATGCACATGTGCATGTGGGACATATAACTTTACAGATTAAAATCATGTATTTGGATATGTATTGTGCACAAGTGTCCACCCCAATGTTTGGCCAAACGTGAGGGTGGAAAATTGTACAAGTACAACCAGCTTGGAACCAGCTGTTTGCAAAGGTGTAAGATATAGCTGCAGGGCATATAGTGATCAACTCAGAAGAGGCCTTGTGTCACACCAAACTGGACGGATGTCCATGTTTGTCTGGCCAAATGTGAGCATGTGCGTACGCCTGAGGGCAGATTTTTCACAAATTGACAACCATTTCCATTTGGGGCTCTTGGTTATGCAAGATGAGCAGTGTATCTTCAAGGCCAGGTGGTAACCCCTCACAGAGGTTAGAGATGTCATAATTCTCTATCTATAATCCTGTTTGTGGGCAGCTGTTACTGTGGTGTGGTGAAGTGCTACTCAAGTCAGGCATGTTTTCTGAATTTTGGTGAGGAGCACCTGAAACTTGTGCAAATGATGCGACCTCTCCAGAGTTTCACCCACTCTCATTAAACCAGCTTGTCCAAACAGCATGATACCATACGCATTGTATGTGCACAGAGTTTCAGAAGTGACTACCGGCTGACCAATTGGATGCAGAGGAGGGAGCACAAAGTAAGTCTGAAATGACTATTACAGCTGAATATGGCTACTGCATCATAGTTCTGGGTG
The DNA here is from genome assembly GCA_007896445.1 of Puccinia hordei. NCBI lineage: Eukaryota > Fungi > Basidiomycota > Pucciniomycetes > Pucciniales > Pucciniaceae > Puccinia > Puccinia hordei. Next base: position 201,699 of record RDRW01000167.1, on the reverse strand, counting down.
CACGGTCACGTGTGCAGATATGGCTTTAAGCAAAACAGTGGCAGGAAAGGGGGTTGAATTTGTTATCCAGAGGCAAGACCAAGTTTGGAGTTTTGTTGGTCCTATGAACAGCCAAAGACAAATAAATTCAATGGCCTGCTTTTTCACAACAGGAAAAATCCAGCCACACCTTAGTGGTCAGCAGCTTGCAAATTAGATGAGATAACTTCTCACACTGTTGATTTGGAGCCAAATCCCGTCTTCTTGGGGTTGAAGGGTGGCGTTGATAAACGTACGCCAACGGCGCACGCCAACGCCAACCCGCACGCCACGTTTTTTTTGGCGTGCGGGGCCTACACGCCAAAAAAAATTGGCGTGTAGGGTCTACACGCCAAAATAAATTGGCGTGTGAGACCCACACGCCAAAAATGGCGTGTGGTTCCCACACGCCAATTTTTTTTGGTGTGCGGGTCCCCCCTCTCTCACGTAATCAAATGGGAGGGCCCATTCGATTACGTGAGCGGGCCGGCTGACGAGGTTATACAATCTCGTCGGCCGGGAGGACTTCCTCCCGGCACGAGGCTGTATAACCTCGTCGGCCAGGAGGACTTCCTCCTGGCCGACGAGGTTATACAACCTCGTCGGCCAGGAGGAAGTCCTCCTGGCTGACAAGGCTGTATAACCTCGTCGGCCAGGAGGACTTCCTCCCGGCCGGCGAGGTTATACAACCTCGTCGGCCAGGAGGAAGTCCTCCTGGCTGACGAGGTTGTATAACCTCGTCGGCCAGGAGGACTTCCTCCTGGCCGACGAGGTTATACAACCTCGTCGGCCAGGAGGAAGTCCTCCCGGCCGGCGAGGCTATACAACCTCGTCGGCCAGGAGGACTTCCTCCTGGCTGACGAGGTTGTATAACCTCGTCGGCCGGGAGGAAGTCCTCCCGGCTGACGAGGCTATACATCCTCGTCGGCCAGGAGGACTTCCTCCTGGCTGACGAGGTTGTATAACCTTGTCAGCCTGGAGGAAGTCCTCCCGGCTGACAAGGTTATACAACCTCGTCAGCCAGGAGGACTTCCTCCTGGCTGACGAGGTTGTATAACCTTGTCAGCCTGGAGGAAGTCCTCCCGGCTGACAAGGTTATACAACCTCGTCAGCCAGGAGGACTTCCTCCTGGCCGACGAGGTTGTATAACCTTGTCAGCTGGGAGGACTTCCCGGCCAACGAGGTTATACAACCTCGTCGGCCAGGAGGAAGTCCTCCTGGCTGACGAGGTTGTATAACCTTGTCAGCCGGGAGGACTTCCTCCAGGCTGACAAGGTTATACAACCTCGTCAGCCAGGAGGAAGTCCTCCCGGCCGGCGAGGCTATACAACCTCGTCGGCCAGGAGGACTTCCTCCTGGCTGACGAGGTTGTATAACCTTGTCGGCCGGGAGGAAGTCCTCCCGGCTGACGAGGCTATACATCCTCGTCGGCCAGGAGGACTTCCTCCTGGCTGACGAGGTTGTATAACCTTGTCAGCCTGGAGGAAGTCCTCCCGGCTGACAAGGTTATACAACCTCGTCAGCCAGGAGGACTTCCTCCTGGCCGACGAGGTTGTATAACCTTGTTGGCCGGGAAGTCCTCCCGGCTGACGAGGTTATACAACCTCGTCAGGCAGGAGGACTTCCTCCTGGCCAACGAGGTTGTATAACCTTGTTGGCCGGGAAGTCCTCCCGGCTGACGAGGTTATACAACCTCGTCAGCCAGGAGGACTTCCTCCTGGCCAACGAGGTTGTATAACCTCGTCGGCCGGGAGGAAGTCCTCCCGGTCGACGAGGCTATACAGCCTCGTGCCGGGAGGAAGTCCTCCCGGCTGACGAGGTTGTATACCCTTGTCAGCAGGCCCGCTCACGTAATCGAATGGGCCCTCCCATTTGATTACGTGAGCGGGATCCCCCCACACGCCAAACAATTGGCGTGTGGGAGCCGCACGCCAGTTGTTTGGCTTGCGCTCCCACACGCCAATTGTTTGGCGTGTGGGAGCGCACGCCAAACAATTGGCGTGCGGGGCCCACACGCCATTTTTGGTGTGTGGGTCTCACACGCCAAATAAAATTGGCGTGTAGACCCTACACGCCAATTTCTTTTGGCATGTAGGCCCCGCACGCCAAACAACAATTGGCGTGCGGTTTGGCGTTGGCGTGCGCGCTTGGCGTGCGTTTATCAACGCCTGTTGAAGGGACCTAAGCATTGTCAGCCACTGAGTACATATCACAGTACCTGACATGTACCACGTAACTGCAAATATTATTAATTATTATTATCTTTAATAATAATTACTATTCTTATTACTTTTTATTAATATCATTCCTTTAAATAAATTCAAGTAATACTGTTTATTATTATCTTTAATAATCATTACTATTCTTTAGTTATTATTATTATTATTGTACATGCATTATTATTACATTACTATTATTATTATTAAAGTACATTCATTACAAGAATTAATGTAAATACTTTAATAATACATTCATTAATAACACATGAATAATTCTGGTTACTCCATGTACTCTTGTTATACAAGACACGTAACTTGTAGGCCCTTTGCCCTCCTTTCACGTGAAATATCCAGAGTACCAGATGTCACTCTTTCCCCTCTGATTACACCCACATTCCTTAACATTGGAATATTTCACGTATAAGATATGTACTTTAATATCTTATTAATAAAAGAACTTATTAATATTATAATAATTAATACTTATAAGATGTACCAATAATAAATGACATCATTATAAGTTAATAACTTTATAACAGACACTGCCAGCATAATTTCCTAGGTTGAGTTCATCCCAGTTAAACTAGGATGCAAAAAAACCAATTTAAAGTAGGTTGACCTCAACCAACGAAATATAAAACCAAGGGGGGTCCCTTGGATATATATTTCATCAGTTGATTTCAACCAAGTTTAAATTGTTTGAGTGCATCCCAGTTTAACTGGGATGACTTCATCCTAGGCAATTATGCTGGCAGTGAGATCAATTAACACAAATGTCATGATATGATCCAATTCCACTAAGGACTACAGATCAAAGATGTGTCCCATAACACTGCCTTAGTAGAAATTACCTCATAACCTTAACGGATCCTCTCAAAAGGATCTGTCTTCCCCCTGAAGATCCCCAGTACCTTCCAGGTCCTGGAAGCCCTCTCAGTTCCCTCCTGAGGAGCTCTTACAATATATAAGCAGAATGTAAACAGTTGTTTATCCCCCAGAGAATATTTAGAACACATCAGCACAGTACATAACTTAGATTTATTTACCTTGCTTAGTTCCGCATTCTCCACCAATACCCCAATTCTGGATAATATATAGTCTATTACTGTTATTACCTCAAGAATTGGCCACAACCTACCTTCAATAAGGTAGAAACCACAAACCCAAGTTGAGTCTCAGGCATTGCGATAGAGTAAAGTGAAGATGATCCTGCATGATTGGGAAGTGCAAATGTGGAATTGGGATGAATGAGTGATAGATATGACTGAGCTTGCAAAGCCTACCTGATGGTTTTTTTTTGGGGGGGGGGGGGGGGGAGATCAGGACCAGCTGGATGATTTCAGCCCAAAGAAGGGTACATCCCTCTTCTGCAGGTAGTTCAATTGGCCAATATCCAGGCAAAGGGGCAGGGAGTTAAAATGGGCATGCCTTGCATGTGTCAATTTGTCACACATCCTCCCATGCCTCTGGAATGTGTGATCAACATAATTTGTCACACGATTGGCCTGGTGAAGTGAGATAAAGACCATGTGAGGCTTGTGCCACGGTTTTTTGGTTGAGTATCCATGGGAGCATGCAACACAGCAGCAACCTAGTTCAGCTGAACAGAAAACACTTATAGATGCAGCTACAGGGCGGCAAGGTGGGAACTTCCCAGCGGAAAGAACACATTGCATATTTTCCTCTTCAGATTTCTAGGAAACCAATTGTAGAATCAACGGATTTGAAGCATTGACATCTCTTTCCATGGCCAACCAACTGCTGTATGTCTGTCTCTGCAAGGGGTTTGGCTGCAACACCACAAATCATGAACAGGAAGGTAGGGGAATTGTTCCTGGAAGGGTTTGGTCAAAGCTTCTTTTTCAAAATCATCAGACGAAGCTGCAGGTTGAGCAGTCCAGGGGATTGATTAAAGATTCAGGCCACTCTGCGGCAAATGTGAGCCAAAGAACCGTGAGGGAACATCATAAGACCCCTCATCATATATTGCAGGCTGTGAGGCTAATCCATCATTCACACAGAGCGGTCCGATTGCCTCTGGCTCAGGGTTGATAAATATCCCTTGCAATGAACCAAAAAAGGTTGTATTTGAAGAAGCTTTCTGCAAACAGGTGATTATTCAATTGGCATCTTCAGTGTTTGCAAATAAGCTCAGTAACGATGGTGCTGTGGATTTCTTGAAGGCAGCACGGGAAAATGTTGGACTTCTTGCGCAAATCTGGAACTTCAAGAATTTGATCACAATTGATCCAACCCCAATCATTGAGCAGATCCCAAGGACTCAAGAAGTGGTTTTCCATTGATTGGGTCTGAATCCAAACCTGACCACACTCATATGCTGCAAGAAGTGCTTTGCACTGTACAAAACAAGTGACAAGCCTGGAAACTATCACAAAAGATGCACCCAGCCCTTTCTTTTGTCAAAGCAAGTTTATTTCAAGTGGGCTCAGTCTGAAAACTTGAGCCCAACATGCAGTGAAGCTGTCTTTAAGCTCAATAAAAGCCAACAAGAACTTCCTGCGCAAATGTTCACGTAAGTATCACTGAAGTCGTGGTTGAAGAGCCGGCTTGCCCAACCTCCCTTTGAAGCCTTGCTTGATTCAAGTCTGGCCGCATGCAACTGGCCCAAAGAAAAACCCATGGAGTATGTGTGGCATGGGCGCGTCTGGCAAGAATTCCCAAATTCAGATGATGGTACCAGAATATATACAAGACACTCTGGAAACCTTGTTTTCAGCCTTTATCTTGACTGGTTTATCCCTTGAGGGAGCTCAAATCTTGGAAAGAACACAACTGTTAGGTCAATCACTCTAATTTTCCTGAACCTCCCTGCAACTCAGCGATATAAGCTGGAAAACATCGTCGTTTTTGGAATCATTCCCGGCCCTAAGGAGCCAAAGCTAGAAAAGATTAACCATGTATTGCGCCCTTTGGTTGAGGAGTTGAAAGAATTTTGGGGCGGTGTTTTATTCCAATCAGCAAACCTTCACCCATCAGGGAGAACCGTTTGTGCAGCAATTTTCCCACTGATTGCAGACCTACCAGCCTTTCGAAAGACCAGCAGATTTGGAAGCCACTCAGCAAGACTATTCTGTTCTTTTTTTCTCCTCAGCAAGGAAACCCTGCACAAGACTGATATCAGAAAGTTCCCTAGACACACCAACGAGGTACATTGGCACCATGCATCTGCTTGGCTCAAGATTGCCAACCTTACTGAAAGGAAGAAATTTGTCAAAGAGACTGGTGCGCGATGGAGTGTCCTCAATGAGCTGTCCTATTGGAAACCGGTTGAATACTCGTCAATTGAGCTGATGCACACCCTTTTTCTGGGTGACTTGAAAGATCACAGCATGCATTTCTTCAATTTGCCATTAGCTGGAACACAACTTAAGGCATTGCAAGAGCTTGACAAAGCGTGGCAGAATGTCCAGTCCTACAAAGAGCAACCTTTTTCTGATGATTGCAAATTGAACAAACATGCTAAGGGGAAGAGGAAACTTGATGGTGAAATTCTGGAGACTCTGGTGCCTGAAAGACCAAGAAAAATAACCCGCCACACTCCCATTGAACTGTTTATGAAGACCAACACTCCCATGCCAAGTAACTCTAATGAATTTCAATGCTCCCCAGCCTCTAATTCCCAATCAGAACCTCACACCAACTCAGACACCTCATCAAAACACTCGTATTTGCTGCGTCTCGGGAAGAGAAGATTGTACACCCCATCTGATGGGGAGAAATCTACAGAATCTGATGACGAGAGTGGCAGTGGGAGTACTTTCAAGGGTGCAGAAAACCCTCATGGACTTGACAGTGTGCCAGCCAATGATAAGGATTGTCCCCGACTATTGCCAGAAGAACTTGATGTGGTCTGCCAAACCATTCTACATACTGTCTTGTCCTCTTGGATTGACAGAGTTCCACACAACTTGGGCTCTGCCAGCCATGGTTCATTGAAGGCAGCTGAATGGTTGATCCTGTACAAGGTTTACTGCACAATTTCTCTAATTCCCCTGTGGGTCACATCTCTCAGAAAAGCTGCTACGGACAAAAGCAAGAGAAGAATATCCCTGCTGTTAGAATCAACCACAAACCTAGCTCAAGTTGCACATTTCCTAACTCTGCCAAAGATACAAGTGCATGATCTAGGCAAACTTGACTGTCTGATCCTCAAATACCGCCAATTTTTGCAAAAAGGCTGGCAATCAAAAGCCAGCAAGCCAAACTTACATCTTACCCAGCATTTCTCAGACGTTATCCGAAGTTTTGGTCCCCCCGTTCCACTGCAGCATGGGCACAGGAAAGGGTGAATGGAATGCTACAAAGGCTACCCACAAATCACCACCTTTGTTAGTTCCTCTTGATGTGCTGAGCTGTGGGTTGTCACCAGGTCCGCTGACCACTGTTTATTTACATGCAGATGAAATCCCTAAGACATTGACCAGGAAATGGCAAATCAACTCAAGCCTGTTTGCCCTCCAAAAGGAATCCAACTATGTCATATCTTCAAACAAAGAGTAGATAGAGAGACCAGTAGCAACTAGTCTTGAGCAGACATTTTTTCTCAAGTGGAGACGTGCAGTGGTAGGCAAGGAGGGTTGGTCAATCAGATCTTGGTCTGGCACCCGCAGTTTACACTGTGAGCAGTCTGCAATTCAACGGGAAAAACTTCACCACAACGGAGCATCACCTTGGCAACTGCTTGGTTGAGTTTTACCTTGGCAAGAACCAAAAATTTGGTGAAACACAATCTTTCTTCCGATTGCTCCAAACGCCAGGCCAAACATGGATGGTGGTGAAAACATTCAAAGAACTCAGAAGGAGTGACAACCCCTATGGTGATTATCCAGAAAAGGAAGAACCAACTCAAGTCTGTCACAACCAGAATCAACAAGATTCTCAACTTTGATTGAATCCTCAAGAACTCAAGCTCAATTAAGACTCAAGATCTCATTTCATCAAGACCTAACCATGTAAATTCTAACACTTGGATTGTTCATCACTGATAGACTACTCACACCATCTTCATGTTCTGATATACAAGTGTTTAATATTGATACTCGTGACTTCAAGATTAGGCATTCATTATCACTGAACAACACAATGCTTGTGTGCTGTTTGTAAGTTCTCCTCTTTGTTTTCTTTTCCTTATCCCTTCTTACTTTTTTATGTTGTTGTTTGTCAAGGAATTCACTAATATTCATTTTTATTGATCTAATTTTCTTATTTTTATCAGCTTTGCATTCTATTACTTCTGTTTTCTTTTACCCAAAATTCCTCATCTCATTAATTGTTTATTTATCATTAGTGGTATGCCTTTCTCTTCTCTTATCCTCTCATCTATATTTATTTTCTCTAATTGTTTTTCTTCTCTTAAGTCTGGTTTTGGTTGCAAGAAATTTTAGTCTCAGTTCAATAGTCTCACTGAAACATATCCTCTAGTTTTGCCTTGAATTCTCTTATAGGCATAGTATATATTGTCCATAGTAGATTTGAACCTCTATTTCAACATTAGGAACAGATTAAGTTAAACAAGATAACTTGATTAGAGGACCATGAAAATTAAAATTCAGAGTGGAAAATAGCTCAGATAGCTAGAGAAACTCCATGGGGGTAGCTAAATTATCAGGTATAGACTTTGTAACAGTTTACAGCAACTCATAGGATACCCTTATGATAGATTTTGATACACAGTTGTTATGCAGTCTCAAGATGTAGCAACTGGGTAGGGATTGATGAAAACGGTCTCAAGCAATCAGTGAGTAGCTGCAGAGGGAGATGTCTTTGGGTTCAGGTTTCTCAATGGGGGATAGTGATCCAATTTAGTAATACTAGTGGAGTGTCTATCAAATTAAAGGACAAACTACCGCAGATTTAAAATGTGACTGTACCCATGTATGCTGATGGAAAACTACCCATCCAAAAGTGCTCTGGAGACTCTCATTATTTACACACATGTAGCACTGGGCAAACCCGCTTTGAGCCACTCAATTTTTGGATGAAATATTATCATGAAAACCATCAGAATTTGAACAGGGTTGGATATGGTGAAATTGATTCAATTTCAAGCCAACAAACAGCCGCATATCATGAGATTATTTACAGAGTTAGACCAGGTGTAATGGTAATTTGCACCAAACAATTGAGCATGTGTACATGAGGTGGAACACTAGAATGTCGAAGAAGAACAGCAAAAGGGCTAATTACATCAATTTTATGCGAGGGAGAAAAGAGTGTCCTATTTCGTACATGAGGATTCTAAAATAGATTTATGCTTTAAGATTAATCGTGCTTCCTATCGTAAGCCGTTTACTGCAGTGATAGGAATAGGTTGATTGGATGGTGTCATTTTGTTTATTTCGGAGGTGTACAATGCTGCTACAAGGCAAAAAAATAAGTGCGTCTATCGGACGGTGGGCTATTTGAACAACCAACTGACCTTCCTGAAAGTCTCCCGCAACAACTCCTGATTGATTTTGAAATTTGCTTCGAATACTCTCAACATGTCCTGAAGAATACTCTCATCGCGCTGACGACCTTCACTTTGTTGATAAGGTTTGACCCCAGCCTCGCGGAATGTAATTTGAGTTGGATTGATTGATAGTTGCACGGTCTTGGACTCAGTTTCACCAAGTGAAGGTAGTAAATTCACCGGTCTGTCTTCGCTGGTTAAATCGTCGGCTTGAATGTCAGTTAAAAGATAGATGCGAGAAACGCCTCTCAGAGCTGCTGCGTCAGTGAATAGACTCCTCTTGGAGGTCGGCCTGATAGGTTGGCCATTTTGTGAGGATAGTGGTACAGCTGATTTAGACGGCGCGATTGAACGTCTTTTAGATACTCCATAAACAATAGGCAAACTTCGGGGGCAAATAATATTTTCGATGAGCCTGATGGCACAGTGGTCTTGCGGACGAGCAACAGGAATCGGGTGAAACCCTCCCGATACTGGATAGGTAGACAGTGATTGAGGAGTTCCGATCTCTCTTGAGTTTAAAGTGGTAGGTCCTAACAAGGTCCGGGACGTGGGGATCCTGAAGGCTTCTCTCTTTCTTAACTTGGGTGCTCCCGGAGCATTTATAGGGATAGTTGAAACCGCCAAAGGCCTGCCAGGTGTTTGCATTGGCTTGAGTGGACTCAAGGTAGCTTCGGGCTGCGGTGGAATCAGTGTCAGAAACAATCAGTGAGAGAAACAATCTGGAGCTTGAAGGTACAGACGGAGTTAAGAACTGACCGGTACGTTTCCCGGGGGCGTAGATGTCGGAATCGGTTGTTTTGCATATGTAGCCTCCAGCGTGGCAATAGTTTTGCTGACAGTGGAAAGTGTCTCGTTGAGCACAAGACTCACGACCTGAAGCACACTGGAAGCGAGTTTCTGCACGTCCGAGTAGTTAGTCACAAAACTCCAAACATTACTTTCCGAACATCGTGCAGTATTGCATGACTTACATCAGAGGTTAAGTTCATTGCACCTGAGCTGTTTGCTTTCTGAAGCGAAATCAATTGGAGACCCTTCTTAACTTCTTCATGGACTGCATCATAGGCTTTTTGACGAATTGGCTCTATTAAGACATTAACCTGCCCGATAGGAACGCTCGGAAGAGAAGTTTGAACGGTGCGAGTGAGTTCTGCAAAGACCGGATTGGCCTTCAGTGCGTAGTCCTGAAGGTACGATTTTGTAAGGTTTGTAACGCATTCGCCTATCAAGTTATTGGAGTTTGTCTACCGTCAGCGAAGATGAATTATTAATCCATCTGATATATCAAGGTGGAATGAACCTTCACAGGCAGCCACACAGCGCCAGTTTAGCTGCAACAACCACCAACTGAAAAGATAATAATACATCGAACACGAGAAGGTGTGATGGGAGAATTCAAGTTAATTATTTATGAATGGCCGACTCAAGAACTGGAGTGCAGCTCCCAAAAATGACAGTACCACCCAAGGAAGTTCTTGAGGGAGTGAAATCTGGCTGAGTATTTAGGAGAAGCGATCTAATTAACGTTATGCTGAACGCCTCACCAAGTCAACAAGCGGTCTTATATAGGACGTGTGTAGGTGACTCCACTTGATCTACACGCGATCGGCTGAGCTATCAACCGGAAGACACTTGCACAAGACAACTAACGGCTCGGAACTTATCAGACCCATCTCTTGAGCTTGAACTCAGGAGTGCTCGACCAGTCTGATCACACACTGTGCACCTGTTTTGGCCTCTTCCCAAATGCGTGCCTGTGAGATCCCGAGGGGCCAGTCCTCTCTTCCCCCCGCACTTCCTTGTGGAAGGGTTTACAAACTTGATGCCCTCAGACAAAACCTCCCCGGCTGCATTGTCATGTCGGAACTTTCCGAAGCTCCGCGCGATTGAAGTGTAGATGAATGAGGAAGGACGGCGCACCCATGAGAGCTATGTGCTTTTTTCTATGAATGATAGGGGGCTTCATTGATAGATATAACACGAGTCTAGGCGACGAAATACAAAATGAACACAATTGATGAAATAAACGCTCAATGGCTTTCATCTTGTCTAACCAGGACCAGAACCTTTATCCTTATGGTGTGCCCCAATAGTGGAAATGTTCCATGTGATGCGCGGTTGGTTCACTGATTGACCAATAAACACATGATTTTTAATGAAAAGTACTAAAGAATTATCTTGGAGGAAACGTGTCTACTAATTCAGAGAGGCCTTCATGTTTTTATGTCACTTGAAGATCTACATAAACCTTAAAAGTATGCTAGTAGAATATGTAGTTAAGTTTAATAAAGCTTGGGTATGATGCATAAATAAGGGTAACATCATCATTTCTATAGTTACATGTACATGGCACCTGTAATAAAAGCCACCCCCAATGCCATGGCCATACTGTTCCTACTACTAAGGCCAAGATAGCCCAATTGGTTGGTTGTAAAGGGACTACTGGTCCAAAAGGGAGTAAGAAAAATTTGTATGAACCTTACTGGGAATCATAAACCACCTTAGGCCTTTTGAAACATGTACCTAAGCCCTACCATAACCAAACCATTTATACAGGTAACTAGGGCTTAGTAGAAGGCTAGACTAGGATAAAAAGAGCTTCTGCTTTGCCCCCAAGGGCCTGGAATGGATATTTAAACAGCCCTCCCTTCCCACGAAATGATATCCTCATCTTCATTTACATTTACCAGCTTTTACCCATTGTATCAATCAGTCTTATAGCCTGTTACATAGTATAGTGTCTGCTTGTTTTATACCTGAAGTTCATCCAATCACCTTTCAAATTTCTCAGCACTCATCACCAACCTTTTACCCAGTTATTTGAGCGCCTCAAGCCCAGTAATACTGTCAGCTTGCTACTAGTTCAGAGACAACTTGACTAGAACAAATATAAACAAATAAAATAAAAAATATATTATTAATCATCTAATACAAGGTAATAAATAAATAACAAATAAGATAAAACAACATAAAAAACCAATATGTAAATAATAAATAATAAATACATTATTACATAGTAACATAATAATAAATAGACAAATACAATAATAAAAATAAAAAAATGAATATCTTAATGAATAATTAGATAAGTAGAAATTTTATTACATAATCTTGAAGAGCGTGTAAAATAACCTAGGGTACATCAGCAAAATTATCCCAGAAAACTTAAAACTGCTAGTAGTAAAACAACTTAAAAGAATATTATTACTAAGCGGTGAAATAACTATTAGATATTAAAATATAGAATAAAAAGAATAAATAAATATAAAAAACCATGAAATAATAATTTATTTAAATAAGAATAGTATAATATAAATACATATAACAGAAATGATGTAATTTAAATACATATAAAAATACTAGTGATATATTATTAAGTTGAATACAAGCCACACTAAGGATGATTCAGAGGGACAAAGACCACGAAAAAAGGGAAAGAAACAACATGAGAACCTTTCAAAAATAACAATTGAACCACTGTTCAAAATAAAAATAATACATCCTTAGTGGGAAAAAGTCTGTTGACAGATCTCTGCAGTCATGCATTCCCAGAAGAGCCTGCATTACAGGTATTAAACAAGAAGATCTTGAAGCGCCCACAGAACAAACAAGCAGAATTAGTTCACATTGTACACAATACAAAACACTTCAACTCTGACAAGTGTGATCAACAAGTACATATGACATTTAATCAATATGTTTTGACATGTAATTGAAACTTTTGATTAATACATCTAAAAAAACTTGTCAGAGGTTCAGAAGCGCCTCAAGATTCCAGCAATGTAAAATAAACAGACTGTACCAATAGTAGACAGCCTGTAGATATGGAAATTTGATAAATAACTACATGCATTTATATTAAATCTTAAACCCTTCCTTGTATTGTTCCCATAGCCAAAAATGCATCCAGTGTTTTGCCATCAGGACTCCAGAAAAACATTTAAGGAGTCCTGTTAGAATGAAAAGTTCTTGGGTTGGAAAAAAGGGTTTAATCAGATATTCTACTGGGTCTAATGTAACTAGAGTTATTTAGTCTACTACATGTATTTTCTGTTTTCCTTTCTTCTTTTTCTTCATCCTCTTTTCTTCTCTTCTGTCACCACAGGTTTGCTCCCATCCTCACGTCTCCATCCTCTTTCCCTGGACCTTAGTGATCTTGTGTCCCTATCAGGTTTGTTTCCCTTGTCACTTTTCTTTCTCTTTATCTTATACATGAAATTCAAACATCCTCTTTTCTTCTCTTCTGTCACCACAGGTTTGCTCCCATCCTCACGTCTCCATCCTCTTTCCCTGGACCTTATTGATCTTGTGTCCCTATCAGGTTTGCTCCCATCCTCACGTCTCCATCCTCTTTCCCTGGACCTTATTGATCTTGTGTCCCTATCAGATCTATTTATCTCTCCTTCTAACAGATTATGAGACCGGTTTAGACTCTGGTCTTCCTAATCAATTCAAACAACTCGATTGCCGTATAATTCTTCGCTCACGAAATCCATCATGGACAAATCAAGCTACGAGCTGACGGAAAAATACAAGTTGAATAATGAAAACTTTATCGAATGGAGACACAGAATGAAGTCGATCCTACAACTCAAACACTTATGGGAACTCGTCACCGGAATCGAATCATCCAAAGTCAAAATTGAACAGGATGCGATTAACCGGTATCGATCGTCTGACGCCATGGCGTTAATCTCTATAAACTGTGATCCAATTCTTGTGGGGACACTAATAGATGAAAGCAACGACAATCCTCATACTCTCTGGAACGCTTTAAACGACCATTTCCTACCGAAGACTATCCAAAATCAAACCTCATATCTCAACAAAATCTTCTCCCAATCCTTTAACTTCTCAACTATTCAAAAAGAGTCAGAGGATCTACAGGAGAATGCTCGACAACTCATGAATTTAATCGACGATAAAACCATGAAGCCGACCGCATTACTCGACATGGTTATTGCCATGTGGCTTATCATCAATCTTCCCGTTGAACTTCAAGTCACTGGAGAACTATTAATCAAGAAATGCGAAATAGAAAAGACTTCACCTTCCATCAAGAACACCATTGAGGAAATACGAAACTATCTACAACGATACAACAGTCAGTCTGACGGAACCCGTGCCCTGGCGGCTGCTAGATACGGTAATCGCCTCAAGAATCCCTCTTATCCTAGATGTTCCAACGGCAAGCACAACCCTTTAACTTCTCATCCCGAAGCCAGATGTTTTGAAATTGTCGGCTACCCAAAGCGGGACACTGCATCGGTACCCAAGGAGAAGGCTCTCATCACTGCCTTTCACGCGTCTCAAGGCGAATTCATCCTCGACTCAGGTGCCTCAGTTTCTATGATAAACGCTCAAGCGCTTTTCCGAGACATGATAAAGGACTCGCAGCCCATCTATCTTGCTAACGGTCAACGTATCTACTCCGAAGGCCAAGGGTCTGTAACTCTACATACTCCGGAAACTACTCTCACACTTAAAGATGTCCTGTTCGTACCCGAACTTAAGTACAACCTCATCAGCTTAGCCACGTTCATCAAAAACGGCCACTCACTCATCCCCAACGGTATCGGTCGATTCAAAGTTGTCGACAAAGACAACTCAACAACCGTCTCTGGGACCTACAATCAAGGAAACTTCATTTTGAATCACTCCAATACGATGTCAGCCCTCTCATCCATCACCAGTCTCGATCGGCTCATCTCTTTACATAATGCTGCCGGTCACCCATCCATTCAATACTTCCGAAAAATGTATCCCTTGATCAAAGTTCCCGACTTTGAATGCTCAATCTGCGACGTGTGTAAATCACATTCACAACCGTTCTCAGGAAAGTTTCCCAATGCAAATCGGAAACTTGAATATCTTCATATGGACGTTTGCGGCCCCATCTCTCCGGCCTCTATATCCGGGAAGAGGTTTGTGCTTAGAATAATGGACGGTTATTCACATTTTGTATGGACTGTTTTCCTCAAATTCAAATCCGAAGTTACGACCGTACTCAAGGATCTGATCAACAAAATTGAAGTCCAAGCCAAAGAGAATGTTACCTATATTGTGTCCGACAACGGCGGCGAATTTAAAAATGCATGCCTCAATAGTTACCTCAAATCCAAGGGAATCACCCAGAAATTCACTGCTCCTTTCCATCCCGAAGAAAATCCTTTCTCGGAACGAGGTAATCGAAACACCATAACTAAGGCCAGGTGCCTACTTAAGCAATCGTCGTTTCCTGGATCCTACTGGGCCGAAGCGACTAACACAGCAACATACCTTGAAAACCGCACTCCCAAATCCTCCATCAATTTTCAAACCCCCTTCTCGCTGTGGTACAATCAAGAACACAATTCTCAAGATCTACACCCATTTGGCTGTAAAGTCATCATGAAGATCAATCGACCTTCTGGAAAGTTTGGAGATCGTGGCGTGGAGGGAGCATTCCTGGGATACGAGGATGGACACGAAAATTATAGGATGGTGGAACTGGTGACAGGTAACGTTATGAGATCCCATCATGCTGTGTTCCACGACTCTATGTTTCCATTCCTTTCCTCTGAAAAATCCCCTAACAACTCGTTCATATTTCCCAACACCGTAGTTGATCTAGAGTCCCCTGTTATCGAGTCTGTTCCAAATGATAGTCCTCAGGTCGATGAAATCCCTCAGGAAGAGAGCTCAGATCCACTGGTCGAGATCCAGGAAAACTCGGAAGAAAATCACTCCGAAGAAATAAATGAACCCCCGCCTAATGAATTCATAGGTGATATTGATCCTAGAAACATCTTGACCCACTCTCGACGAACCGACTATCATGCGCATGCCGCCTACATCGAATCGGATGATCCTTGTAATTATACGCAGGCCATGGCATCACCAGATCAAAGTGATTGGCGGTTGGCTGTGAACGCAGAGCTTGGGAACATCTCTCGACATGAGGTATGGGAGGAAGTTGAACCAGCAGAAGATCGTCGTCCACTTGGAACTGTCTGGGTGTTCAAACGAAAAACCGACGCTGATGGCAACCTCACAAAGTTCAAGGCCAGATTATGTGTGCGAGGTTTCAACCAGCGGGAAGGCATCGACTACAATTCTGTTTTCTCACCTACAGGCCGTCTGACTTCGTTGCGAATCCTCTTGACCATGTGTTGTCGAATGCAACTCGAAGTACATCAAATGGATGTAAGGTGCGCTTTTCTCAACGGCGTTCCCGATGAAGAACTTTACATCAAGTTCCCCGATGGAGTAAACAATCCAAGAAACAAAATCTTAAAACTCAATAAAGCTCTATATGGTTTAAAACAATCGCCTCGATGCTGGAACTCTATTTTTTCCAAAGCTCTACTTGATATCGGTCTAGTCAAAACCAAAAGTGACCCGTGTCTTTACTACTCGGCCGATTCAACTCGTCCTTTCTTTCTCTACGTTCACGTCGACGACATAATCTTTGGCGGAACGTGGATCAAAGAGTTCAAGACTCAAATCAACACTTACTTCGAGATGGAGGACCTGGGTAGAATCAAATATGCTTTGGGTATTCGAGTCACCCAATCCGACAGGGAAATCAATCTGATTCAAGATAAATATATTTCTCAAATGCTAACCGATTTCAACATCTTATGCTCAAAACACGCCGTGTCGCCTCTCCCCAGCAACTGGCTGGAGTTAAGGGATGTTGCAAAAGTGGACAATTTTACTGCTCCATTCAGTTACCGTCGACTCATGGGCAAGCTTCAGTGGCTAGTTCAGTGCACACGATCCGACCTCGCCTTTGCTACCAGTTTCTTATCACAATTTCTAGAAAATCCAGCCAAGTGTCACTACAAAGCGGCCATCCACGTTCTAAACTATGTCCATGGCACTCAAGACTTGAAGCTGACCCTCGGGACCAATCAACTGGATCAACAAGAGAACGATTTACTTGGTTTCACCGACGCCGACTGGAGTGGTGGAAACAAGAAAAGATCATTCTCAGCGTCAATCGTCTACTTTCATGGAACTGTGGGGTGGCGGTGTCAAGTCCAACGAACCACGGCGGTATCATCAACAGTTGCCGAGTACTTTGCCATGACCGAAAACGCACTCGACCTCCTGTGGACAAAAAATATTATTACCGAGATAACCAAGTCAGAGCCGGTTCTGAAATTGTTTACCGACAGCACAAACTGCATCAACATATGTAAAAATGAAGTTTATCATCA
Source organism: Puccinia hordei (assembly GCA_007896445.1). Lineage (NCBI taxonomy): Eukaryota > Fungi > Basidiomycota > Pucciniomycetes > Pucciniales > Pucciniaceae > Puccinia > Puccinia hordei. The sequence goes on along the minus strand of RDRW01000167.1, from coordinate 184,783 downwards.
CGGATCGAGGGGGCTACCATTCAAACTGTATTTCCTCAGAGATCTAGTACTTGAAAATCAACTCCATCTCGAATACGTTCAAACCACCAAGTTAATTGCCGACGCACTCACCAAGAATTTAACCGGGGACAAGCTGAAGATACACATGAAGGTGATCATGGGAAATACAGGGTGTAAAGAAAAGTAACAAGTGAGGGAGAGTGTTAGAATGAAAAGTTCTTGGGTTGGAAAAAAGGGTTTAATCAGATATTCTACTGGGTCTAATGTAACTAGAGTTATTTAGTCTACTACATGTATTTTCTGTTTTCCTTTCTTCTTTTTCTTCATCCTCTTTTCTTCTCTTCTGTCACCACAGGTTTGCTCCCATCCTCACGTCTCCATCCTCTTTCCCTGGACCTTATTGATCTTGTGTCCCTATCAGGTTTTTTTCCCTTGTCACTTTTCTTTCTCTTTATCTTATACATGAAATTCAAACATCCTCTTTTCTTCTCTTCTGTCACCACATGTTTGCTCCCATCCTCACGTCTCCATCCTCTTTCCCTGGACCTTATTGATCTTGTGTCCCTATCAGGTTTGCTCCCATCCTCACGTCTCCATCCTCTTTCCCTGGACCTTATTGATCTTGTGTCCCTATCAGATATATTTATCTCTCCTTCTAACATCCTTCTTTCCCCTGTATTTTGATTCCTCATGATTTACCATATATGCTACCATACTTACCCACATATTACCATAGTTCCCCTATTGTTATTCTGCCAGGTATGGTCCTAGTATCTATTCTTTCCCCCCTCTTTACTCCCTTGAAATTTCCCAGTGTTTATCCAGCCATCCCAACAACCTCTCCAAGCGCTTCCAACTGTCCAATTTCCCCCTTGAAGAGCCTCAAGACTGTTAAGGTATTTTTACTAGTAAGTAGAAACCCCTTTCTCTTGAGATTATCCACTATCTGTATCCTGGGATATAAACCACCCCTGTTTTCACGGCCCAGTGTTACCATGTACCTAAATCCTCTGCTTATCAAGATACCTTTGAGGGATTAAACCACCCCTGATTTATCAGGCCCCTCAGGTTTGTAATTATATTAAATTTTATCTTTTTTATCAAAATCCTCACATTCCACATATCCTCTTTGGAATTACCCCTCATAAAATTTATCCCAGAGCTTTCTTCTCTTTATCTCTTTTTTTTGCACCTTGTGTAGCTAGAAGGATTACTCCTTGGCATCACAGAGGCTGAAACATACCCTTCCTGAAGTCATCTTACCTGGAAATAACCTAGTGAGTCTTATTTACTTATATAATTCAGTATTATACTACAGTCTGGGCATACTCTTTCACCAAAAAGACCAGAACCTTGGAGGGCACAATAACCCACCCCTGTTCCTCAGGCCCCTCCCTTAATAACAACTTGATTGTTTTTATTAAAAAATGTTCTTTTGAATCAACCATTACCCATTTCCCCTTGCCACATACCCTTGTGTTACCACCTGTTTTTTGCTTGATCCCAGTGTAGCTAGAAAGATTCAAGTCTTTGGCATCACTGAGGCTGGCACTGGAGCATTAAATAAAAACTCTAATTTCCAATAATGGAGGGAATTGTGATGTAAAACAATAAAGAAAAATAGTAATAATTATATTAAATAAATTTAATATCATTGAAACCAGAGTGGCCTGATCAATCAGGGGTGGTTTAATCCCTCTGAGGTATCTTGCACATAAATGCAGAGGATTTAATAACCTGGAAAACTGGTGCCTGTTTGAACAGGGGTTGTTTAAGTCCCAGTGGCAAGCAATGGGGAATATCTTCAATAAAAAGGGGTATTACTTACTACTAATAATCCTAGGAAGACTCAAGGACATTCTGGGTGGAAACAGGACAGTTTTGAGTCCTTGGAAAGGTGGTTGGTGGAGCTGGGTGGTAAATGTGATGTTTCTAGAGAAGACAGGGCTAAAGGAATACTACTAAAGGACCAATCAGAATATTTATAGAGATCCATATCTGATAACAGGTGGGTAAGTGTCTGAGTGGTATTGGAAATCATGAGGAGCCTCCTTTGAGTGGCTGAAGAGCTCAATAAGGAGTCCTGAGATCCCTCTAGGGACCCTATAGGTGTAATAGCCAACTTGTGGGTGCTTCAACCAGGTATTGGCCTTCATGGTGATTCTACAGAGGCTTGGGCCTTGGGTATAAGTGTCAGCTTTCTGTACTCTACTCCACTTATTGTGGCGTGTACAGTAAGGACTAAAGAATAATTTTACACTTTAAAAAGTGTAATAAAGCAGTTTCCAATAAGAACAATTACTTTAAGTGTTATAAAACACTAAGTATCAAATAAAAACAGGTTATGACCCTGCTGCCAAAACTTCAGTTATGGGAATAAATCCTCTGAAGGGCTAACCAGACTTGAACACGGTTCTTCCAATCAATTAAAGGTATTTTAATTAATTGGGGGGGATTTGGTTGAGGAATTTTAACTAATTAAGATAGTATATAAATAAAGGCCAGTCCTCCATACTTATAGGAGAAGGTGAGCGCCTTTGTAGCTTATAATAAGTTATCTAGTGTGTGTTAAAATTGATGGGGGGAGGATCTCTTCAATTTGGTGAAGAGACCTCCTCCTTAAATAATAAAATATTTGTATTAATTCCTCTGCAATTTAATTGTCAGTGGGGATTGGGGCAATATTGACAGGTGATTCTGATCAGCCTGTTCGTGGTAAGAATGGAAGCATGGTGTCATTGTTAATTAAAATGATACCATGTTTATCAATTAACTTAATTTAATGTTTATTTTTCTTAATCAAACTAAGTAATTCTTAATCACATGTACATGTAATTTCCTTTGGGGTTAGAGCTTGAAAAAGCGCTTGCTCTGGAGAGTTAAACATGTGGGATTTACTTTATAAGTCATTACTGCATAATTAATATACTTTACATAAAGATTTACCCTTATTCATGTGTAATTTTATACTATGAATTACTATGGGTTAATCTTGGATCTTCCAGGATTTTCATGAAGAAAACTATGCCAATAAATGGTTCTTTATCCATTTATTGCATGTTTGAAAATTAATTTTCCAAAGATTTTCATAAATTAAATTATAACTTAATTTTAGTAAAAGATAGAAATAATTTAAATAGGGGGTATCAAATATGACCAAACCCACAATTAAAACAAGTGAATTAGGTTTTTCAACAAAATTTCACTGTTGAGAGTTTTGAATCATTTTCTATTGATATCAATGGTTTTTAAAAATGGTGGATTTTGAAAACCAGTTGATTAGATAATTGTGGATTTGGTCATATTTGATACCCCCTAATAAATGATTTTTATTCAATGTGGTCATGAGTGTGGCTTGAACTCAGGTCCTTATGTCAATGACAGTTATTACTGAGCCAGTATCTTACTGTTAGACTATTGTACCATTTGATAAAATGATAAGGTCTAAATTCCCTTTTGTTCAGACTATAAAAATAATAAATAAAGAATAATAATAATTATTCAAGCTTGCAGTTTTCAAGTATTACATGTTACATTATTACATGTTACATATATTACATGTTACATTATTACATGTTACATAATACATGTAATATCTTGGTGGCTGACAATAAGTCACCAGGGTACATACTTATTGTTTTATATGTTTATTTTATTTATTTTATTTTAATTAATTTACAGTCTTGTAATACATTTAGTATTTTTTGTTTTGTATTTATTAGTATCTGTGGCTTATTTGTATTTATAATCAGCCACAGTACTTATTTTTGAACTTTTGTTTTAACACTTACTGTAATTTTGTTTATTGTATAAAATAATATAAATACGTGTTCCAGTGCCTAGTAATCTTTATTACATATGTAATGAAGATACTAGGGCGCTTGTGGGTGCTTCTTGTATTTATTTTTCATGAATCTAGTGTTTGCATGCCACACGGGTAGCCTTACTGGGTCTAATACTATGCGCGGGTTCTTGCACTCCAACTTTGGAGAGGGTCTTCAGTCATGCAGGTGATTCCAGCTGCACTGACGTCAGTGCATGTGGTACGCGGTTTTGAGTTAGTCACACTGGATGTACACTATCTCCCCCAATTTGAACAACACCTCATATCCATGAATGGAAATGGGGTTTAAGCATATATGTAAATATATACAAGCATAAATATGTGTAAGTACCTTATATCTTGAATGGTACTCGCTAAAATTTAAATCCTGAATTACATAGTTGAGGAGTGGGAATTAGGGGTACCTGTGAGTGAGGTACCCTAGGTTAATTTTGGCGTAGAGTTAGAATATCAAATAATATTCTAACTTTTATTTGATATTATGTATTTTTAATATGTATGTTTTTATTATATCATATTTTATTAATTTTTTCAATGCTTGTGACAGGTTGCTCTGTTATAGTAGCAAGCTGACACTGACAGTATATCCCACATCCACTCCTTCAGTCAGCCCAAACTGCAGCCAGATTTATCTCACACCAACATGCCCGCTTCATCTCAAGATACTTTGCCGGCTTCATCTCAAGATACTTTACCGGCTTCATCTCACTATACTTTTCTGGGTTCATCTCAAGATACTGTCCCAGCTTCAACTCAGGAAACAATCTCTCTCACTCCAGCTAGGGAAGGTATAAGTCATCCTTGAAAAACAATTTGTTCTTACACCGGCAACCAAGCTCCTACCAAGAATTGTATCATGCAATGTCTTGTGTCAACTCAGAAAAGTCCTCAATATTCTTTCGCCTCATCTCAAGCGACTCACCTTCAAGATGCCCTCCACCATAAATAATTTCCTGCCAAAAATTAATTCATCATAGTAAAAGAATTTGAGATTGATTTCTTGATGACTAAGAAGGAAAAAGACTAAAGCAAACAAAAATCATGAGATTAATGATAAGAAATATGAAATGCTTGATTGTACCAGGAAGGATGAGGACGAGGTGATGTAAGGGAATGGAAAGGATAGAAGTTGATTTGATATAGAGATCAAAGAATGAATATGAGTAGATAGATAGTGTGAGTTGACGTCAAGTATTTGAAGTTGATAGAGTTGAAGATGTGTGAAGGATGATTGAGGAAGGGGAATAATAAGAATCAAGAGAATAAAAGAAAAGGCGGGAATGAATCTAAGGAAGAACAAGATGAATTTTGTAAGGAAAAGAAGTTGAGTGAGATATGTGTGACATGTTACCTGTCACTGAGTCTGAATTTTAACACATACCACCAAAGGGCCCCCAAAGAACAAAGCTAATGTGGTCAGAGCCCATGAAGAGTATGATGCTCAACCTTGACATTGAAGAGGTGAACCAAGGGAAGAAATCCAACTCTGGTTTTCAGACATCTAGTCACTGATACATTGCTCAAGAGCTTTGAAAATATTTCCCCAAGGTTGATCATTTCCTGGAATTTAACAAAGGTAAGTCAAAGCTCAGCCAGTCTTTCAAGAAAGACTATGATGCATTCTTGGCTTGTAAAGACGCAAGCGGCTTTGGATGGGTTGAAGATGATTGTGAGGGGACAGCCTCAGTTGAGGCTGTGAGAAGTTTTCAGAAGTCCATCTTTTCATATTTCTCAGCTCTTGCTTGAGCTACATACTGACTCACATTTTTTCAAAAACAACTAATTAGTCTCACTTGCACTGCAAGAAGTGTTGAGGAACACCCTTCCCTGAATTCCACAAATTGGGGAACATCTTGGGATCTTCAGCGGATACTGGGGACACCACTCAGTCAATTAGTAAGCGGATCTCTCAGTTACAGACTTGTGCCACCTCTGGGAGCTCAACCAATACCTCCCAGAGCTATGCCGGATGCAACAGATCAGCAGATGTCTCTCCATGGGGATTAATAAATGCATGCCAGGGGCGTTTGGCGTGTTTTGACACCCCTGCCAGCCCAAATTGGCGGGTTTGGGTTGGCATGTTTCCAGGCACGCCAAGTGCCAATACCTTGGCGTGCGTGTGAAACACACCAATGGGGATTGGTGTTCTTGAAAAGCACACCAATCCCCATTGGCGTGCTTGTCAACGGCCCACCTGCACGCCAATATACATGCGGGTGGGCCCGCACGCCCGGGCCTATGGCCTATGGGAGACTTATACAGTCTCTCATAGGCCATAGGCCAGGGCTTGTGGCCCCAACCGCACAAACATTGGCGTGCGGGTGGGCTGCCAATACCTGTTGGCGTGCCTGGAAACACACCAACGGGCATTGGCGTACCCGCCAAACCCGCCAATTTGGGCTGGCGGGGGCGTCAAAACACGCCAAAAGCCCTTGGCGTGGGCATGCATGTATCAAGCCCCTCTCCATTGTTGCCAATGAACTTTGGTCTTGGAAATAAGTCCCCAGAAAGCCCAAGTACTATTCCATATAATACTTGGTCTCACAGTAGGAAAGACCCCCTTGCGTCTGCAATGGAGTCTTTAGTTGGCCACTTGCACCAGTTGTCACGGTACCAAGTGGATATAGTCATGCACAACATCAACAATTACCATTGGATTTGGCTGGTGGGAGCAACTTACAAAGTGCAATGAGTTTGTATCAAGATGTACATTTCAAGGATGCTAGTCAAAATGAAGCCATGGCCACTTTCAAGGTTTTTGTCAACAAACTGCACTCTATTCCACCAATAGTGGCGTGTACAGTAAGGAATAAAAAGACTTACACTTAAAAAAGTGTAATAAATATAACAATGAACAAAATTACTTTGGTGTTTTATTAAAAACACTACGTATAAAAATAATAGGTTACTACCCTGCTGCCAGACTTCTGTTATGGGAATTAATATCCTCAGAAGGGCTAACCAGACTTTAACACGGTTCTTCCAATTAAATTAATGAGTATTAATTTAGGGCATTAATAAAAAAACCCAGTTTTTCCGCGTTTACACCCGGTTTTCTGTGCAGCTGCGGCTGCGCGGTGCACCCGGTTTTCCACCCAGGCACCTGGGTTTTTTTAATTCTTAATTTTTATGCAAATAGCATATGGAGGGCAGCATTTGAGCGCGTGACCTCCCCAATCATCCTCATTCAATATTTTCTTTAAAACAAATAAAACAAATAAGTAAAACAAGTAAAATAAACAAAATAAAATAAAATAAAATTATGGAGGGCGGCATTTGATGCGCGCAACCTCCCCAATCATCCCCATTCAAAATTTTATTTAAAACAAATAAAATAAATAAGTAAAACAAGTAAAATAAACAAAATAAAATAAAATAAATAGAATAAATGAAATGACTAAAATAAATAAATAAAATAAAAAGCAAGAGACATAATTGCAAGTTAATAATTTATTAATAAATAATAAATTTAATAAACAACAAAGAGACATTAGTACAGACTAAGAATGCGCACACAAATAATACGTATAAGAAAGAGAAATTGTTATAAACACTACTGATAACAACTACAAAATGCTTAAAAATGATGAATCTACGCCTGAATTACATTCCTGAACCCATATGTAATGCGTAATATCTATCTTACATGTAACACTCCAAAGCATCGTACAATGTACCGTACCTCTGTGTATCATTATATTTCCATTTCTTTGTCATGAAATCTGATAACAAGTTAATTTTATAATCCGTATTTGTTTCCAATGAATTATTCACCCTCTAAAGTGTATGAATCCATTTAAAAACTCCCCAAATATCTTGAAAGACAGGCGTGAAGGTGTGTAGAAGTAAATTCTGTCCAAAAATCATAAAAAAACAACCAGTGACCTTAAAAATAAACTGTTTGTCACATTGAATTCTAATACCCTCAAAGTGTTTTAAAAAGATTTAGAATTTTGAGAAATCCTGAAAATTGAGCTGTGGGGATTTTTTTGGAAAAACCCGGTGTATGGGGAAAAAAGATAGAAGATCACATATTTGTTTTTTTGGAAAATACAAAATACCATCAACTTCTACACCCATGGAAATATATTAAACAATTTCAAAATGTTGAAAAAAAATTAAAATCCGCCCGCAAAAAAATAATGAAAAAAACCGGGTGTAAAAGCGGAAAACCGGGTGTGCTGCACAGCAAATATGACCTCGCCGCTGCGTAAAACCGGGTGTAAACCCGGAAAAACCGGGGTTTTTTATCAATGCCTATAATTTAATTGGGGGGATTTGAAGAACTCTAACTATAAAAGATAGTTATAAGTAAAACAGGCCAGTCCTCCTGACTTACAGGAGAAGGTGTACGCCTTGGTAGCTTATAATAAGTTATCTAATTATGGTTGAAGCTGATGGGGGGAGGATGTCTTCAATTTGGTGAAGAAACCTCCTCCTTAAATACTAAATATGTTTGGATTAATCCCTCTGCAATTCATTTGACAGTGGGGATTGGGGTAATTTTGGCAGGTGAATCTGATCAGTCTTTTCGTGGTAAGAAGTGAAACATGGTGTCATTTTTAATTAAAATGATGTCATAGTTATTTCACATTAATTAAAATAATTTAATGTTTATTTTACTTAATTGAACTAAATAATTATTAATTACATGTACATATAAATTCCTTTGGGGTTAGTGCTTGAAAAAGCGCTTGCTCTGGAAAGCTAAACAGGTGGGAATTAATTTATAATTTATTATTGCATATTTAATATATGTTACATGAAGATTTACCTTAATTTATGTGTAATTTTATACTATAAATTACTATGTGTTAATCTTGGATCTTCCAGGATTTTCAAGGAGAAAACTATGCCAATACATGGTTCTTTATCCATTTATTTCATGTTTGAAAATTAATTTTCCAAAGATTTTCATTAATTAAATTAGGGCATTAATAAAAAAACCCGGTTTTCCCGTGTTTACACCCGGTTTTACGCAGCGGCGACGTAAAATTTGCTGCGGAGTACACCCGGTTTTCCGCGTTTACACCCGGTTTTTTATTAATTTTTTTGCGGGCGGATTTTTATGGTTTTTCAAATTTTAAAATTGTTAAATATACTTCTAGGCGTGTAGAACTTATTTTCCAAAAAAACAACATCTTCTATTTTTGTTTGCCCATACACCTGGTTTTTTCAAAGAAAATCCCCACGGCTCAATTTTCAAGATTTCTCAAAGTTTTAAATATTTTTAAAGCACTTTAAGGGGTGTAGAATTTAATGCAAGAAACAGTGTATTTTTAAATTTACTGGTTGTTGTTTTTATGATTTTTGGACAGAACTTATTTGTAAACACCTTCATGCCTGTCTTTTAAGATATTTGGGGAGTTTTTAAATGGTTTCATACACTTTAGAGGGTGAAGAATTCATTAGGGGGTATCAAATATGACCAAATCCACCATTAAAACCCATTGATTAGAAATTGCCAAATCCACAATTTCTAATCAACGGGTTTTCAACAAGGGGTAGCTAAAAACCAAACGGATTTTGAAAATGAAAAACCCCTGGTTTCCCATCCAAATCCTTCATTTCCAAAATAACCCAATTAAATCACATCTCTCATCAGCTCACGCTGCACCGTTCAATCCATTTCCTCTTGTCAAACCAAGCAAACATCACACCTCACCTCAACCAATCATGCGACAAGCACCCTCTCAACACAAGCAACTATTTCAAGCGGCCAACTCTGCTGCAACAGTATTGATTTTTGACTCAGATAACAAAGACTCAGGTCTTGAAGATTTCTACCGTTATTGTCGATCAAAACTCCAGAAACGATACCTCAATGGCAGAGGCACCACTACACGATTCCATCCTTGATATGACCTTTTGATCATTCAAGAACTTCCTCAATCATGCTTCCTCCAGCTTTTTTGAATGTTGTTCCCATTTTTCCTCAATCTTCTTCAACTGATTGAGTCAAATCCAATCTTTCACAACTCCTCTCAGAATCCTCAACGAGGACCATCAGTCCAACTTGCTATTGCTATGTGCCGTCTTGGATCAAACGGAAACGGTGCTGCTGTTTTCAGACTCAAGAATCTCTTCCAAGTTGGCTATGGAACGATCAACCTTTACACATGTCGGGTGATCAAGATTCTTAATCAAATGCGCTCGCACTTGGTATCATGGCCAACTCAAGAAGAACATATGGAATCATCTCAGGTCATGCAAGATGAAGGCTTCCCTGGATGTGTTGGCTTTGTTGATGGAACAACCATTCCACTGAGTCAAAAGCCTCCGGTGGACGGTAACCACTACTGGGATCAAAAAAACCGGTTGGATTGTTTGCATTGGTTCGTCTATTTTAGCGATTCTGAGCTGATGTGTTGTTTGCTTTCCAAACAGTGACTCTATTTTGGTCACTCTTGTTTTTGACATAAACAAAAATGTCATATTGTACCTTGCAGGCTACCCAGGATCCTGTCACAATTGTTATGTCTTCTCTAATATGAAGCTTGCTCAAAATCCAGAACGATTCTGTGACCAACACCAATTCCTCCTGGCCGACTCTGCTTATTCAAGCGATCAACATACTGTTCCAGCCTACAAAGGTTCTGACTTACTTATACCTGAGAATGTGGATTTCAATTACCATCTATCCCAATCAAGAGTATGGATTGAACATGCCATTGGTATTCTAAAGGGTCGATTTTCCAGTTTGCAAGAAATTTGATCACAAATCAGGAACCCTCGTGAGATGAAGGCAATGGTCAAGTGGATCATCACCTGCATTGTTCTACATAATGTTCTAGCCAACCTCAAGGATCAGTGGCATGAACTTTACAATGAGGAGGAACCAGAAGCAGCCCCGGCCTTGTTGGAAAATGTTGAATCTAGTAATGATGGATTACGTGGACTGTTACGACCCATAACACTTGCACTCTTCAACTAAGGTGAATAATTCAACATTGACTTGCAGAACAATACACTTCCAGCTTTCTGACGCTTGCATTTGATTTGGGGTCCTTGCAGTGCCAATTTTTCTTGATTGCTCTGCTTCATTACAGATGTTTGTTCTCTTCTCATCTTGAATGCCAATAAAATAAATAAGGTTTTTACACTTATATGTTGGATCAAAATATGTTTTCTTGCCTAAGTAAGCACATCTCTACAGGAAAAACCCACCCACCGATACAAAAAAAAATGGTTTCTTCCACTAGCTCAATTTGTTTCAATGTTGCAATTGTGTACAATACACTGTCATGGTAACATTTCCTCTGATTTTTCAATTCATCTTTTTACATTTCACGCTGTTTATTCATTAAACAATAATAAGGAAAAACTTGGCTTGCTCATGTGCTTTGTGGCTGAAAAAGGTAAGCCAATTGACCCATCATCCCTCCTCTTTGGTGCTCAGATAATTTGCTGACATACATGCTGTTCAGTGTTTATCAATCCCTTCCACAAAGGTGAGTGTGATCACTCTTGTTTTTATTATCTTGAATTTCTTTGGCTGATGCCATGCTGAATTTTTGATTTAGCTCAAGGTGAGCCAGTCGGTGCAGAGTGTCAGATTTCAGTAAACTCAGCCACCCACGCTCAGTGCGCTCTCCGCTCCGTCGCCGTGCTCTCAGTCTATCCCACATAAAAGGTCAAGTCTCAGCCAACCGGATCAGTTCCTCATCCCGCACGGAACCATCACCTCCGACACACTAGCGAGCAAGATCACCTCAATCATCAAATATTGTCGACTTGCCGCTGTCACGGGATCAATAACATCAAGAATTAAGAGTAGTGGTAACTTATTCACTCTCTCACTCGTGGTCTTCCTTTTCCTCAACGTGTCACTAACACCTTTGTTTTTCAGTCTCTTTCCTTGTCTGTTTTGTTTGTTTCTGTTCCTTTGTTCCCTTCCATTCCTCCCTCTCGTGCTCTTGTCCATCTTGGTCCTCTAGGTACATTTCATCTATCTCTTCTTTCAAGCTGTCTGTTCTCTCTCTCTTATTCTGATGAAATAAAACTCTCTAGTTTTTGCCTCATATTCTTTTAGATTTACAGTCTCGCAGCGACGAAAAAACCTAGAGGATCACGATGGCCGACAACGACAACTCGCAGTCTAAGACCAACATCCCTCTTCTCACTGAGGCCAACTTCTTGCAATGGTCGATTCGAATGACAGCCTACCTGCGACATAAAGCTCTCTACAAATATGTCTCGGAACCGCCCGTTCTCGACCTAGTGGGTGCGGCTGCTGCAGCAGTGACTTCGAAACAAAACGAAGTGGTTCACATCCTTATGAGCCATGTCAGCGAAACCGTCTTCGAAACCGTGGTCACTCCAGACATAGCAGAATCGCCCTTTAACATCTGGTCGAGTATTACATCTCGATTTGCATCAGCCTCGGTGAACAACAAAGGAAGGGTTTGGCTTCGATTCATGCGATACGAGTACCGGGGAACTCTCTCAGACTTCATAGTCGACATGCGGAAGATGCTGAACGAAATTAGGATACTCAACCTGGGCGTACCGGACAACATTCTCAGCTTCTCTATCTTGGCCAAGCTGTCCGAAGACCTCTACAACATCGTTGACAACATCATAATGAATGAAGTCATCTGTGAGAATCCCACCGCGGTACTCGCCAAATTGCAAGAGATGGTTCATCTCGATGCCTCTCGAAAGATGAAGACCGGGACTAAAACGACTTCAAAGACATCTGAAGAAGGGGATGCCTCAGCATTAGTGCTCGAATCGTCAAAGGGTGGAAAGAACAAAGGCCGTCGTATCACAAAGATCAAATGCGACCCGGGCAAACATAACCCGTCTGCGACCACCCACGATGCAGCGCACTGCTTCCAACTTCACCCAGAACTTCGTCCACCATCTTGGAACACTCCGGCCTCTTCCTCTGTCATCACACCTGCCACTCAACTGGTTGAAGTTGACGACGGTCACGAATCTGAAGCGTCACTTCTTATGGTGGAGGCACCAGCTAGACCAATTGTCTTGGACACCGGGGCAACACACCATATGGTTAACGATCCCGAAATCTTCATACCTTCGGCTAAGACAAACATTCGGATATCGACGGGAGGTCACAAAAATTTTCTCCACGCAAACGCTATCGGATCTGCCAAGCTGGTGAATCAAGACGGTCATATCCTGGTCCTCGACAACGTCCTACTCGTTCCTGGATTGAATCGATGCCTCTTATCGGTTCCTCGTTTGTTCAAGAAAAATATTTCAATGCATCGGGCAAGTGGGGATAGTGTAGACATTGTAATAGACGATATTTTTACTCTCGAGGGATCTGTTAAAAACAACCTCTTAGAACTTCCTTCTTCTCATTTCCATGCAATTCATTCAGTTTCATCCTGTTATAACTCAAGTCCAGTCCTCCCCGACTGGCATGTACGTCTTGGACACCCAAATCCACGGTATCAGAAAATACTGATCCCCAACTCCACCACAGACGAGTGCGAGGTCTGCAAGATATGTAAGCTGAAAGCGCTGCCTTTCAACAGCAAGTTCAAACCGGTGAACAAGGTCCTGGAAGCCGTACACATGGATCTTGTTGGTCCTTTCTCCACCCAATCTACGAATGGACACAAATTTTTCCTCACATTGGTCGATCAATACAGCGGATTTAAAACCGTTAAATTCCTTCGAACGAAAGATGAGACCTTTGAAAAGTTCCTCGAGTTCAAAGCATCCGCTGAGGCTCAGACAGGTCACACGATCAAGTCGCTCATAACCGACGGCGGGGGAGAATTTATTAACGAGTCGTTTCAAGACTACTGCAAGTCAGAAGGTCCTGTCCACCATGTGTCTCCAGCCTATAACCCTCAAAACAATGGAATGGCGGAAAGGAGCAATCAAACCATTATTGTCAAGGCTCGATGCCTCCTGGTGCAGTCGCGCTTGCCCAAGTCGTTCTGGGCAGAGGCTGTTAATACTGCAACTCAGCTGTCGAATCTCACTCCATCGGCGACTCGAAGTCTCACCATTCCATACACTGTATGGACAGGAAGGACGTTAAACCTTGAAATACTCCGACCCTTTGGATGCGCAACATACTCTCTCATACCCAAAGAACAAAGAGCATTTAAACTGTTGCCCACCGCTGAAAAAGGGATCATGCTAGGGTACGAGAATGACTTCTCGACCTATTGCATCTACAAACTTGGTACTCAGAAGGTTTTTCGAATGCGAAACGTCAAGTTTGACGAACTCATATTTCCTGGACTAAAGGATCACCACCAGGAGCCGTGTGAAGACCTACTCGACTTGGAAACGAATGACTCGTCACAGCTTTCCCTGGAACCACCGAATACTGTCACTCAGCAGCACACTCATGCAAACAACCAACAAGCGGGGCGAATCAACGCTCCGGGCGCTTCCTCCATCGAAAGGTCTAATAGTCAACCAGCAGTTGAGAAAGCTCCTCGGGACATTAGCAGCGCCGTGACGCCAGATAACATTCTATCAGTTGACAGGAGGGGCAACTCTATCCTGGTGTATCTGACGGAAAACATGGAGAATGATACTCCAAAATCTTACATCCAAGCCATCAACTCTGCTGACTCCTCCTTCTGGAAGAGAGCCATTGATAAAGAAGTCGCCAACATGAATCAGCACGACGTCTGGATTGTAGTACGGAAGACAGAAGATCAGAAGAGGATTAACTGCACTTGGGTTTTCAAAGTAAAAAAGAATCAGCTCAATGTTCCTGTTGAATACAAGGCACGTCTCTGCGCGCAAGGTTTCCAGCAAGTTGAAGGAAAGGACTATTTCGACACGTATGCGCCAACGGGAAAAATGGTATCGTTACGTCTACTGATTATATTTGCGCTCAAACACAACCTCTTGTTTCATCAAATAGACATAAAAAGCGCATTCCTCAATGCGCCGCTAGAGGAGGACATTTACCTTAATCCACCTCCTGGAGTGGAAGTCCCTTCTAATCACGTACTCAAACTGAAGAAGGCCATGTATGGGCTCAAGCAAGCGCCAAAGGCGTGGCATCAAACTCTAACAGGCTGGCTCTTCCAAATTGGGTTCAAGAGGTGTGATGCAGAACCGTGTGTGTTTTGGCGAAAAGGCACATTCCTTTATCTACACGTGGACGACTTGGCCATATTTAGCAAGGATCCAGAGGTGTTCAAAGGGGAGGTTAAATCACGTTTTGAGATCAAGGACCTGGGAGAGTCAAGTCTGCTGCTGGGGATGAACGTGATTCAGGAAGAGGACTCAGTCACGCTTTCTCAACGTCACTACATCGACACACAGCTGGAACGCTTTGGAATTTCCGACCTGTTTCCGGCGTCAACTCCAATGAAACCCGGTGGACATCTAGTTCGAGCCACGAAGGCTGAACAGTTAGAATTTCTGGAATCAGGTAAAAGCTATCGATCTCTGGTAGGAGCACTAAACTACCTAAGTGTTACCACAAGACCCGACATCACTTTTGCAGTCAGCTCTCTTTCTCAGTTTCTCAACAATCCCGGCACCTTACACTGGGAGGCAGGGGTGCAAGTGTTTCGCTATCTAAAGGGTACTCGAGATGTAGGTCTCCAACTGCGGAAACCTCCTAGGGAGACAAATGAATTAATTGGCTATGCAGATGCGGACTGGGCGTCATGTCCTGATTCAAGGAGATCAGTGTCCGGAAACCTTGTATTGTTCAACGGCAATGTAATCTCCTGGAAGTCGAAGAAGCAACCGACCCTTTCTCTGTCGTCTACTGAGGCCGAATACAAGTCTTTGGGCGACATCACTAAAGAACTCATGTGGATAAAGACTCTTCTAAAGAAAATTCTCCAAATTAAGATTGCGGGACCGACTCAAATCTTTGATGACAACCAAGGGGCCATTGCCTTGGCAAACGATTTGAGTAATCACTCAAATTATAAAACCAAGCACATGGACCTCAAACATCACTTCATCCGCAGGGAAATAAAAATTAAATCAATCTCACTTCACTACGTGCCATCAAGCATGATGCTAGCGGATTTCCTCACAAAATCGGTTGGAAAGTCTTCGATCAAGCGAGCTCTAAGAGGTCTTCATCTTCTGTGCTCATCGCCTCAGCGGCAATGAGCATGCAGGAGTGTCAGATTTCAGTAAACTCAGCCACCCACGCTCAGTGCGCTCTCCGCTCCGTCGCCGTGCTCTCAGTCTATCCCACATAAAAGGTCAAGTCTCAGCCAACCGGATCGGTTCCTCATCCCGCACGGAACCATCACCTCCGACACACTAGCGAGCAAGATCACCTCAATCATCAAATATTGTCGACTTGCCGCTGTCACGGGATCAATAACATCAAGAATTAAGAGTAGTGGTAACTTATTCACTCTCTCACTCGTGGTCTTCCTTTTCCTCAACGTGTCACTAACACCTTTGTTTTTCAGTCTCTTTCCTTGTCTGTTTTGTTTGTTTCTGTTCCTTTGTTCCCTTCCATTCCTCCCTCTCGTGCTCTTGTCCATCTTGGTCCTCTAGGTACATTTCATCTATCTCTTCTTTCAAGCTGTCTGTTCTCTCTCTCTTATTCTGATGAAATAAAACTCTCTAGTTTTTGCCTCATATTCTTTTACAGAGTTGATTGGAGGCATGGCCAACTTGCTTCAGCAGAAATTCCCTTGATTTATTGTCAGGACGATTTTGGGGTCGCCAACCCTCCTTGAATGAATGTTTTTGGCAGGACAGTTGCCAACATTCTTGGCAACAAGAGATGCTCAGGAACAATTAAACGACGGCCCAATTCGATTGAATCAGGCCAAGCCTCTTTGTTGTGGGTGATTCAATTGGGCCAAGCCACAGGAGATGGCTGAAACCGCCCAGACGGTTTGGCAGGCCTGTCTGCCATTTGTTTTGTTTTTGGCACCTTGGTGAGTTTTATCCAACAAACGTTTTGACTTGCTACTTTTTAATTGTTAACGGACACTCACCTCTCCTCAGACTCTAACTAGGCTGCTGCTGAGGATAACAACCACACCAAGGACTGCTCACAAGGATAACCGCTTAATCGTTTTCGTGAACGACAGCTCAGGTTAACCGTGTTGTTCGTTTTCGTGAACAACAGCTGAGGAGAGGATAACGGCTTGATTGTGTGCGCGAACAACTGGTGAGCTTAACCGCTCATCTGTTCTCGTTAACCGCTGATTTGTGTGCTTGAAAGACAGCTCAGGTCAACTGCCTTATTGGTATTCGTGAACGACAGCCGAGGAGAGGTTAACGGCGTAATCATGTGCGTGAACGACTCGTGAGGTTAACCGTTTACCTGTTTTCGTTAACCGTAAGCGTAGTATCTGCATTATTCTCCTACAAAGTTCATCTCATTGCCAAGGGGATCACATCGCCAAGGGGATCACATCGCTGCTGACCTTCTCATTGCCTCCGTATATCTTGCTGAGGATCACAACCAAGCCGAGCAACACTGCTGCCGCTGCTGCTGAGGATCTCATTGCCGAGGACGGCTGCTGAGGATCACATTGCCGAGGGGATCACATCGCTTCTGAGATTCACATCGCCTCCGTATATCTTGCTGAGGATCACGACCAAGCCGAGCGACACTGCTGCCGCTGCTGCTGAGGATCACATCGCCGGAGCGTGCTGAGGATCACATTGCCGAAGCGTGCTGAGGATCACATACCCGAGGACGGCTGCTGAGGATCACATCGCCGTTCCACGCTGCTGCTGAGGATCTCATCCCCAAGGACGGCTGCTGAGGATCTCATTGCCAAGGACGGCTGCTGAGGATCTCATCGCCAAGGATGGCTGCTGAGGATCACTTAATCAATCCAAAGCCAATCTCACTCTAACTATGACCGCGTTTGTGAACGACGTCTCAGTAAGTCCCTTTGTAAGTGGGGCTGCAAAAAGAACTCAAGAGGGAAAAATAAGGAATTCAGAGCTTGGGTAAGCGCTTTAATCCTCTCTTCCAACTGAGCCACCTGTGTATTGCTAATTTATTCTTTCTTGGATTTTTCTTTTCTTTTTGGATCAAACAGCATGGAAGTTACACAACTGGAATCAGTGACGGAGGAGCTCAGAGTGGAACTGGAAGAACCTTGACAGAAAACCGTTGGCCTCAAAGAACCACTGCCCACCCCCTCCCCAATCCAAGCTGATGTGCCACTGACTGTTCAAAGATCAAGTACGGACTTTAACATCCATTGGCGATGTGCTATTCCTCTTGATCCAGAACAGTCACAGCACATTAGTGAGGAGCAAGGAGGGGATGATTCTTGCCACCAGGTCCCGTCATCACCTTCCTTTTCGACGTACAATTTGGATTCTGACAGCCCCTTCTCAGACGCTGTCTCTACCAACAATGAAAGCAGTGACCACAATTCCGAATCATCCAATTTCTCGTCAAAGAAAGTCAAAGTCAGCCGTCCACCTCGCCCACCTACTTGCAAGGAACACTCCAATCCAAATCCCCATGTGCCTCCTAACATGTCTCAGATGGAATCAAAGTCTTGTGGAATTTTTCAAATCTATCGCCAATGTGATCACTATTGAGAACAAGATATATGTGGCAGCAAAGGGTTCAATGAAGCAGAAGGGTCTTGTCTGGCTCCGCGATCACACCTGAGTAAAAATCAAAGGAAGCGGAAAAAGTACAAAGCCGCCACTCAAATTCTTCGCCCTCAGAGGGCCAATGTACATTTTGCTGGCCAGTCCCATATTCCAGTCCACATCTCAAATCCCAATCCAAATGCCAACATCCAATTCTTCAACAAGTCCTTTATCTGCTGGGCCGATGGAGCTCGTAAGAACGTTATTTCTGTGGTAAAGTTCTGACCATTCTCAACCATGGATGCAAAACTCAAATAACAATACCAAAATCTCAGCCAACATCTCATCCAGCAGGCCAAATTCCAAAATTCCAATAAATCCAAGGGACCAGCATACTTGGGTGAAATGTACAGTCTGGGATGGCAAAAAGGTTACGAGGCACAATGCCAAATCGGTATAACAGGCATTTCTTCCAAAGTTGCTACAGATCGACACGGTTATGAAGCGCTTCAAAAGGATGTCCCAAAAATAGATAAGTTTCTTGGCCGGTGCTTCCAATCTGTATCCAAACCCCTATTCCGTGAGATCCAGAAACAACACATTCAACTCAAAGCCCCTGGACTAGCTCCCCAATATTTGGGTGTTGATAAACGCACGCCAAGCGCGCACGCCAACGCCAACCCGCACGCCAATTTTTTTTGGCGTGCGGGGCCTACACGCTGTGGAACTACTCAAAGGGCAGAATAGAGCTTGGAAGGGATATGTATAACTACACTAGTACTAATGTAGGTTATGACAAAGGTGCTGATATAAGAGCTGCCTTCCTGACTAATGCTAAGGGGATGAGTGTAACACTAAGAATAAAATAAAAGGTGTGGCTAATTTATATCTATTCTTAGAAGACTAATACTAATGTGCTTGTTTACCACACACACCAGGTGAGAGGGATGGATAAGGGGGGATGAGTTGTATACAGTATATATATAAAGTATAATGTGGGGCAGGGTTGGTAGCTATGGAGTCAAAGTGGGTCAAGCAAGAGAGGGGCAGTCTTCATATATTGAGGTTTAAGCTGGTATGTATATTTATATATTCCTAAGGGTGATGGTAACTCTACTAAGTATGTATACTAATTTATGGGATCTGTAATGTTGGTATATGTAGAGGGTATATTTAGTAAGTCTGGGGGTCCATAAGGGAACAAGAGGGAGGAACAGGTGTCCTTATATATCTGAGAAAGAGGAGGAGCCATAAGGCTGGAGGGAGGAACAACTAGGCTATGACATGTAGCTGGTGGGAAAAAGGAAGAACATGACAGATGAGTAGTGAGAAAGTGACTTATATGAAATAGTCATGATAGTGACAGATGAGTAGTGGGAAGGTAGAATTTATGTACAGTAGATATGATGTAAGATGTTACTGAATAAAGCCTAGTCATGTGCAGTGTATGTTATGTAGTGTCTATGTATTTTATATAATATGTATTTTGTATCTTGGTTGTGTAATATATCTACTTATAATATGTACTTATTGTATTCTATAACTTGCTTTACACTGTAACTTGCTGGATTATTCTTGGTTTGCCTGTAACTCTTGAACCATGAGGAATTTGAGGGTGGTTGGAGTGAGTGACTAGGGTTAAAATGGGGTGTAGAATCTGATTATGCAATAATAATGGTGAATATGTGTAAGGTTTGGGATTTATATGTGTATATGTGTAAGTATTTGGGGTTTATGAATGATAAGTAATCTTTACAATATAGTAATGAAGTGGAATGGATCACCACAACGCCAAAAAAAATTGGCGTGTAGGGTCTACACGCCAAAATAAATTGGCGTGTGAGACCCACACGCCAAAAATGGCGTGTGGTTCCCACACGCAAATTTCTTTTGGCGTTTGGGCCCCGCACGCCAATTGTTTGGTGTGCACTCCCACACGCCAAACAACTGGCGTGTGGGGGGATCCCGCTCACGTAATCGAATGGGAGGGCCCATTCGATTACGTGAGCGGGCCGGCTGATGAGGTTATACAACCTCGTCAGCCAGGAGGACTTCCTCCTGGCCGACAAGGCTATACAACCTCGTCAGCCAGGAGGAAGTCCTCCTGGCCAACGCAGTTGTATAGCCTCGTCGGCCGGGAGGACTTCCTCCCGGCTGACGAGGTTATACAACCTCGTCAGCCAGGAGGAAGTCCTCCTGGCCGACGAGGTTGTATAGCCATTCGGCCGGGAGGGAGGACTTCCTCCTGGCCGACAAGGTTATACAACCTCGTCGGCCAGGAGGAAGTCCTCCTGGCTGACGAGGTTGTATAACCTTGTCAGCCGGGAGGACTTCCTCCCAGCTGACAAGGTTAGATAGACAAAACTGCCGAAGCGGCCGCAATGTCGGGGTTCGATAGGGTACGGATTGTCCAATTGATTCGGTGTCCGTACCGGCGGATCCAGGGCATCCCTAGGATCCCATCATACGAGTCTTTCAGTCTTGTAATGATGAACCGGGATGGGCGGGGTTCATTGTTCAGGATTAGGTCAATCTCCAGGGTTGCTCTGCTTGCGGACCCGTCACATCCAAAGACGGTCCGTTTTGAGGCCAATGCAGCCTCAAGAAGGCCCCATCGGGATGTGTACGACTCGCTCAAAACGTTGTGGGTTGCTCCGGAGTCGATGAGGGATAATAGGGAGGGGGAGGGTTTTTTGGATGTGGCTCTGGGAGTTGTGATGGTGTCATGCAACCAACCCAAAGTACTAAGGGGATATAGCTGGTCAAAGCGCAAAGGAGAAATGAGGCTAGGGCCGTCAAAGATAAGTTCGAAGATAAATTCAAAGATACGTTCGAGGATACAAGGCTCAAGGAAGTCTATGAGCACAACTCAAGTTAATGGGTCAAGTTGGACTCAAAGGATTTGATGCGTAAAATCTTTTATTATAATTAACTGGGGAAAAGAAATGAAGAGAAAAAATACAACAGTATTTATATTCGAAAGAAGGCTACTGTTGAATCTGAGTGATGAATGAGTGTCGAGGTAGAATACAAGTATGGAGTAAATACAGGGATATGAAAGAGGTACCAATGAGGTTGAAACAACAATGCTATGTATAAAGGTATGGTTCTGACGATAAGAACCACGTCACGGTAAGCAAACGCCACGCTCAGTATTGATCTCCCTAATGTCGTTATGATTATCATTGATGTACTCACCTGGAGATAAGAACCGCGTCACGGTAAGCAAACGCCACGCTCGGTATTGATCTCCCTAAACTCGTTGGAGAGGAGAAGGGAGCCGGTACGGCGGGTACAATTATTTGACTAAATACATGGTACGCGCCGCAGTAGTATGTAGATAGAATAATGAATAAGGTTGAGATGAAAATACATAATGTTGATGATGTAAGTGCATAGTTTGTAACCTTGATTCTACCCTACTCTAACACCCCCTCCCAAGGTTGCAAACTTCACTGCCTTAAGCCTAAATGATCTGTTGCTTCTTCCAGTTTGTTTGGCCCGAGTTTCTTGGTAAAGATGTCTGCTTGTTGATTCAGAGTTCTAACCCATTTTATTTTTATCTTGTTCTCTCGTACAAAATTGTTGACAAAATAAAATGCGCGTATAAGGTATTTTGTTTTTTTCTTTGATGCGTTATCCCCAGCTATTAAAATGGCGGCTTGATTGTCGCAGAAAATGTTCATGGTTGCAGTGTGGTTGATGTCTTCCAAGAGTATAGCAATTGAGGCTAAAATTTGTGAGCTGTCCGATAATGTGATGTATTCCGCCGCACATGTTGAAAGTGCCACCACCATTGTGGAACTACTCTAAGGCCAGAATAGAGCTTGGAAGGGACATGTATAACTACACTAGTACTAATGTAAGTTAAGACAAAGGTGCTGATATAAGAGCTGCCTTCCTGACTAATGCTGATGGGGAAGAGTGTAACACTAAGAATAAAAATAAAAGGTGTGACTTTTCTATTTTAATCTTAGACTGACTCGTACTTATAAGCTGACTACTATTACCTCTGAGGTATGGGGAGTTGAGGAGAAGTTGTGAGGGAAAATGGTTGTGTAAAAGGGTTTAAATGGCAAGGATATCTAAAAATGTCTAGGTAAGAAGTGTCTTTGATGAAATTGAATCTAATATTTGGGGGAAAAGGTCATACAGGTTGTATGGGGTAGAAATTGCATGGTGGTAATACTACAACAGAGTGGAGTATATATGTGTAAAGGCCCTTCAAGAGGGGAACAAATGATGAGCACAGTATTACAAGATATGATGATGAGCAATGACCATAATAGTAATAGTGATGAGCAAAAGACTAAAAGTGTAATAGTGAAGTGAATGTATGTAGTAATGATGAGCATGTGTTTGTAGATTATGTAACATGTTTTATTTACTGAAATGATAATGACTTGGATGATGTAAGCCAAAAGGAAAATAAAAGAAAAGAATGTACCTATGAACACTATGAATGTTAATAACTTCTGATCCAAAAGGAAATCAAATATGGTTTGAGTGAGTGTCTAGGGGTAAAATAAGGTGTAGAATCTGAATCTGGAATAATAATGATGGATATATGGATGGAATATAAGATGTAGAAAGAATGATGTGAGAAGGAACAGGATTACCACACCGGACACTGGTACAATAACTGTGCGGCACTCTGGGACAATGTTGATCAGAAGATCATTGACGCACCCCCACACGGTTACGATAACCCTCAATCAAACTATCTGCCTCCCAACTGACCAGCCTATCAACAAGGACAAATTTGACACCTCAATTTACCTTATGTGTTAGACGGGAAGGTGTTAATTGAGGTCTTCTGCACCATCTTCAGAGTCATCTGTTTCACCCTCTGCGTCAGGGTCTTCAGAGGTTTCCTGGAAGGCTGGATTGTTGATTTCTTGTCTCCTGTCCGCATTGGGGGCTTTGGAGGACCTCTGGCCAATGAGTTGTTGGGCCGTTTGTACGCCTTGAAGGAAAGACTGGCCAAAGGTGTTGAGGGTTGTCTTGTGGCCTTCAACATCTGTCCGCATCTCTCCGCTTCGACGTGAGGATCCATCAGCTGGGTTTTTTGTGTTGGGCTGGCCATATTGAAAATCCTTGTTGATTTGGTTTGAAAATTGATTGAGCATGGGGATTGGGTTGGTTTCTGGAGGTAGGGGATCAGGAGTGTGTGCATATAAGTATGCCATTGAGTTGGTTGCAAATTCAGGGTGTGGGTGGGACTGTGGTGGAGCAGGCCTAGTGGCGCCTAAGGTGTTTCTAGCCGGCGCCGGGGTTCTGGAGACCTGTTCATTCTCATCGTCTGACTGCTTGTATTCAGCCTTTATTTTAGAGGCCCAATTCTCCAGGATTTCACCTTCATCTGGTTTCAACGCAGGGTGCCGCGCCAGCTCTGTGCATTTTTCCCAGAGATCCAAACCTGTGTAATGGTGGGAGGGTGGGTGGGAGTGACCCAGCTACTTATATTATACACAAAATAAAGGAATGAATCTCACGTCCTAGTTCACTGGTCTGATGTGAAGCCATTGTTGATTGTTGAAGTCAAATTGGTGATTTGTGCGGAATCTGTTAGCATTTGAATGGGAGAGTATGTCAGCACGTGTTACTATATCTATGGTAAAAAAAAATTAACAAAAAATTGGAAGCGATGTGGGGGAATGAATGTGTTTGAGATGGGCCCATTGGGCCACTTTTGGGGGGGATGGTGTGCGTCTGGGGCTTATACGGGGGCCTTTGAGCTGCCTGGGGGGTTTGAATGGCCCCTTTGAATGTTTTATTGCCCCTTTGGAGTATTAAAGTGGGCCTGTGGGCCCACTGGAGGTGATGGGCAGAGGCGGGCCCCTTCTTATGGCCATTGTGGAACTCCTAAAGGATCAGGAAAGAGCTTGAAGGGGAAATAGACAACAAATCCAGTAAATAGAAGATGTTGAAGCTACAGGTGCTGATGAGGCTGCCCTTCTTGACTAATGCTGAGGGGAAAGGGTTTCACTAAGAAAAAGAAAGAAAAGAGGTGTGGCTATATTTCTACTAATCCTTAGACTGCTGCTACTAATGGGAACTTAGGTTGTTTAATCAATCTGAGGCAGGGACCTTAAGAGGAGTGAGAAAAGCACTGAGATAGAGTATGGGGTATGTGTTATGATTGTTATTTGTGTGAAGGTTGATGCAAAAGTAAATGTAAAAGGTTTAAAGGTGAATGTAAATGTAAACTGTACTTTTTCTAAAAGGGGAGTGCATGCCTCATCCATAGAACTAAGGGGAGTTCTACTTATACAAAAGGGCACAAGATGGCTGATCCTGGCAGTAAATAGAAAGCGGAAATGTGTTCAGAGGTATACAACCAAAAGGGAGTAGTGATAGTGTAAGAAAGATGAGCCAATGTAGCTAGTAACTATGTATATAAGGAATGTAATGTGACTAGTAACCAAAGAGGATGATAAAGGCAGAAGATGTAACTATGTAATATGAATGACTGTGCTGTACAACTTTATACCAAAGAAGATATAAACTAAAGAAAAGTATGTAATATCTGTGTTGTATTTATGTACTGTATATTTATAAATCAATACCTTGTATAATATCCTATGGGGTTGTAGTATTGGTAAAGTTATGTGGTTATAAGTGGTAATATTCTAAGAATGCTAATAACTTCTGAACCAAAGGGAAATCAGGGGTACTTTGAGTGAGTGACTAGGGGTAGTTTTGTATGTAGAATCTGATTATGCAATAATAATGAAGTATATGTGAGAGGAAATGTAAGTTTTTGATGATTGTATGTGACAAGGTATGGATTACCACACCATTGGGCCCTGTCTTTGGGCCAGTTGGGTCTTGGAGAGGGCCCTGGGCCTGTGGGCTTTTTTTCTCCCACAAAACTGTATGTTTTATTTGTTTTTTTATTTGTTTTTTTATTTGTTTTTTTATTTGTTTTTTTATTTGTTTTTTTATTTGTTTTTTTATTTGTTTTTTTATTTGTTTTTTTATTTGTTTTTTTATTTGTTTTTTTTGTTCTGTTTTTTTTGGGGTTTTTTTCTTATTTTGTTCTGTTTTTTTCTCATTTTTTCCTTTTTTTTGTGTTTTTGTCTCATTATTTTTTTATTTATATTTCTCATTTTTGTATCTTTTTTTTTCTCATTTTGTCCTTTTTTTTGGGCGTTGATAAACGCACGCCAAGCGCGCACGCCAACGCCAACCCGCACGCCAATTTTTTTTGGCGTGCGGGGCCTACACACCACTTTTTTTTGGTGTGTAGGGTCTCCACGCCAAAAAAACAGGGCGTGTGAGACCCACACGCCAAAAATGGCGTGCGGGTCTCACACGCCCTTTTTTTTGGCGTGTGGGCCCCGCACGCCAAAGAAAATTGGCGTGTAGGCCCCGCACGCCAATTGTTTGGCGTGCGGGTCCCACACGCTCACGTAATCGAATGGCCCCTCCCATTCGATTACGTGAGCGGGGGATGTGTATATCCCATACACATAATACATACATGTATTATGTGTATGGGATATACACAACCCCCGCTCACGTAATCGAATGGGAGGGGCCATTCGATTACGTGAGCGAGCCCGAGTCTGTTTCCGGACTGGGGCTCGCTTATGGTCCTGGTTTTTTCAACCAGAACCACAACAAAGACCGCCCACCGCTCACCGATTCAATCAAAACAAGCGGTGAGTCTGAAAATACGAAAAAAAAAGAAAAAAAATCCAAAAAAAAAAAAAAAAATCCAAAAAAAATCCAAAAAATCCAAAAAAAAAAAATCCAAAAAAAAAAAAAAAAAAAAAAAAAAATGAGAAATAAAAAATGAGGAAAAAACCCCAAAAAAACCAAAAACAAGGGTTTTTTGGGGTTTAATTTTTGGGAGAAAAAAAGCCCACAGGCCCAGGGCTCCAAGACCCAACTGGCCCAAAGACAGGGCCCAATGGCCATAAGAAGGGGCCCGCCTCTGCCCATCACCTCCAGTGGGCCCACAGGCCCACTTTGATGCTCCAAACGGGCAATAACAGATTCAATGGGGCCATTCAAACCCCCGAGGCAGCTCAAAGGGCCCCATATAAGCCCCAGACGCACACCATCCCCCCCAAAAGTGGCCCATCTCAAACACATCTCTTCCTATTTCTATTTTTTTTTTACCGTAAATATAGTAACACGTGCTGACACACTCTCCCATTCAAATGCAAACAGATTCCGCACAACTCACCAAATCACCAGCAAACAATGTCTCACACTGGTCATTACAACTCCTCAAGCAATCAGCCTCCACGCCCATACGGATTCTATGAGGTTGACCCCAACCATCACCCTCACGCCCCACTTGGCAACATGTATCAAAATCAAACCTCTGCGTATGGAAATTCACACGTGCTTGGCCAACCTGCAGCTCCAATCAATCAATCAGGCCACCTAGCAACTAACTATGGCTACCCAAGCAACCAATATGGCCAAGCCCCCCAGCCCCTTACTGTCCCCTCAGCCCACCCAGCCACCTACAGCTTCAAAGACAACAACTACAGACTGGCAATCCAGCCAAACCCTGTCCCCCCAGCCCACCCAGTAGCGCAGCCTGTGTTCCGCCCATATGAGGTACAATTGCCTCAATTCACCCACTATCACAATTGACCTCCAGCCTCTACCTATCAGCTTGATCCAGCCCAACCATCCTATCTGGCTCAGCCAGCCCTCTACGCACCACCTCATATAAATCAAGCCCCACCATCCCATCCGTTTCCGCAATCCCATCAAGCACAACAAATCTCAAACTACTGGCAGCCGGGACCCCAACCATTGTCCCACCCGGCCAACCCATTCACTCTTGGACCCACTCACTTCCAAGGCCTGCCAACCTCTCACAATTTCCCCGTTGGCCAACCATCAGTGCCTGCTCCGCCGCAGACAAATCAAGTCCCTTCCATACCTGTCATGCAAGATATGCAGCCATCTCTGGGGGAAATAACCTCCTCTGCGCCATTTAGCCCTCAAATTTGGCCACCTGCACAACCAAGTCCTCAACAGTTTCCCCCAGCAACGTTCAGCCCTCAAGTCCTTCAAACTGTGGCTGAAGGTGAGTTTTCAAATACTTCTCCACTTTGTTTTCATATTACCAAGAACTAATGTTTACCTACTCAATTCCCCAGTCAAATACCCAAGGATCACGGCTACATCTCCTGGCGGGTATCAACCTGCACCACCCAGCCCTCAACTGTTTCCCCAAGCAAATTTCAGCCCTCAAGTCCCTCAAACTGTGGCTGAAGGTGAGTCTTCAAATACTTCTCCACTGTGTTTTCATCTTACCAAGAACTAATGTTTACCTGCACAATCTCCCAGTAAAATACTCAAGCGTCACGGCTACATCGGTATCACCCTGCACCACCCAGCCCTCAAGCGTTTCCCCCTGAAACTTTCAGCCCTCAAGTCCCTCAAACTGTGGCTGAAGGTGAGTCTTCAAATATTTCTCCACCTTGTTTTCATCTTACCAAGACCTAATGTTTACCTAGTCAATCTTCCAGCATACCCGCTCAATCCTTTAGGACGTTCACCGCTGGCCCCCGCAATTTTACCCGCCGCCAATCAAACGCATAAAGTGTTGATGAAATCTGAAGATGTACAATCTTATGATTATTCAGTTGGCAGTAAGTTCTTCTAGTTTCTTAATTCGCCCACTTGAGGCAGACTGGCTGAACTGCTTGTGTTTCCAGATGCAATGGATGCACCACCCAAATTCCTTTTCACATGTGTCACTGATCTCAAACACTTTGTTACCACATGGGCCCACGAGCATGGTTACGCTCTGAAAGTTTGTGCTTCCAAGCGGGACAAGAACATCTACTTTGCATGCACAGTTGCCGGGGAAGACCAAACCTCAGTTGATGCTATCCGGTTTCGAGAATCTAGGAATAAGCGACTGGGGTGCTGCTTCAAAATATCCGGCCGCAAACCAACTTCAGTAAAACTCAAGGATGCACCATGGGAACTCCGATGCCAAAAGACGATTGAGCACAATCATGGTCCAATCGATCCGGCACATGTAGTCATCCACAAGAAGCTCTCTGTCAAAGGCCAAACTGAGGTTGCTTGCTTATCGTCTCTTGGCATGCAACCCCAGGCAATTGCTAGACTCCTTACTAGCAGTGAGGGAAGGTTTGTATCCAACAGGACGATATACAACACAAAGCAGACACTGAGGGCAGAGAAGAGGGCTGGCAACACCCCAATCGAGTTCCTCCTACGTTGCCTCAACAAATCCAATTGGACACACGAGGACATTTGCGACACAGACGGCAAGCTTCTTTACTTGTGGTTTGCGCACCCAGGATCAATGCTTCTTGCTCGCAGGTTCCACCATGTAGTCAACATTGACTGCACTTACAAGACGAACCTGAACAACTACCCCCTGCTGCATGTGGTTGGCCAAACTGCAACCAATCACAGTTTTTCGATTGGTTTTTGTTTGATGCGAAACGAGAAGAATGAGGCCTACGCATGGGCTCTTGATAAGTTGAAGTGGGTGGTATATTTGACTAATCACCTATTCTCATCATAAACTGACTGTACTCTGGTGCCTGTGTGATACCCATAGATCTATATGGGACGCTGACCACGCGCCAAAGGTCTTTGTGACAGACAGGGAATCAGCACTGCGTAATGCTATCTCAAAGCACTTTCCGAATGCAACCGCGAACTTGTGCATGTGGCACATCAATCGGAACATTGTGACAAACTGCAAGCAAGCCTTTGCTGGTGATGGCGAAGAATGGGCCAAATTCATGAGGCTCTGGCATGAGGTCGCACATGCCCCCAATGAGGACACCTGCAACTCAAAGTGGGCTCAACTGACACGGTACCTAGTCACTCGAACTAACGTCTACGAATACCTGTACAAGAACGTCTGGAGCGAGCGACAGAAGTTCATGAATGCGTGGGCCCGAATGACACCCCATCTAGGAAATCTGACTTCGTCACGATGTGAATCTGCCCACAGCTGGCTGAAAACCTATGTGACGTCGGCTAGGTGCGACTTTGCAACACTTTTCATTACAATTGCTGCAGCAGTGGACCGACAACTTGACACAGCCCACACGAACCTGGCACACGAGTTACAGAAGGGATTAACCGGACTACCAAATGCCTTCAAGTCCCTCAGCTGCAAAATCTCCTGTCATGCGCTCAAGTTGGCCTTGTCTCAGTACACCAATTTCATCAAGATGAAGAAATCCAAGCCTGGGGATCCCAGCCTTCAATGCAAAGGTAATTTCCAGGCTGGCTTGGGCATTCCGTGCTTGCACACTATTGAATGTTTGGTCCAGGGGAAGGGAGATGTGGAGCCTTCTTATTTCCATGTGCAGTGGCATCTGGCCTATAAACCTGACGGTCCAGTGAGTCCTCCTGATGTATGACTTGTTCATGTCCCTCCTAGCTAATCTTCATCTATGTTCATTGCAGGCTCTTGATGAACCACTGTACGACTTTGACAACGATTTTGAGGATTTCAAGCAGGAGATCTTGGCTTCCCACCACCCCTCGGCGTTAGAAGCAACAATGAAAAAATTACGAAGGGTCCATGCAAACACACACGTGGTTCCGCTTGCAGAGCCTGATCCTATCCGAGTGAAACACAAACTGGAAAGGCCGTGGAAGAAGAGAAAGGGTGGGCGAGTTCAAAAGCGCGATGACACCCATGCAGAAATTGTGGAAGCGCAAATCCAAAAGGCGCAGGCAAGGAAAGCAAGACAGAAGGCCGGTGTATCAAAAGGACAAGGGGGTAAGCAACAGTCCAAGCGGGCACAGGCTCCATTGGACACCTCAGCTTCTTCCTCTGGGGACCTGAATGAGCTACCCAGTGTGGAGACACTCATGCGTAAGCAACTTTATTGCATGTCTTTTTAAGAGGCTGATAACTGATGGACTTACTAAGCAGTCAAGAGAAATCACCCCCCACGAGTTGGCAGCCTCACTATTGGGAAACGGAATCGGGGGTCTTCCAGTTCAGGAACATCACGGCGCAAGGAAACGTGGCAGCCCAAGTATGGTAGTATGGATGGTGTAACAGATGAAGATTCTGATTCTGCAGATGCAGTTTCAGATGAAGATTCTGATGCCCCAGATGGGGAATCAGATGAAGAATCTGATGCCCCACATGGGGCATCGGAAGAAGAATCTGAGGCCACAGATGGGGAATCAGTCGCAGAATCTGACGCACAAGGTGGGGAATCAGATGAAGAACCTGATCCCCCAGTGGATTCCTCCTCATCTATTGAGATTCAGGTTGAGGAAAAGCTGCTGTCACCTCCAGAAGCCTCAAGAAAAGCCTCAAGCTCTCATGATCAGTTGCAGGGTGAGGCCAGGCTACATTCACCCCCCACAGCCAAGGTAAGTACTATAACTTTGACATTAGATTATCAAGGTCTGATTCCATTGTATGTTTCATAGGACCGGCATGTAGATGCTGAGGTTGCACCCAAGGCTGGCCAAACAAGACAGGGGAATACCAACCCTGATGTTGCAGTGAGTGACTCAAGCTTGACACGGACAAGGAGGAATGCACTGACTGTAACTGATAACCAACTTCTCATCATTCTTGTCAGGCGGAGCTTCCACCATGGATCTTAAAATACCTGCATTCCACTTATAACCCTGCAGGTGATGGGAACTGTGGTTATGCATGTGTGGCACATGCATTGGCAGCAGATAGACCAGAGGGTCCCTACGCTAAGGCCAATGGGTGGTACCAAGTGCGAAAGGATGTGTTAGAAGAGATGGAAAAGAACAAGGCACATTGGACCAGATACCTTGGGGGGCCTTCAGAATTTGACCGCGCTTACGGACGTGTTCAGGTGACTGACCCACGTGGATCAGTCCCCATGAACAAATGGATGAGCAAGTTGGATGTGGGACCAATTCTGGCCAATGCGTATAACCGGCCATTTGTCTTCCTCAGCAGAACGGGCGGGAGCACCACATATATTCCCGCCACAGTTCCCCCGGACCCTGAACCGCTGCCAGCCCTCTTCTTATCATTTTTCAATGATAATCATTGGATACGTGTGATAGTCAAGCGGACCCCCACAATTCCCTTTCCTCTCCCTAAAGTCTCCCGGTTATTTCACAAGGGCCCAGCAGCTGCTTGGCTAGACTGTGTTTCCCCTTCCACCACTCTTCACTCTTTGATCCCTAAATGATTAAATGTACCAAGTTACTGCAAGTAACACTAATTATTATTATCCTTATTAATATTTACCATTCTTATTGTTCTTTAATATTATTCCTTCAAGATCTCCAGTGAATATTATTAGTATTATTAATTCATCATTATGACTTTAAGAAGTGATAACATAGTATTATTAAACTACAATCTTTACAATAAATAGTATACTTAATTTAAATATACTTAAATTAATAATACATTGATTAACTAACACATGAATGATTCAGGCTACTCTGTGATAATAAATAATAGAGTGATAATATAGTATGATTAAACTACAATCAATCTTTACAATAAATAATATACTTAAATTAATAATACGTTGATTAACTAACACATGAATAATTCAGGTTACTCTATGATAATAAATAATACTTATAAGATGTGACAATAACAAATGACACATACACAATGATAAGTTAATATTTTATTAATATTAATCAAAGGGCCTTTAATATAATAAGGGCATTAATCAAAAAACCTGGTTTTTCCGCGTTTACACCTGGTTTTCTGCACAGCTGTGGCTGCGCAGTGCACCCGGTTTTCCGCATTTACACCGGTTTTTTTTAATTGTTAATTTTTAAGCAAATAGCACGTGGAGCGCGGCATTTGATGCGCGTGACCTCCCCAATCATCCTCATTTGATATTTTATTTAAAACAAATAAAATAAACAATTAAAACAAGGAATATAAACAAAACAAAACAAAACAAAACAAAAACATGGAGGGTGGCATTTTAAATAAGTAAAACAAGTAAACATTATTTATCAAAATTTTACATTTATTTATTATACTTAAAGGGGTGTAGAATTTTGTGGTAATTTTTAATTTGCAAAAAAACTGTGTCTTCTATTTGTTTTGGCCAATCCACCCGGTTTTTTTTTCAATTTCATTTTTTGCGGGGGGATTTTCATTATTTTTCAAAGTTTTAAATTTATTTCTCATACTTACAGGGGTTTAGAATTTTATGGTAATTTCTATTTTGCTAAAAAACCATGTCTTCTTTTTTTGTGGCCAATCCCGCCGGTTTTTTCATAAAAAATCCTCACAGCTTAATTTCCAGGATTTCTCAACATTTTTACATTTTTTAAACTTTTTCAAAGCACTTTAAGGGGTGTAGAATATAATGTGACTAACAGTTTTTTTTTAAATCACTGGTTGGATTTTTATGATTTTTGGACTCAATTTATTTCCAAACACCTTCACGTCTGTCTTTCAAGATATTCAGGAAGTTTTTAAATGGATTCATACACTTTAGAGGGTGAAGATTTCATTGGAAACAAATACTGATTATAAAATTAACTTCTTATCAGATTTCATGACAAAGAAATGGAAATACAATTATACACAGAGGTATGGTACATTGCATGATGCTTTGGAGTGTTACATGTTGTTTATTAAATAACCAAAAACCGGGTGTAAATGCGGAAAACTGGGTGCACTGCGCAGCCGCAGCTGCGCAGAAAACCGGGTGTAAATGCGGAAAAACTGGGTTTTTTTATTAATGCCCTAGAATAAATGAAATGAATAAAATAAATAAATAAAATAAAAAGCAAGAGACATAATTGCAAGTTAATAATTTATTAGCACACAAATAATACGTATAAGAAAGAGAAATTGTTATCAACACTACTGATAACAGCTAGAAAATGCTTACAAATGGTGAATATACGCCTGAATGACATTCCTGAACTGATATGTAATGGGCAAAAAAAAATAGAAGACATTGTTTTTTTGGGAAATAAAAAATACCATAAATTTCTACACCCCTGGAAGTATATTAAACATTTTTAAAATGTTGAGAAAGAATCAAAATCCGCCCGCAAAAAAATAAATCAAAAAAAAGGGTTTAAAAGCGGAGAAAACCGGGTGTGCTGCGCAGAAAATTTGAGGTCCCCGCTGCGTAAAAATGTGTGTAAACGCGGAAACACCGGGTTTGTTCCTTAATGCCCTATAATAATTATGATACCACTAAGGAATCCCAATAGCCCAATTCTGGATAATCTATAGTGTAATGCTGATTTATCATCAAGAATTGGCCACAACCTACCTTCAATAAGGTAGAAACAACAAACCCACATGAGTACTCCTTGGATGCCTATTAATAATACTCTGTTTGGGTTATATTTCAAAAAACACTTAAGTCTGATGTTTCATTCAAGTGGATGAGCAAGACAGTGGTGGAAATTACAACTCAAGGGCATGTGAATGAGAAATAAAAGGGAAACCAAAGAAAAAACAACCCCCGGTACATATATCAGAAGTGGTAGTTGGCTACAGCTATTTCTATATCTTGGGAAAACAAAATTTGGAGGTTTTGAATAGAAAAACATTTGTGAAACTCTTCATGGGTTTTTTTCCAATCAACCATTGGCAAACCATCATGACCAATCCGGTTACATCCCATGGAGCACAAAAAGTTGAGAAAGTATAATCGGAGGTTATCCAAAGTCCCATGAGGCATCACAGAAGTATTACCACTATCAACCTTATGTTTCAGAACATTGGCGCCAAATTCCAATAAGGCCGAAGCATTTGAAGTAGTCAGACGTTCAGACCCGTATGTGTTAGTGACAAAGGTGGTTGTTGGACCAAAAACCAGGAGACCAGCAAGCATCCGCATTTGCTCCCGCGTGTTTAATGTTGAACACTCATCAAGCTTTTTATACTTTGGTCTTGTTGGTGCCTGGAGACCGCAGATGTAACACAAGGCTGACATAGCCCCCGTGAAGTATAGACCAAGGACCTTGAGACCGGAGGTGTTTGGTTGGGGGCTTGATCCATCCTTTGCGTGACTTCCAAGGTTTTCATAAGTTCGTTGGAATGCAAGATGGGAAGTATGCACCAAAGATTCGTCCAGGGGGAGAGGCTGCCATTCACTGCCCTGTTGCTCCATGTGTCAAAGGCAGCAGTCTTGCAAAGCACTTTTAAGCCGGAGATACGCGTGGTCACTTGGAGAAAAGTATGAGGCCAGATTCGCCGCAAGTGTGTGGGTCTGGACACGTTTGGACGGCGGCGCCTTCCGGTTCTCCTGGGAAGCCTCGAGCTGTGCCATGTTGACAACTTCAGGAGTTATCAGAGAGAGAGCACCAGGTTGAGTGGGGTTAAGAATTCCTTCTGCATACCACACAAATATCAGCCTTTGTGATGTATGAACAAGTGAGAAAAAAAGTGATTAATTACCAGATTTGCATGCCTTCAGAAGTGTATCCACTTCCCTCCAAACAACTTGGCTGAACTCCTGTGGCATTGTTGGATGTGGTGTGACCATTGAGCGAAGGTGTGTGAGGATGAATGCTATGTTTTCAATCATTTTCTCGGCTGAACGGTGTGACCACGCAATTCTACCCGCCAAATTTTCATTCAAATCATCTGCCAATGCTTTTGGAAGCATGGGGCCAGGGATAAATAGACCCATAGCTGTGCGCAAAGGAGGGATGTTAATTACAAGATGGGTGTGCATAAGCAATGGGGAGTGACTTACCAGGAGGCGTCAGGACCGGGGGAGGAGGAATTGATTCGCCCGGTGGTCTTTGTCCAGGCGCGCCTTTTTGCTCGTCGGGTCTTCAACCGTAGGATCTTCAATTCGTACCATGTCATAGCGATATCGGGGTTGTTGTGGCACCGGTTCATGGACTGGCTCCTGGTGGAAGGTAGGTTTGGGACGTCCATGAAGGAATTGTTTGAGGACTTGCTGGTCTTCTGCACCATCTTCAGAGTCATCTGTTTCACCCTCTGCGTCAGGGTCTTCAGAGCTGTCCCGGATGGCTGGATTGTTAATTTCTCGTCTCCCGTCCGCATTGGGGGCTTTGGAGGACTTCTGGCCAATGAGTGCTTGGTCCCTTTGTACGCCTTGAAGGAAAGACTGGCCAAAGGTGTTGAGGGTTGTCTTGTGGCCTTTGAAATCTGTCCGCATCTCTCCGCTTCGACGTGGGGATCCATCAGCTGGGTTTGTTGTGTTGGGCTGATATTGAACATCCTTGTTGATTTGCTTTGCAAATTGATTGAGCGTGGGGATTGGGTTGGTTGCTGGAGGTAGGGGCTCAGGAGTGTGTGCATATAAGTATGCCATTGAGTCGGTTGCAAATTCAGGGCGCGGGTGGGACTGTGGTGGAGCAGGCCTAGTGGCGCCTAAGGTGTTTCTAGCCGGGGCCGGGGTTCTGCAGACCTGTTCATTCTCATCGTCTGACTGCTTGTATTCAGCCTTTATTTTAGAGGCCCAATTCTCCAGGCTTTCACGTTCATCTGGTTTCAATGCAGGGTGCCGCGCCAGCTCTGTGCATTTTTCCCAGAGATCCAAACCTGTGTAATGGTGGGAGGGTGGGTGGGAGTGAGCCAGGGACTTATATTATACACAAAATAAAGGAATGAATCTCACGTCCTAGTTCACTGGTCTGATGTGAAGACATTGTTGATTGTTGAAGTCAAATTGGTGATTTGTGCGGAATCTGTTAGCATTTGAATGGGAGAGTATGTCAGCACGTGTTACTATATCTATGGTAAAAAAAAATTGAAAAAGAAATTGGAAGAGATGTGGGGGATTGATTGTGTTTGAGATGGGCCCATTGGGCCACTTTTGGGGGGGATGGTGTGCGTCTGGGGCTTATATGGGGCCCTTTGAGCTGCCTCGGGGGTTTGAATGGCCCCATTGAATCTTTTATTGCCCCTTTGGAGCATCAAAGTGGGCCTGTGGGCCCACTGGAGGTGATGGGCAGAGGCGGGCCCCTTCTTACGGCCATTGGGCCCTGTCTTTGGGCCAGTTGGGTCTTGGAGCCCTGGGTCTGTGGGCTTTTTTTCTCCCGCAAAATTAAACCCCAAAAAAACCCTTTTTTTTGGTTTTTTTGGGGTTTTTTCCTCATTTTTTATTTCACATTTTTTTTGTTTTTTTTTGTTTTTTTTGTTTTTTGTTGTTTTTTTTTTTTTTTTGTTGTTTTTTTTTTTTTTGTTGTTTTTTTTTTTTTTTTGTTTTTTGTTTGTTTTTTTTTTTTTTTTTTTTTTGTTACTCACATGTTTTTTATTTCAATGGGTGGGTGGTGGCGATCGTCTGTTGCTTGAATTCGTGGTCATT
The DNA here is from genome assembly GCA_007896445.1 of Puccinia hordei. Classification (NCBI taxonomy): domain Eukaryota; kingdom Fungi; phylum Basidiomycota; class Pucciniomycetes; order Pucciniales; family Pucciniaceae; genus Puccinia; species Puccinia hordei. The sequence goes on along the minus strand of RDRW01000167.1, from coordinate 148,171 downwards.
CTGGTTGAAAACAACCAGACCGACGGTCTGATTCCTGAAAGGAATCAGACTCGGCGGGCTCGCTGCCGTAATCGAATGGTCCCTACCATTTGATTACGTGAGCAAGGGGATGCATATGTATATCCCCATACACATAATACATGTATGTAATATGTGTATGGGGATATCGCATGCGATATCCCCCCACAGGCCAAACAATTGGCGTGTGGGACCCGCACACCAATTGTTTGGCGTGCGCTCCCACACGCCAATTGTTTGGCGTGTGGGAGCGCACGCCAAACAATTGGCGTGCGGGTCCCACATGCCAATTTTCTTTGGCGTGCGGGGCCCACACGCCAAAAAAAAAGCGCGTGTGAGACCCACACGCCAAAAATGGCGTGCGGGGCTGTCAGACATTGAGACAATTGGTCCACATGTCTCCAAAATAATACAAGTCACATAACCCAATGGTTAAGGACTTAAGTTTATAAAAAAGGGAATATAAATTGAACTAAGTAAATTATCTTAAATTTACAAGTTCAATTCCCACAAGACTCATAATTTCTGTATTCATTTTATATAGTATTTATCATTTTTTTAATAAATTAAATAATAATAAGAAATTCTAAATTTAAGGAGAGATTAATATCTCTCCATGAATTTACCCTTAATATTACAATTTAGTTATGTCTCCTACAAGGGGACTATTATCTTGAATTACCCCATGTAATACAAACTCTTTGAGTTATTACATTGGGGTAACATACTGAGTAATATTTAAGGGGGCTGAGATTCCTTCTAAAAGGAATTTCCCCCAGATTATTACCATACAAACCCGTACACCTTACTACAAATCAGTGAGTGGGGTTTTAAATAATCCAAACAGATCTTTTTCTACTCTTTTTCCCCTTCTGGACCTGTTTCCTAGTCACTGAATAACTGTTATAGTGACTAGAAGTCCTCTCCCATCCTCTGGGAGTTGTTGAAGCAATAAGCGCTGAGCTCTATCTAGCCGCGTTCCCTTGTTATACAAGGGTGCTAGCTCTTCCGCTGTAAAAAGCGTAGAACTGCTTATTTTCCACTGGCTGCACCAGCTATAGTGTGACCATAAACATATAATAATAAACTTTTAATAAAGTATTATTATATACATATCATTCTACCCAGCGTCACTTTAGAGACGGGGGCTGACAGGGGCCTACACGCCCTTTTTTTTTGGCGTGTAGACCCTACACGCCAAAAAAAAGTGGCGTGTAGGCCCCGCACGCCAAAAAAAATTGGCGTGCGGGTTGTTGTTGGCGTGCGCGCTTGGCGTGCGTTCATCAACGCCCCTTTTTTTTTCTGTTTTTTTTTTTTCTTCCTTTTTTTTTTTTTTTTTTGTTTTTTTTGTTGCTCACATTTTCTTTTTTTTTGAATTGGTGGGTGGTGATCGTTGTTTGGTTGATTTCGTGGTTGTTCTGGTTGAAAACAACCAGACCGACGGTCTGATTCCTGAAAGGAATCAGACTCGGGCTTGCTCACGTAATCGAATGGGCCCTCCCATTCGATTACGTGAGCGGGGGATGTGTGTATCCCATACACATGATACATACATGTATTATGTGTATGGGATATACACATCCCCCGCTCACGTAATCGATTGGGAGGGCCCATTCGATTACGTGAGCGTGTGGGAGCGCACGCCAAACAATTGGCGTGCGGGTCCCACACGCCAATTTTGTTTGGCGTGCGGGGCCCACACGCCAAAAAAAAATGGTGTGTGGGAACCACACGCCAAAAAAAAATGGTGTGTGGGAACCACACGCCATTGGTCTCACACGCCAATTTATTTTGGCGTGTAGACCCTACACGCCAACAAAAATTGCGCACGCCAAAACAAATTGGTGTGCGGGTTGGCGTTGGCGTTGTGAGAACTCCTTTGGGACGGATGGCAGTTCTGTGAGGGGGAAATAACAATAAGGTATTCCAACTAAGCAATACTACTGTTAAGGATGGTTTGAAAGACCTGCCCCTCTATTATACTACACAGAATTCTTACAACAAAAATTTATTTATTGTTGTGGCGGAAACTTATGATGGAGAATACTATATGTAGCAATCTCTTGATCAGGCTTAGATCAGATGTTTGTTAGCAAAGCAAAAAAATGTGTATATTCTGGGGTGGATGATGAAATAATGTGAACTATTCAAGTTGTATTGCCTACTTTCTTAACCTTCAGCTAAGAGAGCAAAGTGATGAAAACACTTTTGCTTTTTTCTTAAGAGCACACCACAAAGGGGCAACCTTGATTGAGATCACTACTGGATGCTATGAGTTTTTGTGCAACTACAAAATAGAATTACTTCCCCAAAAAATGGCCTGATTTTCCTTCTTGGGGGGAACAACCTCCCCTTTATATAGTAAAATATGAGGCATTTTAGCTGGTGAGTAGAAACATGAGGCATTTTAGCTGGTCAGTCCTAGACAAGCATGTGATGAATCATGTGACTATACATGTGACTCTACGTGTGACTATACATGTGACTCTAAGTGTGACTATACATGTGACTCTGCATGTGACTATACATTAAACTTTAACTATGTACTTATAATTTAAACAAAACTGATTTTATCCTGACTGGGTTTTGTCTAAGTGCAGCTGGCCCTGTGGTTGTTCAGAGAGTGACTATGGGTTAAATACCCGGCAGAATCTAATTTTTCCATATAAAAACCAGTAATATCCCTCCTTCTTGATATAAAGCTATGCCTTTATGTACTTTTGATACTTGAACGCATTTAGCACACCACAGCGTGTGCGCTTGGCGTGCGTTTATCATCACCCCGTAATCACTAGCGTCTGCTTTGATGATAGTCTTACACTTCTCACTGAATTGAGCTAGGATGGGTGCTGAAGTAAAAGCTTTCTTGAGAGTGTTAAACTCTCGTTCTGCTTTGACTGTGAAAACAAAAGGAATATCCTTTCGAAGAAGATTAGTAAGGTTCACAATAGTTTTTGAGTAATTCTTTATAAATTTGCGATAAAAATTAGCAAAACCAAGGAATCCTTGAAGTGTTTTAACACTGGAAGGTTTGGGCCAGTCTAAGACCTTTTGAAATTTGTCAGGGTCCATAGCAATACCGTCTGTGGAGACGATAACCCCGAGGAAGTGAAGCAAAGAATTATGAAATTCGCATTTCGATAATTTCGCGAACAAATTGTTAGCTCAAAGCCGTCGAAGTACTTCCTTGATATGGGAAGTGTGATCTTCGAGGGTTTTTGAGTAAACAAGAATATCATCAAGGTATACTACTACATATACTTCGACGATGTCAGCAAAGATATTGTTGACGAAATTCTGAAAAGTAGAAGAATCATTGCAAAGCCCAAAAGGCATTACAGTATACTCAAAGCTACCAAAACGAGTTCCCATGGCAGTAAGCCATTCATGCCCTTTGGCAATCCGAATAAAATTGTACGCTCCTCGAAGATCAAACTTCAAGAAGTGAGTAGCTCCATGAAAAAGTGTTAAGAGATGGGCCATAGGAGGCACTGGATAAGCATTCTTATGAGTGACATTATTCAGGTTTCTGTAATCAACGCAAAGTCAAAGAGAACCATCTTTCTTAGGAACAAAAAGACCAGGCAAGCCTGTATTTGACTTGCTTGGTCGAAGGAAACCTTTTCCTACATGTTCCGCAATGTAGTCTTGAAGCTCGGAAGATTCCTGCTTCAAAAGAGAATAGACTGGGCCAGGCGGAGGCGCCGGACCTGTAAGTTGGATCTGATGATCATAAGGCCTATGAGGAGGAAGTTTATCCGCTCGGATAGGAGAAAAAACATCAGCAAATTCATGGTAGATGCTTGGAAGTGTCTTTCGGATGGTTTTGAGGTCTTCAAAGTCATCATCATTTTTGAGGCTGGGTATAGCCGTCGAAGGAGGATGAGACAAGATCAGGGAGTGCAAAAACCCTTTTAATGAAGGTAAGTCCTTCTCTTCGAAGAAGGATGGAAAAGATAAGTTAGAGCAATAAGCAATTGCTCTGTGATCATTCGAAGAAACGGAAGAGGGAAATTCAGGATATTCGAAGTCTCCTGGCGGAAAATTTTCATCTAACTCAATGAAACGGTCAGGTAAGCTGTTTAAGTCTTGTTTGACGGAAGAAGAGAGGTTAGTTGATTAGGATGCTTTGGTTCGAATGTTAATTACTCCATCTTTCCAGTTAAAATCTGGATTCCAATGAACCAGGAAGTCATGGCCAAGTATGGTGTCATCCATTCCTTGGGCATCCAGGACTGTGAGGTACCATTCAAAGCTGGGGAAAGATTTGAATTGAAAAGTACACCTTGCCTTCTTCGAGACCCAACAGCTGGGGTCCTTCAAAGAACTTACCAAGAAAACCGGGAAACTAGGTATCTCAGTGAGCAACAGGGACTGTGATTTAACAAAAGAGGAACTAATGAAGGAAACATTAGCTCCAGAATCCATTAGGACTCTGTAAGGTTGATTCAAAGAATCAAAAAGGATAAATCTCAAACTTGGGACACTGTTAGTGGCCTCACAGGCTCGAAGTTTGACTAATATCGCCAAAGGTGATTCATCGGAGTCCAAAGGAAGCGGTTGTCGGCGAGGGGATTCCCGTCTTCGAGGTCAACCTTGATTGGTGGGAACGCCATGGTGAGTTGAAGATCCATCCGAATCAGATAGGTTCGCCAATGGATCAATGGGAGCATTCCGATTGCGAGTGGATGGAGGAACTTGTCCAATCAAGGGTTGACTGTTTGTTGGAGTTCTTTGAGCTCGTCGACAATCAATGTCTTGGTTGAGCTGATGTTCAGCGGGGCCAAGGGACCTAGTTTGAACAGGAGTACGTTGCATTACCGGAAGAAATTACAACAGTGAAGCTGTTGTAGCAACAAACACAGATGGAAAGGTCTGTAGCTTGTTGGATTGAGTTAATTATCATACTGTCATGCGACCAACCCAACGTACTAAGACGATTTAGCTGGTCGAAGCGCAAAGGAGAAATGAGGCTAGGGTCGTCAAAGATAAGTTTGAAGATAAGTTCGAAGATAAAATACTTGAGGAAGTCTATGAGCACAACTCAAGGTAATGGGTCAAGTTGGACTCAAAGGATTTGATGTGTAAAATCTTTTATTATAATTAACTGAGGAAAAGAAATGAAGAGAAAAAATACAACAGTATTTATATTTGAAAGAAGGCTACTGTTGAATCTGAGTGATGAATGAGTGTCGAGGTAGAATACAAGTATGGAGTAAATACACGGATATGAAAGAGGTACCAATGAGGTTGAAACAACAATGCTATGACTATAACTATGATTGATTCAAACATGTGATAGAAATCAACTTCAAACAGGGGAGTGATGAGTGAATCCTAGGTGATAAGGTAAGGTTAAGTGCGAGGCTTGATACAAGACGGTAAGTGCCAGGCTGAGAGTTCAGATCTTGAGTGCTAATCGAAGAAGGGTTATTGATTAGTTTGAAGATACTGAGGATCACCGGATTAAGCAATTCCTGGTTTTAGAATTGCTAGTTTGAAGGAGGTTGACTAAATGTCGAAGATGTTTGTTGAGTTAAGTGTCACCCAATTGCATTTGAAGTAAGATGAATGTCGAAGATGCATTTGCCGAAGCATCTCAAAGCTGAGTATGCATTCAAGGCTGAGGATGCATTTTGAAGGTTGATGAGTAGTTGAAGCTGAGCCCATTGGTTGTAGTGTGACAGATGGTGCATGAAAGGAAACATTGGGGATCAATTTCATTTACATGTATTGTCTGACTAGCACCAATACTACATGACAACTCCGCTACGCTTGGGAAAGGCACAACCTTCATTCCCGAGCATCACCATTTTTTGACTTTTCAGCCCGTCCCTTTTCGGTATTATCCGCCTGTCCTTCCGCTTTAAGCGTTGCCAATCCATCGGCTAGCTGTTGGACCTGGTCTTCGAGTGCGGATGCTGAGGCGGGTGTCTGTCCTTTCCCCTTCTTTTTTGGACACTCCCGGGAAAGATGTCCACGCGTCCCGCAGCAGAAGCAACGGCCCTCCCGCATCATGCGGACCTTCTTGTCTTCAGACACTCGGCCGGTGATCACAGATGTGTCCATGGCGTCGGGGTCTGGCTGGATCTTAGCGAATCCAGAGGTTGCCTCCGCTCCGTGCAACTCAGAGTCAATCTCCATGGCCAGGCTTGCTGCCTCGTTAACGGTACTGAAGGTAGTGCGGGCCAATACCAGTGCAGTCCCAATGTCCCGTTTTAGGCCCTGTCGGTATTGGCTGATGAGGGTTGGGACCTCCCATCCGGTGGTGGTGGCATGGGTGAGGAATTTGTGGGGGTAGTCGGCCAAGGTCCTTGTCTGTTGTAGCGCTTGCAACGCACGTTCCGCCTTGCCTTTCTTCTCGGAGTCAATATACATCGCTCCAAAATCCTTTTTCCACCCGGCGTGCGAGAAGTCCGCTCCTTCTGTGACTAGTTCAATGTACGGGGCGGGCCACACGGCGGCGGGTCCGGTAAGGTAGGACGCAGCAAATAACAACTTTTTCCTGTCGTCTGGGAACATGGAGCTGTTGACCGAGGTGTAAATCGCCACTTGTCGGGCAAACATTTCTGCCTTTGTCCCGCGCTCACCATCAAACTTGTTGGGACATGCAATCTGTGGTCCGCGGGGTGGGGTGGGGATGGTTGGTTGGGATGGTTGGTCCTGTTGGGCTTCGGCCACTTTTTGGCGGGATCATTCATTTTCTCTTGCTTGGGTCATCTCCTCAAGCTGTCGTCGGAGTTGCTCCACGTCATCCATCTTTTGGGTGCGGATGGGGTTGGTGTTTCTTGGGTTATCTGTTTGTCAGGGTTGTTCAGGTTTCTTGCCTTTGTCTCAGTAGTGTTAGATACGGCAATATGTTCTGGTCTGATCTTGGGAGAGGAAGGCACTGGGGTTCTGGGGTTTCTGGGGTTTTGGGATCCTATAATGTAGATTGCAGGATGAGGAAGGGATGTGGATCCTCGTCCTGACAGACTATATAGTGGCCTGTCTGTGAAATGTACGTGATAGACTATCTACATGTGGTGCGTGCTCTGGTGCGGGCAGGCCCGCAATACTGCTCATGACACACGCAATCTAGGGAGGAAATAATTGCCATTATAGATCCTCACCCGCCTACCATTCAAGTCGTCCATCAACTCTTGACATCAAGACTTATAATGGGCGTTTGACCCGCAATAAGTGCAATGGAGCCCCGGGGGACCGCTCCGCTGACCATTGGCCGGTGCCAACGTTTGGGGCTGCGACTCCCGTTGAACCATCTTCTGCATGAACAAACAAAGCTCCTTCAAAGTGTCAGCCAGCTCTGCCACTTCAGCGGTGTGGAACTCCTAAAGGATCAGGAAAGAGCTTGAAGGGGAAATAGACAACAAATCCAGTAAGTAGAAGATGTTGAAGCTACAGATGCTGATGAGGCTGCCCTTCTTGACTAATGCTGAGGGGAAAGGGTTTCACTAAGAAAAAGAAAGAAAAAGGTGTGGCTATATTTCTACTAATCCTTAGACTGCTGCTACTAATGGGAACTTAGGTTGTTTAATCAATCTGAGGCAGGGACCTTAAGAGGAGTGAGAAAAGCACTGAGAAAGAGTATGGGGTATGTGTTATGATTGTTATTTGTGTGAAGGTTGATGCAAAAGTAAATGTAAAAGGTTTAAAGGTAAATGATAAATGTAAACTGTACTTTGGAAAAAGGGGGGGTGCATAATTTATCCATAGAACTAAGGGGAGTTCTACTTATACAAAAGGGCACAAGATGGCTGATCTTGGCAGTAAAGAGAAAGGGGAAATGTGTTCAGAGGTATACAACCAAAAGAGAGTAGTGATAGTATAAGAAAGATGAGCCAATGTAGCTAGTAACTATGTATATAAGGAATGTAATGTGACTAGTAACCAAAGAGGATGATAAAGGAAGAAGATGTAACTATGTAACATGAATGACTGTGCTGTACAACTTTATACCAAAGAAGATATAAACTAAAGAAAAGTATGTAATATCTGTGTTTTATTTATGTACTGTATATTTATAAATCAACACCTTGTATAATATCCTATGGGGTTCTAGTATTGGTAAAGTTATGTGGTTATAAGTGGTAATATTCTAAGAATGCTAATAACTTCTGAACCAAAGGGAAATCAGGGGTACTTTGAGTGAGTGACTAGGGGTAGTTTTGTATGTAGAATCTGATTATGTAATAATAATGAAGTATATGTGAGAGGAAATTTAAGTTGTTGATGATTGTATGTGAGAAGGTATGGATTACCACAGCGGGCGCCGCCGGCACCGGGTTCCAGGAAGAGATCACTGGCCCGATTCTTCTCGAGATTGCCACCCCCAAATTCTTGGTCACCAATTCCATCATGTTGAATTCCGCCTGGACCGCTCCCCTAAGCAAAGCCAAGTTGGGCAAAAGGGTGCCCCCATCCCTCAACCGCCAAATGAGGTTCTGATCGTAGAGCCTCCGCTGCACCCGCTCTTGAACTGGTGTGGCAAGCCCCTTGAGGAAGCTCCGCTTGACCAAAGCCGGTTCCCCAATGATCACCTCATTGGGCTTGAAGGTACTTCACAATGCGATCAAAGGCAGTAACGTACTCATCAAATTCCCTTTGATTGTTGACCCCACCCAATGCCGCCTTGCTCAACGCAAGATTCTCCAAATCCGCCTCCCAATGCTGTTGTTGATGTGGACCCCACTTCTCCAACATCTCCTCCCTCAGCCGCTCCCAGTTCTTTGCCTCATACCCCTCCATCTCCTCCACATTGTGCGACTCGTCTTTGGATTGAATGAAGTTGACAATTTGACAAACCTTGTCGCCGTCCGACACCCCTTTGGTTTCCGCCGCCAGCTCGAAGCGACTCAGAAATCAATCAAACGCATCAATACTGAACTGAACTGCGGGAAAATCCCGCGGCCGAACCTTGATGCCCGTTGGTGGATCCAATGCCAACCCTTGCCTCCTCACCCCTAGCGGCACTTCCCCAGCCGCCTGCTTCCCCTTCCAATTCTCCTCCGTCCCGTCGTCCATGTTGACCTCCGACAGACCCCCCCCTTCGGAGGGGGTGGGACAAACTTGGCGGGGGGGAGAGTGAACTTGGAAGAGGACGCTCCGCCCGACGCAGCCGTAGGAAGATAAGTGTCAGAACCACTCATCATCAAACAATGATAAACGATATATAAACATAAAGAACAAGGAAAGATGTCTCAACCCATCCGCAGGTTGGAAACAGAAAGAAGTTCCCGGCCAGACCCCAATATGTGGAAATAAAGGCGACCCCGGTAATAGAAATGGTAGTTTGCCCTTCTTCCTGGTTGGCTCCGGTGTCTTTGTTTCCTCTGCAGAATAAAAAACTGTTAGCGGATAGTTAAATGGATTCCCTGCAACACCTTTACTCAGAAAGGGGCCCATTCCTCTTGCGTTCGTCTTCCTGATGTTGCCCTTCGCAGTTCTGCTTGTCTGCACACGCTGAAATTTGCTGAGAGAGTTCTAAAGTAAAGTTGTCAGCTTGCTACTATGACAGAGCAACCTGTCACAAGATTTCCACAAAATTATTATAAAATACATAGAATATCAAATAATAGTTAGAATATTATTTGATATTCTGAATCTAAACTAAAATTAACCTAGGGTAACTCACTCATAGGTACCCCTAATTCTCACTCCTTCACTATGTAAATTAGCAAATAAGAATTAGCAAGTACCTTTAATAAAAAAGGCACTTGCATTAATTAATGCTTATATGTACATATACATATGCTTAAAACCCATTTCCAGTCACAGAAATGAGGTGTTGTGTAAATTAGGGGAGATAGTGTAAATACACCGTGTTTTACTCAAACCCTGCGTACCGCAGTCCGCATAACCTGAAGTTCAACCCGCGTGACTGAAAGCCCGCGCCAAAATTGGAAAATATGCCCCTGGGGCGTTGATAAACGCACGCCAAGCGCGCACGCCAACGCCAACCCGCACGCCAATTTTTTTTGGTGTGCGGGGCCTACACGCCATTTTTTGTTGGCGTGTAGGGTCTACACGCCAAAATAAATTGGCGTGTGAGACCTGCACGCCAAAAATGGCGTGTGGTTCCCACACGCCATTTGTTTTTGGCGTGTGGGCCCCGCACGCCAAATAAAATTGGCGTGTGGGCCCCGCACGCCAATTGTTTGGCGTGCGGGTCCCCCCTTGCTCACATAATCGAGTGGGAGGGACCACTCGATTACGTGAGCGAGGCCGGCTGACGAGGTTATACAACCTCGTCAGCCGGGAGGACTTCCTCCCGGCCGGCGAGGCTATACAACCTCGTCGGCCAGGAGGAAGTCCTCCTGGCTGACGAGGTTGTATAACCTCGTCAGCCGGGAGGACTTCCTCCCGGCCGGCGAGGTTATACAACCTCGTCAGCCAGGAGGAAGTCCTCCTGGCCGACGAGGTTGTATAGCCTCGTCGGCCGGGAGGACTTCCTCCCGGCTGATGAGGTTATACAACCTCGTCATACACGCCAACAAAAAATGGCGTGTAGGCCCCGCACGCCAAAAAAAATTGGCGTGCGGGTTGGCGTTGGCGTGCGCGCTTGGCGTGCGTTTATCAACGCCCCCTGCGCAAGCATCAGCACCCTTACAGGCTCTCAGCTTGGCACACGGACTCTTAATTCACCCCAGGTACACCCAAATCAACAAAAACACGCCCCAGTAAACTCATTACATATGTTACATATGTAATGAAGATTACTGGGGACTAAATAATTAATCATATTGAATTTTTTTATACACATAAATAAAATATATTGAGTAAACAAACAGTACAAACAATACTGTGGCTTATTATAGATACAAATAAGCCACTAGTATTAAATCTATAACAAACAGTACTAATGTACTACAGACTATAAGTCAATATAAATAAGTAAATCCACTGATAAAATCAATTGATGACGTGTAGTCAAAGCAGGGGCTGCTGAAGCGTCACCAAGAAAGCAAAAATGGCCAAAATGTGGTCCAAAGATCCCACAAGTTGGCCAATAATACCTACAGGGTCCCCAGGGGGAACTCAAGACTATTTAAGGAGCTCTTCAACCGCCCAAAGAAGGCTCCTCATGCTTTTTAATACCCACCAACAACCTTACCCACTTATTATTAGATATACATCTTTATAAAAACAGTCTGGTAAGCTTCTTAGTAGCGATTCTTTAGCCCTGTCTTCCCCAACAACTTCACAGTGACCATCCAGATCCACCAACCATCCATCAAAGCGCCCAAAACTGTCCAGTTTCACCCTGAATATCCCCAAGATCCCTCAAGGTTTATTACCAGTAAGTAATAACCCTTTTCTTGAAGACATTCCCCACTTTCCTTTTCTGGGATTACACCACCCCTGTGTCAACAGGCCCCAGTGTTCCAGGTACCTAAATCCTCTGCAATTTATTTTTCAAGATACCTTAGAGGGATCTAAACCACCCCTGATTTATCAGGCCCCTCTGGTTTTAATTATATTAAATTTATTTAATATAATTATTACCTTATTTCTCTCTTACTTTTACCTCACAACTCCCCCATTTTATTTGGGAATTATAACTTTAAACCTTACCCTGAGTAATATTACTCTTTCCTTACATCCTTGCACCACTTGTAGCTAGAACGACTTGTCTTTGGCATCAAGGAGGCTGAAAAAAGTGATTTCTTATATGCGCTGTAGTTGATAGCTATCTACTTCGATGATAAGATAAGATACAATCCCGCAACCCTGGTACAACAATCTATTTATACAACACTCCCCCGGTCCTGACCCGCAATCCCCGGTACCATCCCTGGAGCCCTACTTGCCTGTCTCCTCAATCCCGCATCACACCGCAGCCTGTCCCCGACTACTATACCCCGTTGACCCCCGCAGTCGTCTGTTGCTCCCCTGCGCACAACTCCGCTCCTCCTGCCCCCGCTCCGCTTGCGGGCCTGGTGCCCCAAACCCCGTGGTTCCACCCGGTCCTCTACGTCGCGCATACTGAAGCGGCCTTTGTCCGCCCAACCAATCGACCGCGCCAACTATAGAATGTCACATGCTGCGCCCTTGTGCTTTTCCCTGCATAATTTCCGATGACATTCGGTAAATACCCCCTCTTACCTCAGCCTCAGTCTGCCGCTGAGCCGGCGCTGCGGGCTCAGCTTCAGTGCTGCACCTGCTGTATACACTACATGCACAAGATCATTTCACCAAGGGAAATATTCATGTGAAATCAATGCTTGGTTCACTGAATCTCTCACAGGTAACTTCTACGTGTGGCTCAGCCTTGTGGTCTGCTCAGCCTCTTTTGTGGTCTGCTCAGCCTCTTTTGTGGTCTGCTCAGCCTCTTTTCTTTTTTTCTTCTTTCATGATATTCTCAGCTCCTTCTACGTATATTCTCAGTCTGCTCCTTCTACGTGTGGCTCAGCCTTGTGGTCTGCTCAGCCTCTTTTTTTTTCTTCTTTCATGATATTCTCAGTCTGCTCACTCTGCTCACTTATCTTATTCCATTATTCTTCAAAGCTGAAATTCAACTCAGAATGCTCTCTTTTCTGCTTGTTTTCCTCCTTTTCTCATCATTCTATGGCTTGTTTTATTTTCAACAGTTCCACATTGCAAAGTAATCTCATATATTCCAGGAAATCAGTTTATATATACACAATATAACTATAAACATTTAAGAGGTTGTCACTAAATTATGTGGGTCCTGATGTAGAGTCTCAATCTCATATATTCCAGGAAATCAGTTTATATATACACACTATAAACATTAAGTTAAGGAAGGAAAGACAAGACATAGAAAAACTAAATACAACCAAAGCCTGAAATATTAATTTTTGAGCTCAGAATTGGACGTGGTACAGCGCTCCCTGATTATATTGTTGCTGGGTGGAGTAGGAGGCGTAGATTGTCGACACAGCCGAGGTTGAGGCGTAGATTGTTGAGACAGCCGAGGTTCAGGAGACGGTTCAGAAGTGAGAGAATGTGATGCTGAACTTTCATCCTGAATAGCCGGCAAAGCGGGCACAGGATGAGGTTTCGCAGTAATTATATGTGGAGTTTCGGTGATGTGTGGAGTTTTGGTTATTTGTGGAGTTTCGATTATATGTGGAGTTTCGGATTTATTGCAGCTTGTAGCACTACCGGAGGTGGATGACGGGTTGGAACACTCCTGCCGATGTGCTGGAGTTGCAGATCTCTCCTCGGCTTCATGTGTCTCCAGAAACTCGTCCAGGATTTCTGAAGCTGACCTGGTAAATTGTATCTTGGTGCCGGCATCGTGATTGTGAATTACAATTGGGGAAGTCTCAGAACCAGGGTGGGTAATCCAAGCTGTCTCGATCTTGGCAGCATGATTTGCGTTTGGGACTGTCTGGCTACTAGCAGGGCAAGTGAACTCGGTGGTGGAAGCTGCAGTTGGGACGGACAACGAGTTTCCTTGAGACTTTAAAGGAGCAATGAAGCGTTTTTGAGTCTTGGATATCTCTTGTGGGACCTGCTGAGGTGCGGTATCTGGAGTTGAAAATCGAACTTGTTTGGAGCTTGAAGGATTCTCAAAGCCTGAGACGCTGTAATGGTAATGGGCAAGTTTTGAATCAGGTAAAAGGTTAGGGTACCAGCATGGATAGCATGAGAAGATTCACTTACTGAGTCGATTGCTTTTCATGATGCGTCTCCGTAGTACATCCACAATTGGCTTGATGGAACTGAGACTGATTGGAACTTGCGCTTTGATGATGGTTGTGCGCACTTGTTGACAGGGGAACAAATCTGAAACCTACGGAATTGAGATCGTTGTGCGCAGGTGTCTGGGAAAGAAATTTGAACCCTGCTGATTGAAGGTCAAAACCTGCTGATTGGAATTTAGTCATAGGGGCTACCGTACTAAAGAGAGGATTGGGCGCAGGAGCGTTGCTTGGCTTAAACAAAGAAGCTTTGCTTGCTGGGGGGGCTTGGGTTGGATTAGGCGGTCGATACGTAGGTGGGGGCGGGATTCCCTGCTGGGGGTTATTGGACGGCTGTTGCTTTGGGAGGGGTGGGACGGGCTGGCGAGGGTCATTTGACGCCTGATAAAGCTGAGGACCTCCGTAGTTTGATGCCTGAGGATCCTGAGGGCCGCCAAAAGGGTTGTTATACATTGGAGCACTCTGCGAGGCTGAAAAGTTGGTATGATGAGGGGTGTTTGGCGGCTGACGCTTTGGGGGCGGGGGAATTGGCTGCTGAGGGTCACTTGACGGTCGGAGAAGTTGGTGATGGCCGGGAGCATTGATGATATTGGCACTCGGCAAAGAGGTTGAAAAAGAAGCCGGTCCAGATGAAAACGCATGAGGCTGAGAGAAGCGTTGAGCGGTTGTCGTTGTGGCATAGCTGGGGTTTTCCAAAAAAGAAACAGGCGAATAGAATGATCCCGGCTGGGCAGATTTAGTGGGGGCGGGCTGAGCAGGTGGCTGGGCGGGTTGGGCGGGTTTAACCTCTTCGGCAGGATGATAGAACTTCACATTTGAGTAGTTGAAGTGGTGTGGTTCTTCAGGTTGATTTCCTCGGGGTTCTCCAAAAGAAACTTTCCCAAAAGCATGACTGGATTGGGGATGTGGGGAATACTTGTACTGGTCCGGCTCTGAAGAGAACCCAGGGTTGTGATTGGAAGTGTAAGTACGCGCAAATGCGTTTGCCGGAGCATTATGAGGAGACGGCGAAGCAAAGGAGGTGAATTGTTGAGATGGAGGGTTATAAGCGGATAACGAAGCAAAAGGCGAGAATCCTTGGGGAGGTGGGTTGTAAGTGGATGTCGAAGCAAAAGGTGCGAGACCTTGAGTCGGACTGGGGTGATAACTTGAGTTCGAAGAGAAAGGTAATTGACCAGGTGTGAATGTTTGGGAAGGAGGGTCATAGGTTGAAGTGAATCCCGCAGGGTTACGATAGGTTGTGAAAGCCGGATGATTTGAATTAGAAGCAAATGTTGGATGTTCATGATGACCACGCGCAGAGAATGATCTTTGATTGCCATGAGATTGTCCTTGATTGTGATTATAGCCACGATGCGGAATTCCCCTCTCAATCATGTCGAGAATTTCGTCGGATCCAACTTTGGCTCTTGGTTGAGGTAAAAAATCAAAGTGAGAACGCCCATGTGGTTCCACGGCCGCCGATGTGCCGTAAGGCGATGTGCCGTAACTACCATAGATGCCGCCATAGTTGTCTTGATGATCAGAATCAGACTCGATGATGGTGGAGATCTTGGAATGTCGTTTCTAAATTAACAAGGCGACAGCAACGTTTAGTGTCAATGCAAGAAAAAGAGCCCGGTAACTTACTGATTTTGGAGACAAATGTGAGACAGATGGTCGAATGGGATTCTGAACCTTGCGAGTGGGGCGCGAAACACTGAGATGATGGTCACGGTGTCCTGATTGGCGTGACAAACCTGTGTGATGTGACCTCTTGGGACGCGGAGGCGAGTCTTCTACATCCCACGATACCTCGTCGTTGAAATGTACATGGTTAGCAGTTCGTTTCAAGGAAGATTTGGGCCGATCGGGTGGTGGTGCGGGTACTGGTTGCAATTTATCTTCATCTGACTCGCCTGAGTATGATGTGGTGTCACTAGCCGACTGTGAGTAATCTGGGTCGTCTGATTCATCCTCTTGAACATGGCCCTTTGAGCTTGATCCAGCGGGGATCCTTTTTGATGTTCCAGACGAAAACGTCCTACTTGACCGAGATGGTTGAGCAACAGCTTGACGTGACTTGAATCGATAATCACCTGGTTCGGGCTTGGTCACACGTACCGATTTCGAGGGGGTTGGTTTATATATCTGTTGGGAAGGATGTTTGGATGGAGGACGAGGCTGGGGGATAAGAGTATCGGGTGGCTGAGGAGCAGCTTTCTTGGGTGTCTGAGGAGCTTGAGTGGGCTTCTTGGTTGGCTGCGGAGCTTGAACTGGTTTCTTGGTCCGAGCTTGTGATTTCTTGGTCCGATGAGCCGGATGTGTACGCTTTGATTTGTCTGATTCAGATGTAGATTCCGATTGTAACGCTGTCAGATCGCTATCAGAGCGGTACACAATTTCGTCTTTTGGATTCTTGTGACTCGACACAGCAGAGGTACCGGCGGCTCGATGTGATTTGAGTTGGGCCGTTGATGATTCAGAAATGGTTTTTTGTCTCTTGTCGTGAGCATGTGCAGGTTCTTGAGATGCAGATCGTTTGGGAGGGCTTGAGGCTGCTGTGGTAGACCGTGATGAAACAGAAATGGAGAAGGTCCCAGGTCCAGTTTGAAAGCCGGTGAGGGTTGATTGCACTGGAAAAGATTGAAGTAAATCAGCAAGGGAATGTCTTGTTTCAGTAGAAGCGATTGCATACCTTTCCTGGCCAATTGACGGAGTTCAGGGAGTCTCATACTTTGGCGGAGGCGGATGTGGGGGGCCATTCGATACAGGTAGTCACTCAGGTCGATTTTGTGCAGAGAGGGGTTGTCGGGATCAAAGTCGTTTGTTATGGTTGTCATGGTTGATTGTTCCTCTTCTTCGTCTTCTTCGAGAGGTTCGTTTTCTCTACTGTCTTTAGATTTGGCCATAATGATAAGGAATGATAGCGATAGTAAATGAGTTTGGAGACAAGGAAAATTAAATAGTAATTAACAACTGAGAATCATAAGAATAATAACGAACACTTCGGGCAAAAACTCCGTACGAGTCCAAGTGATCGAGACCGACTTCAAAGGCCAGAGGGATGGAAGTTGGGCCAAAGGCCAGCCAAGTGGTATACCTGCGTGATCGAATCATCGCGTAGAGTGATAGTTAGGCGGCGAGTTGACAAGTCCACATCCATTGTAGTCTACGTGATCGAATCCAAACGTCCGGTGATAGCTAGGTGGCAAGTTGAGAAAACCACAGTGATTGAATCTTCGAATCTTCGGCAAATATGGTAGTCGGCGAGTTGAGAAATCCACGGGTCAAAGGCCAGCCAAGTGGTATACCTGCGTGATCGATCCATTGTGGGTACTACGTGATTGAATCCAAACGTCCGGGTAGTCGGCGAGTTGAGAAATCCACATCCATTGTGGCATGCGTACCACAATGGATATGGTTTGGTTCCTACCTGTTAATGTTTTGTGGTCAGTGGTCCGGACCCCACGATCAAACTTCCAAAGCTTGTTTAACCAATCTTGTTTAACCAATTGTCACAGCTTTTCAGGGAGCTGTGCTGCCCCCAATGCGGTGATATGTCGCCTATGCTCGCGCGCCCTCTACACACACAAACCACAAATAGACCCAACGGTTAACGATC
Organism: Puccinia hordei; assembly: GCA_007896445.1. Lineage (NCBI taxonomy): Eukaryota > Fungi > Basidiomycota > Pucciniomycetes > Pucciniales > Pucciniaceae > Puccinia > Puccinia hordei. The sequence goes on along the minus strand of RDRW01000167.1, from coordinate 130,879 downwards.
CTAAAATAGCACAGGTTCTGCACAACATTGGTGAGTTTTTCTCTTATTATCTGTGTTTCTCTTATTCTCTCAAAGGACTAACAGAAATGATCGGATACCAAACAAACAGAAATGATCGGATACCAAACAAACAACGCACCCAACGATTGACACCGCTTCTCTCGCCTTTCATCCAATGACGAGTGGCCTCGCCTCGGCAAAAGGAATCAGGACGGTCAGGGAGGCCTTCCATCTGCCAATGATGACGGGTTCCCATCGCCCCAGGAAAGGAATCAGCCAAGGAATTCGCCGTTCCACATCCCGTTATATTACTACTCTGTGTTGTGAGCTTTGCCCTTCGTCTCGCTTGTCTTCATTTTACCCCCCCCCCCACTTCATCCAGCTTGACTTCAGCTGCTTAATTTTTGTTTCTTCTTTCTTAGGACTGGTTCCTAGTAGATTTAACCATTAATTTTATTTTCTAAATAACCGATATTTACATTATATCCCCCATCTTCAATTCCTCCGAATCTACGCTTGCGATTAACATTTGGGAATTTTTCTCACTAATTTTATCATCTAACCAACCTCGGAACAATCATGAAACGCCTTACACTCGATCCTCACCTTTGGGAAGGCAAGTATCCCTATTGACTCAATTCTTGCTCCTGTTGACGATTTGCTTTATGCTCCATTATAGACCCTACCAAGTCATGTACAATGGACGATCTCCGAAAGGTTCTAAACACCTTTGGTATTGAGTTCAACGAGACCGAGAGACAGCCCCAGATTTTTCAACGCTACGTTCAACTTGCTATGGTTGAGTCACCTGATTCAGTCAGGACTTGGATTGGGCAGGATCCCAAAGGCGAATTGCCGTGTGAGTGATCTTCTCAAGTGTTCATCAATGAGTTTGATTTTAAACTGTTGTTTTTCCAAACTCGTTTAGCCGCTAGCCAGGTCACCTGTAACAAAATGAAAATTTTCCTCGCTATCCACAAGATGGGGTTCCCCGCTCACCCCATGCGTTCCTCATGGACTAAAGCATACAACTCGATCCGCCTGCTTCAACAGAATTCTGTGAATGACTGCTCCCTCACGCCCAAGAAGAGGAGAGCAAATCCTTCCAAAGCAGTAGTCCCACCAAACCTCTCAAAACGCAAACCACTCTCCGCTCGCGAGCGAGACGAACGCATCAAGGCGAGAAAACAACTGAACAGATCAAAACAAGTGCGCCTGGCTTGCCCCCTTCCCTCTTCCATAATAACACCACCCGAGCTGCTTGTCCAGCCTCCAAACCTCATAGCTCAACGTATACGGAAAGAGCTATCACCGTCAGCCAGTGATGGGCCAGGGAGTTCAAAGAGAATCAAGCCGGCTGAAGTTGTCCCACGCCGACGATCGCTCAGGATTCAGTTGCGCAATGACAGCGTTTCGAGTTGTTCCCAATTGTCACCGTTGGGCCCGGGAGGCCCTCAATTTTCGTTCAGGCGAGCGTCGATCACTCCGTCAGTGGCTTCCAAGAATCATGGGCGCCCCGAGATCCTAACTACCAGCAGCCAAGTTAAACCAGGCAGACCAGAGTTGGCCCGCGTCGATGAAGGTTCCCAAGATGAAGGTTCCCAATCAGACAGCCCTAATCGCCAAGCTTCCCCATCAGACAGATCCTCCCACCCGGCAAGCCCTAGTTCTTCTGATTGCCCCCCAGTCCCCGGGAATCCTTCCCACCGTGGGCGTAATAGCCACACCAGTCCCCCGCCGCCATCTGCGAATCCTTATAGCCACACCAGTCCCCCGCCGCCATCTGCGAATCCTTCTTCCAGCTACCATCCGAGCCCTGCGAGTTCTTCACATCCCCCAAGCCCTTCTTGCCACTCTGAAAGCTCTGCACGTTCATCATCCCACCCAAGCGCTGGCTCTTCTTACCACCCTACACATTCTCGTCCCTCTTCCCACTCCCCCAGCCCTGTTCCTTCTTCCCACCCTCCAAGCCCTAAGGTTTATTCACCCAGCGAGCGGCTTTGCCACCCCAGTGATCCTTCAGTCCCCGCGAGTAACCGACATGATAGTAGCAGTAAGATATCATTCACTTTTATCTGATTGTTGATTGATCATAACGAGGAGACTCACTGATTGATCAGCGCATTTTTCAGCTCCAGCTCATCACGCATCAATCTCAGATTATGAACCAGAGTCGGAAATTACAGCCTCCAATCCCACACACCCAGATCACAACAACCCATCAACTCATTCTGACACTGGATCTGAAGGTACTACTCCCCGCACCAGAGATGCCCAAGGCCCCGCAAATCCGTCTGCGAGACCATCTGGGAGTCGACCACTTACAAGGTCTGAAACTGCAAAACGGAAGCACGATAGTGGCATGAGAAATTGGCCAAGTAAGTTGTTGCATGTCACTCCTCACAACTTAGCCCGCTGACCATTACAACATCTCATCCCATCTCATTAGATCCCTCTGAGATATCTATTGACCAGATGAAAGAGTATCTCGACGAATTTGGTGTACCGTACCAAAGCAATGATCGCCCACCTCGTTTGATTGCTCAATACCAACTCTTACGTGCTAGCTGTTCGGGTATCTACGAACCTAGAGCACAAACCAAACGCAGTAGAAAGTCAGGACCTTCTCCTCATCAGGATGTTGGACCATCCAATAGCCGTAGGCGACGCCGACGCCCCAGTTCAGCTGCATCTAGGTCAGATTTCAACTTCGTTCCATCTCAGCTGTTCAGCATCCCTTCCTCGCGCCCTACCGGAAAGAGGCCTAAGCAAAAACCCCAGAGAAGGTTTCACCCGTTTCACCCGGCAGACCAGGATCCATCTCCAAACCCTCCATCAACTTCTCCAAATGTAGGTCTAGATTTCTCGGCAAACCGGGCTTCAACAATCCCAATCCCCCCGCGGACTTTTGACATCTCGAGTCGCTCTACTGTGACGATCCCCCCTATAGCCCTCTCCAATCCATCAACAAGCAGCCCCCCGAGAAAGCGTAAACGAATTACATGCAGCCCTCCATCTCAATCTTGTCACAAAAAAGCTCGTGTGGACCCAGCTTCAGAAGATCCACCCCATAGAAGACCCCATGGTTCATCTCGTCGTAGGACACCACGACGTCATAGGGAGAAGAGAGTTCGAGAGAATCACTACCAGCCCCAACCCTCTCTTCATGATCTACCCGCAATTGACAATCATCATCACGCACCCTCTATTCATGATCTACCTGCTATTGACAACCATCAACCCGCTATTGACAACCATCATCACGCTCAGACGTACTCTCATGAACCTGAATCTTCGCACACTTTCGAGCAACTCCTGAGTGAAAGTACAATTGAACGTCCTAGCGTTGACGCCTGGCGACGCTCAAATCCACCTCCGCCTCACGGTGCCCTTCTTGATAGTATTCAATCGTTTGCACGAGACTCGCGGGGTCAAGGCACGCAAATACTTGTTGGTCTAAAACAGATTGCTACGGATGTTAGCCTGATGAGACAAATGGCAACTGTCAACAACAACAATCTCAACAACAACAATCAAACCGGGCCTTCAAGGAGCGCAGCGTCAAACCCTCAACGAGACAATACTCTTTTAGTCAGCTATTGCATTGCACCTCTTCATCCCTCAAGATGTCATTGACTTTTATCTTTTTCCCAATACAGGCAAGAATGCGATTCCATGTCCAAGCTCTCATCGGTAAAGTGGAGGTTCCGGGAAAATTACCTTGCCCGCCAACTGCATCAGAAAAGGCAAGTTGGAATCGGCGAGCATTTCTCTCAGGCGACTCAGATGATGAGTACGATGTCGATTCCGATGTCGAAGATCCTTGTTTCCCTTTCCCTGGCGGCCCGGGACATGTCAACGCGTCGACTCAGACACTTTCAATTATGTGGGGGACTATGCAGCATGTTAGGGTCAAATCGTTTCGACCCGACTGGACAAAACCCTTTAACGACCCCGACAACAAGTTTCTATGGGACCTGGCGTTCTCATTGTTTTTGAAATTAGTGAAAGCAGGAGAATACGGTGATATTGACTTGGAAATGACCTCTGAACAAAAGATTTATTCCACCATGAGGAATCACGTCACCAATCTGGTCAAGAAGTAAGTTGTTGGTCTGCTTCATCTGCTTGCGCACATAGTAATCTCCCGTTGCCAAATATCTGCACAGATATCGCCGACAAGAAAATTGGACCCCTGAACAAAGCTCGAGTCGTGCTTCACAGGTTCGACGTGCCACTCGCAGGACAAATGTAAGATCTTCATCCTCAATTGGATGGCTCCCAAGCTCAAGCCCTGATCATCAATTGTCCGTTAGCGCTCTGCCGCTCGTGTAGGCTGTGTACTTGGCCAGCCAGCTCTTACTGGCTTGATAGGCATAATCGAGAAATGTACCAGCGATGATGAAAGCGTTTACGAAAACAATTCCGATGACGAGGAGGAAAAGAAATTTGAAGTTCTTTACATGCCGTGGCGCCACCCTCAGATCTTGCGAATCATGAAACTGATAGACCGATTGATCGAGATTCGAAAGGAGGCTCGTCCCGCCGCTCTTGGGGGCCACCGCCCAGCAGAAAGGATTCGACCCAGACACCCAAATGACAGCCACATCAACTGTCAACGTGGCCTACCAGCCGATTGCTATAACAACGATTGGATCAGAAGCCAGACTGTTCCACTTGTCTCTGCTCTGTCTATCCAGCCAGGCCCCTCGCTTGAACCTATGGAGACGATTCTAAAATCCCTGGTTAGATAATCTTCAGTCCATTTTTGCAGGATTTCTGTAAATATTTTTTCCATTCTTTATTGATCTAAATGTTTTTATTTTTCTAAATATTTTTGTTTTCTTGTATATATTTGTTTTCTTGTATATATTTGTTATATGTATATTTTCTTGTACGTTTATTTTGTTCTATGAAATTACCTTGTAAATGTCGGCTTTTTTTTCACTTGCATATATACTTCCATTGGCGCGCATCTCCCACAACTACTCAAAAAAGACCTAGAAGATCTTTCTGAGATTAATACAAATCATCACTCCTTCTTCCATCAAAAGACTATATTCAACTCTGGAGTCATTTTAACCCCTTTGGGGGTAATAATAATCCAAACTAACACCCCATTCTCTCCACCAAACCTCGTTATCTCTCATAGTGAGTCCCTTAAAAAGGATACATCATTTATTCATCATCCTAATCAGATATCTATTCAAAGACTTCAGTTGTTCTCAGTCAACTATTATCATTCAATTGAAATTAAATCAACACTGTTTGCGGGCCGGTTTTTTCATGGCCTGTTTGACCGCCTGGAAATTCTGCCGGAAATATCTACTGCCGACTGCGGCCCAGCACTCATGAGCTAGTACATAAAACCTTCCGTGAGGTTCACACGATCATTATCCATGATCATCACTCTCCCACCTTGATCCCATTTCTCTCTTACTTCGATCATACCCTCTCCCTTTCCCTGTCATGTCTCAAACCCGACGAGCTCCAACAGTATGCAGCTGCCGAACCTACGGGTGCAACAAGCTCAGATACAAAGACGCACACGGCAACTGGAAGACTGGAGGATCCGTAATCTCACGCGGAGCGAGGGAAAAACACATCTTGGCCGACGCCCGGCAGTCTGCGGTTTATGGAAGCGAAGGTATGTAAATTTCTTTCTCCGCCGGATTGTCTATAATTTGTTGTTAATGAATTCATGAGCTTTAGATGCCCCAGGCGATGGCGAAAATCAAGTAGAACTGCAGGAAGGCTCACAAGGGTTGCCTTCCAACCAATCACGCCATCCAGATTCCAACATGGATCTTGACCTCAGTCCCACCGACCTCTCACGCCTATCACGTTGCGTCACTGCTGACGACACAGGACCTGATAATGCTGATAATGATAACATAGAAAAGTACAATTGTGGTAAGTGTCGAATTCATATATTTATGTATTTATATCTTTTTGAATTTTGATGTTGACATTTCCACCTTGGCAGATCGGTTTTATAAATTCTCTCTGACGCATGCGGAACCGGTCATCTCACATGTCTCACTCTTGGCTGCTATGCTTTCCCTCCTTGGCAACTCTTCCCACTCCACCTTGTCCTGGTTCTTGAAATGTTCGCGTGATCTACTTGAAAACATAATCTCGAACCCAATAGGCGCATCAACCACTAGGAAACTGCATTTTCGAGAGCAGAACGCAATCAAATCCCTTCCAACGGACATCCGTACGGTCATCAAGTGGTTACAAATCGACCCGCTGGTAGTGCGAGTGGTCTGTTGTCCAACGTGCTTTGCGCTTTATCTTCACAACTCGGATACGCCTATGTGCTGCATCCATCAATGTTTCCCTTCCCAAGAAGAAGAGAATTCAGCGACATCCGATTTACCCGAGTGTATTGGTTCTGGACCTCAAGTTTGTGGAGCCGATTTATTTCAAACGACTAAAAATGGTCTCTCCCCAGTCAAAATGTACGCAATTCATAACCTGTATGATTGGATTGCTCGACTGTTTTCCCGGCCCGACATTGAAGACGCCCTCGAAGCCAGTGCCAAACTCTCGCAAGAACCCTACGACCCGGACTGTAAGGCTTCTGACATTCAACAGTCAAAATTATGGAAGGAGTTCCTTGGGCCTGATGGGACCCAGTTCACAAGCCAAGCCAATAACCTTACGTTTGGGATGTTTATGGATGGTATAAATCCATACGGTAATCGACAAGCTGGAAAGCATGCCAGCATCACCTTCATCGTCTTGGTTTGTTTCTCTCTCCCTATCAACGCACGCTACTTGCCTCAAAACATCTTTGTCGTTGGGATCGCTCCTGGGCCCAAGGAACCATCTCTCCAGCAAACGAATTGGATCATAAAACCAGTGGTGGAAAATCTCAAGCTCTTATGGGACCATGGCCTTGCCCTCTCTCAAACCCATCGCTACCCTAATGGTCGTCGCATTTTTGCTGCAATACTTCCGTTTTTTGCCGATCTTCCGGCCCTGCGACGCGCACTTGGATTTGCAGGACCTACCGCAACTCGAATGTGCTCATATTGTCTCCTTGAAAAATCAAAAATCGATAATCTCAATCCTCAAACTTGGCCGATAAGAACGACTACTGATCACAAATATTGGGCGATTCAGTCACGAGATGCTCAGGACGAAAAGACTCAAAAGGAAATCTTGAAGGAGAAAGGTGTTCGTTACTCGGTCATGCTTGAATTGCCATACTGGGATATAATCAAATACCATGTTGTCGATTCGATGCATAATCTCTTGCTTGGACTGCTCAAATGGCATTGCCAAAGGTTTTGGTGCATGTCCGATATCGATGACGAGGAGGTCCCAAAAGCCATTCCAACGACTGAGCTCATGGGATTGTTGGCTGAAACGGCATCCCTCAATTCAAACGCTTTCAACGCACCTCGATCTACTAGCCCCACCCGATTGGAAACCGAAACGACTAGTGGTGTCACATTCGACCGCATGGAGTTCCGCTCAAACGAGTCAAGCGATGATACCTTCATCCCCTCCCTTGGGGACGCGGGCTGGGGAGGACCATGGACTCCCCCAAGCGATGGGAAAATAATTTTGAATCGAGACATGCTATTATTTATTAATCGCCTTCTTCCTCGAATCCGCGTCCCTACCTCAATCAAACGTGCCATCCCAATTTTGGGTAAAGCTTCATTTGGTCGTCTCAAGGCTGACGAATGGCGAAACTTGTTCACAATTCAACTTCCACTGATACTGCCGGTCTATTGGGCAGAAGGGGAGAGCGTCGAGCGCTCTTTGTTTTGTAATTTTGCTCATCTTGTTTCATCGACCAATCTGGCCCTCAAGAGATCTATATCTAGCAATGAAGTAAGCCAATACCGCTATCACAATTTGGAGTACCTCAAAAGCAGCTTGATTCTTTTTCCAAATGTTACTTTGGCGCCCAACCACCACATGTCCATTCACCTTGCTGATAGTCTCGACAATTTCGGAACCTCTAGAGGTTGGTGGTCGTTCCCAATGGAAAGACTCATGGGTAGTATCTTAAAATCATCTCATAACAATCGTCTTGGTTAGTATTTTGTACTGTATTTTCTGCTGCAAAAGAAAATTCATTCTCTACCGTTCCAATTACATTATCAGGCCAGCTCGAAATCAGCTTCCTCGTCAACTTTTGCCGCGTTGGAAACTTGCAAGCCATCATGACTCAGTTCGATAAGTTCCCGCCACAATTACACCCCTTCATTCGTCAGTTGCAAGCATTCAATGATCCCATTCTTCACGAACCCCCTGTCACCCCCAAGGGCCAACAGGGCTTCCTCGACCAAGCAACCTTGAGTCTCTTAATCATGCAACTCAACAAGCTGTTTCCTTTGCTTGACGGGGCCAAATGGATTTCTGCGAACGAGTGGTCTATGAAGAACTTGGCCGAATCACAAGACTTTCTTCCTGTAAATTCGGCGATTGGAAAACATTCCACCTACTCTGTTGATGATTCCACCTGGTGTACGTTTGACAACAATCCGAGCAATAGTATGATCGCTCTCAAGTCGTCCTGCAAAGTTCAGTATGGAGTCATTTCGAAGATCTTCACGCACATGCGAACCTTACCCGATCAAAGCAATGCATCAGAAACTTGGCTTGTTATTAATCCACTGGTTCCTTGCGACGTATCCTCCACCTCTGGAAATCCATTCTTGAAGCTCGAACAGTTTGAATTGAGACTGACACTCCAGACCATCAACCACAAGAATGAACATCTTATTCACATCAGCGAAGTGCTTGCGCAATGTGCTTGGATTAAGTATGGGCCTCTGGAAATATCGCAGAAGATAAAAAAAGAATGCATTGCATTGGTTGTGCTAGACCGTTGATTTTTTTACTGTTTGTCTGATCTTGGATACATCATATGAGAAATAGACAGTTGTTTGCTGAGAGATACAGTTGTTTGCTGAGAGATAATCAAATAAAGAAGTTGCCAAAATAAAACAAGCCATAGAATGATGAGAAAAGGAGGAAAACAAGCAGAAAAGAGAGCATTCTGAGTTGAATTTCAGCTTTGAAGAATAATGGAATAAGATAAGTGAGCAGAGTGAGCAGACTGAGAATATCATGAAAGAAGAAAAAAAAAGAGGCTGAGCAGACCACAAGGCTGAGCCACACGTAGAAGGAGCAGACTGAGAATATACGTAGAAGGAGCTGAGAATATCATGAAAGAAGAAAAAAAGAAAAGAGGCTGAGCAGACCACAAAAGAGGCTGAGCAGACCACAAAAGAGGCTGAGCAGACCACAAGGCTGAGCCACACGTAGAAGTTACCTGTGAGAGATTCAGTGAACCAAGCATTGATTTCACATGAATATTTCCCTTGGTGAAATGATCTTGTGCATGTAGTGTGTGTTCTAAATATTCTCTGGGGGATAAACAACTGTTTACAGTCTGTTTATATCTTGTAAGAGCTCCTCAAGGGGGAACTGTGAGCGCTTCCATGACCTGGGAGGTACTGTGGAACTTCAGGGGCAAGACAGATCCTTTTGGGAGGATCTGTTAATGTTTATGATGTGATTTCTACTAAGGCTGTGTTATGGGACACATCTTTGATCAGTAGTCCTTAGTGGGATTGGATCACATCATGACATTTGTATTAATTGATCTGTTATTAATATTAATAAAGTTATTAACTTATAATGATGTCATTTATTATTGGTACATCTTATAAGTATTAATTATTATTATAATATTAATAAGTTCTTTTATTAATAAGATATTAAATTACATATCTTATGCGTGAAATATTCCAATGTTAAGGAATGTGGGCGTAATCAGAGGGGAAAGAGTGATATCTGTTACTCTGGATATTTCACGTGACAGGGGGGCAAAGGCCTACAAGTTATGTATCTTGTATAACAGGAGTACATATCTTAACCAGAATTATTCATGAGTTTATTAATGAATATATTATTAAAGTATTTATATTAATTAATGTAATTAATGTACTTTAATAATATTAATATTAAAGTAATAATAATGAAGGTATAATAATAATAATAATAACTACAGAATAGTAATTATTATTAAGGATAATAATAATTAATATTACGTGGAGTTATTTAAAATAAATAATGATAATAAATAGTAATAATAATTAATAAGAATAGTAATTATTATTAGAGATAATAATAATTAATAATCTTTGCAGTTACGTGGTACATGTCAGGTACTGTGATATGTACTCAGTGGCTGACATTGAGGAGATGACCCAAGCAAGGGAAAATGAACGTTCCCGCCAAAAAGCGGCCGAAGCCCAACGGGACCAACCATCCCGACCAACCATCCCCACCCCACTCCGCAGACCAAAGATTGCATGCACTGCCAGCATAATTGCCTAGGTTGAGTTCATCCCAGTTAAACTAGGTTGCAAACAGCCAAGTTATAATAGGTTGACCTCAACCAATGAAATATAAAACCAAGGGGGGTCCCTTGGATTCATATTTCATCAGTTGATCTCATCCAAGTTTAAATTGGTTTTGTGCATCCAAGTTTAACTGGGATGACTTCATCCTAGGCAATTATGCTGGCAGTGATGTCCTGACAAGTTCAATGGTGAGCGCGGAACAAAGGCAGAAACTTTCGCCCAACAAGTGGCGATTTACACCTTGGTCAACAGCTCCATGTTCCCCGACGATAGGACAAAGTTGTTATTTGCTGCGTCCTACCTTACCTGACCCGCCGCAGTGTGGTCCGCCCCGTACATTGACCTAGTCACAGAAGGAGCGGACTTCTCGTACGCCGGGTGGAAAAAGGATTTCGGAGCGATGTATTTTGACTCCGAGAAGAAAGGAAAGGCGGAAAGTGCACTGCGAGCGCTACGACAGACAAGGACCGTGGCCGACTACACCCACAAATTCCTCACCCATGCCACCGCCACCGGATGGGAGGTCACAACCCTCATCAGCCAATACCAACAGGGCCTAAAACGGGAAATTTGGACTGCACTGGTATTGGCCCGCACTACCTTCACTACCGTTAACAAGGCAGCGAGCCTGGCCATGGAGCTTGACTCCGAGTTACACGGAGCGGAAGAAACCTCTGGATTGGCTAAGATCCAGCCAGACCCCGACGCCATGGACACATCTGTGATCACTGGCCGACTTTCTGAAGACGAGAAGGTCCGCATGATGCAGGAGGGCCATTGCTTCCACTGCGGGACGCGTGGACATCTTTCCCGGGAGTGTCCAAACAAGAAGGGGAAAGAAGGGACACCCGCCTCAGTATCCGCACTCAAAGACCAGGTCCGACAGCTAGCCGATGGATTGGCGATGCTTAAAGCAGAAGGACAGGCGGATAAGACCGGAAAGGGATGGGCTGAAGTCAAAAAATGGTGATGCTCGGGAATGAAGGTTGTGCCTTTCCCGAGCGTAGCGGAGTTGTCATGTAGTATTGGTGCTAGTCAGACATTACATGTAAATGAAAATGATCCCCAAAGTTTCCTTTCATGCACCATCACAACTTCCAGAGCCACACCAAAAAAACCCTACCCCTCCCTATTATTCCTCATTGACTCCGGAGCAACCCACAACGTTTTGAGCGAGTCGTACGCATCCCAATGGGGACTGCTTGAGGCTGCATCGGCATCAAAACGGACCGTCTTTGGATTTGACGGGTCCGCAAGCAGAGCAACCCATGAGATTGACCTAATCCTGAACAATGAACCCCACCCATCCCGGTTCATCATCACGAGACTGAAAGACTTGTATGATGGGATCTTAGGGATGCCCTGGATCCGCCGGTATGGACACCGAATCAATTGGACAAGCCGTACCCTATGGAACCCCGACATTGCGGCCGCTTTGGCGGTTTCATCTATCCTGAAAAACACCCCAACTGGCAAACCGGGGAAAGCTAGGAGAATAGACGAGTGGGTGTGTGTTTTGAACACAATAACACCCCTGCAATGTGAGTTTGATGCCCCAATTTTTACTATTTCTCCCGAAACGGCTGGCAAGCTTGTACACCCTGTAGATAGTGTCCCGAGCCCCACGCGGAACCCTGAAACCCGACATTCCAAAAAAGTACCCGATGAAACCGTATCCCATGAAAGTAGTGCTACTGCTGAAGCAGTATCATCCTATCCGTCAACAACCCCGCAAGTGGTGCACAGGCCCTTGGGGAAAGCTAGGATTAGTGAAAAGGGGGTGTGTGCTTACAGCACAATAACACCCCCGCAATGTGAGTCTGACAACCCCCCACCCCATACATTACTTCCCAAAACAGCTAGCAAGCTTTTACACCTCGTAAATAGATCCCCAATTGCCGCAAGGAACCCGGAGACCCAACGCTTTGACCAGGCAACCGATGAAATTATTGGTACTGCCAAGGCAGTATTGTCCTCTCCGCCAACATCCCTGCAAACAGTCTACAGGCCCTTGGGGAAAGTTAGGATTAGTGACAAGGGGGTGTGTGCTTATAGCACAATAACACCCCCGCAATGTGAGTCTGATACATGTTCCCCGCATTTGATTCCCGAAACAGCTGGCAAGCCTTTTTCCCCTCTAGGACATACCCCAGCAGTGATCAATGCGGCCAAAACGTCATGGTCAACATTGGCCTGATTGGCAGCAAAAGGAAAAACCACGACTGCGGTACAGTACCAAAGAGTTGGTACCGCGGTGCTACCACCGACACCTTGACATGTTCCGGAAATCAAGCGCCATGAGGCTTCCCCCGCGGAGAAATTATGATTTCCGCGTAGAGCTGATCCCAGGGGCTAACCCACAGGCCAGAAGAATCATCCCGCTATCTCCGGCGGAGAACCAGGCGCTTGATGTTATGATTGATGAAGGGCTGACAAACGGGACCATTCAACGGACCACATCCCCTTGGGCGGCACCGGTCCTATTCACTGGGAAGAAGGACGGAAACCTGCGGCCCTGTTTTGACTACCGGAGACTCAACGCAGTAACGGTGAAGAACAAGTACCCACTACCACTGACAATGGACTTAGTTGACAGCCTTTTGGATGCGGACACATTTACAAAGATAGACCTCCGGAACGCATATGGGAACCTCCGAGTTGCGGAAGGCAACAAAGATAAACTGGCGTTCATCTGCCGGGCAGGACAATTCACACCGCTTACCATGCCATTTGGACCCACTGGAGCGCCGGGATACTTCCAATACTTCATGCAAGACATCCTCCTCTGACGGATTGGGAAGGACACCGCCGCATAACTAGACGACATCATGATCTACACACGGAAAGGATTGGACCATGCAGAAGCGGTGGGCAGCATACTGGACACATTGAGCAAGCACCAATTGTGGCTGAAACCCGAAAAGTGTGAGTTTCAAGGCCGGAAGTAGAATCCCTAGGACTGTTGATATCGTGCAACCGGATCAGAATGGACCCCGCAAAGGTACAAGCAGTAACCGAATGGCCCGCACCAAAGAATGTGACTGATCTCCAGCAATTCATTGGATTTGCTAACTTTTACCGCCGATTCATCGATCATTTCTCAGGGAAGACTAGACTGCTTCACAACCTGAAAAAAGTAGAAAGCCCCTTCGTGTGGGACACCAAGTGCAACTCCGCATTTGAATCCCTCAAAACCGCCTTCACATCCGCCCCAATCCTGAAAATTGCGGACCCGTACAAACCGTTTATCCTTGAATGTGATTGTTCTGACTTTGCACTGGGTGCAGTACTGTCCCAGGTTTGCGCAAAGGACCAAGAACTTCACCCCGTAGCATACCTGTCCCAATCCTGGGCATTGATAAACGCACGCCAACGCCAACCCGCACACCACTTTTTTTTGGCGTGCGGGGCCTACACGCCAAAAAAAATTGGCGTGTAGGGTCTACACGCCAAAATGAATTGGCGTGTGAGACCCACACGCCAAAAATGGCGTGTGGTTCCCACACGCCAATTTATTTTGGCGTGTGGGCCCCGCGCGCCAATTGTTTTTGGTGTGCGGGTCCCCCCTTGCTCACGTAATCGAATGGGAGGGCCCATTCGATTACGTGAGCGGGCCGGCTGACGAGGTTATACAACCTCGTCAGCCGGGAGGACTTCCTCCTGGCACGAGGCTGTATAACCTTGTCAGCCGGGAGGACTTCCTCCCGGCTGACGAGGTTATACAACCTTGTCAGCCAGGAGGAAGTCCTCCTGGCCGACGAGGTTGTATAGCCTCGTCGGCCGGGAGGACTTCCTCCTGGCCGTCGAGGTTATACAACCTCGTCGGCCAGGAGGAAGTCCTCCCGGCCGGCGAGGCTATACAACCTCGTCAGCCAGGAGGACTTCCTCCTGGCTGACAAGGTTGTATAACCTCGTCGGCCGGGAGGAAGTCCTCCCGGCCGACGAGGCTATACAACCTTGTCGGCCAGGAGGACTTCCTTCTGGCTGACAAGGTTGTATAGCCTTGTCAGCCGGGAGGAAGTCCTCCCGGCTGACAAGGTTATACAACCTCGTCAGCCAGGAGGACTGCCTCCTGGCCGACGAGGTTGTATAACCTCGTCGGCCAGGAGGAAGTCCTCCCGGCCGACAAGGCGATACAACCTCGTCGGCCAGGAGGACTTCCTCCTGGCTGACAAGGTTGTATAACCTCGTCGGCCGGGAGGAAGTCCTCCCGGCTGACAAGGCTATACAACCTCGTCGGCCAGGAGGACTTCCTCCTGGCCGACGAGGTTGTATAGCCTCGTCGGCCGGGAGGACTTCCTCCCGGCTGACGAGGTTGTATAACCTCGTCAGCCGGCCCGCTCACGTAATCAAATGGGCCCTCCCATTTGATTACGTGAGCGGGATCCCCCCACACGCCAAACAATTGGCGTGCAGGGCCCACACGCCATTTTTGGCGTGTGGGTCTCACACACCAATTTATTTTGGCGTGTAGACCCTACACGCCAAAAAACATTGGCGTGTAGGCCCCGCACGCCAAAAAAAATTGGTGTGCGGGTTGGCGTTGGCGTGCGCGCTTGGCGTGCGTTTATCAACGCCCCCCAATCCCTAGTACAGGCGGAACGCAACTACAAGATCTTCGACAAGGAGTTACTAGCTATTGTGGCTGCCTTCAGAGAGTGGCGGCAATACCTAGAGGGGAACCCGCACCGCCTGACAGCAATTGTGTACACCGATCACCGTAACCTGGAAAGCTTCATGACAACCAAGCAACTCACCAGAAGACAGGCAAGATGGGCGGAAACCATGGGGTGGTTCGAATTCGAGATCATATTCCGACCGGGACGACAATCAAGGAAACCAGATGCCCTGTCCCGCAGACCAACAATTGTCTCAGACCAGGGAAGTATCTTTATCTCACAAATCACACGTGAATTGAGGGTGTTGATAAACGCACGCCAACGCCAACCCGCATGCCAATTGTTTTTGGCGTGCGGGGCCCACACGCCATTTTTTTTTGGCGTGTGGGCCCCGCACGCCCAATAAAATTGGCGTGTGGGCCCCGCACGCCAATTGTTTGGCGTGCGCCCCCCTTGCTCACATAATCGAATGGGAGGGACCATTTGATTACGTGAGCGGGGCCCCTCCCGGCTGACGAGGTTATACAACCTCGTCAGCCGGGAGGACTTTTTCCCAGCACGAGGCTGGATAGCCTCGTCAGCCGGGAGGACTTCCTCCCGGCTGACGAGGTTATACAACCTTGTCAGCCAGGAGGAAGTCCTCCTGGCCGACGAGGTTATACAACCTCGTTGGCCAGGAGGAAGTCCTCCCGGGTGACGAGGTTATACAACCTTGTCTACGAGGTTGTGTAACCTCGTCAGCCGGGAGGACTTCCTCCTGGACGACGAGGGAGAACTTATATACCAGAGGTGCAGCACTGAAGCTGAGCCCGCAGCCGCGGGCTCAGCGGCAGACTGAGGCTGAGGTAAGGGGGGTACCTACAATGTGGGAGAACTTATATACCAGAGGTGCAGCACTGAAGCTGAGCCCGCAGCCGCGGGCTCAGCGGCAGACTGAGGCTGAGGTAAGGGGGGTACCTACCAAATGTCATCGGACATTCCGCGGGGAAAAGCACGGGGCGCAGCATGTGACATTCTATAGTTGGCGCGGGCGATCGGTCGAGCGGACGAAGGCCGCTTCAGTATGCGCGACGCAATGGACCGGGCGGAACCACGGGGTTCGGGGCGCCAGGCGGCAAGCGGAGCGGGGGCAGAAGAAGCGGAGTCGTGCGCAGGGAAGCGACAGACGGCTGCGGGGGTCAACGGGGTATAGTAGTCGGGGACAGGCTGCGGTGTGATGCGGGATCGAGAAGACAGGCAAGTAGGGCTCCAGGGACAGTACCGGGGAATGCGGGACATGATTGGGGGGACTGTTGTATAAATAGAGGGTTGTACGAGGATTGCGGGTCTTATCTTATCTTATCATCTTAGTAGATAGCTATCAACTACAGTGCATATAAGAAAATCTCATTGTTAAGAGTTCTCTCAGCGATTATTCAGTGTGTGCGGACAAGCGGAACTGCGTAGGGCATCATCAGGACGACGAACGCAAGAGGAACGGTCCCCTTGCTGAGTATAAGGTGTTGCAGGGAAACCAGTTGACTATCCGCTGACAGTGTTTATCCCGCAGAGGAAATCAAAGAACCACCGGAACCAACCAGGAAGAAGGACAACCTACCATTTCTGTTACCGAGGTCGCCATTATTTCCACATATTGGGGGTCTGGCCGGGAACTTCTTTCTGTTTCCAACCTGCGGACGGGTCAAGACATTTGTCTTTTTCTTTATTTTTTATGTATCGTATATTATTGTTCGAGGATGAGTGGTTCTGACACTTATCTTCCTACAACTGCGTTGGGCGGAGCGTCCTCCTCCAAGTTCACCCTCCCTCCCGCCAAGTTCGTCCCTCCCCCTCCGAAGGGGGGAGGTCTGGGTACCTACGGCATCACGTCGGACGTCAACATGGACGACGGAACGGAGGAGAATCGGAAGGGGAAGCAGGCGGCTGGCGAAGCGCCGGTAGGGGTGAGGAGGCAAGGGTTGGCGTCGGACCCACCGACGGGCGTCAAGATTTGGCCGCCGGATTTTCCCGCAGTCCGATTCAGTATTGATGCGGTTGATCGATTTTTGAGTCGTTTTGAATTGGCGGCGGAAGGCCCGAAGGCGGAGGTCAAATCCTCAATGGGTATAGTTGTCGGGACGTCTGGATGGACTCCCCCGGCTGTCCAATCAGAGGTGTGGGCCATCCAATCCGATGAGGTGACGGCCCGCTACGGCGGGTACGACCGCATGGATGTGGATCCTCCAAAGAAGGGCAAGGCGAAGGAAGTTTCGCAGCCTGGGGGAGTGGCAGTGCCCACTGGGAAAAAGAAGGCGGCGGAGTTGGCCAAGCGCGCTCTGAACGGGGATGGTCCGCTGACTCTTTCCATCAAAGAATTGGCGTCGGTTTCCCCTCTAATGGCGGAAGAGCTCATAGCGTCTCTTAAGGAGAGTGCGGGCCTCAAGGCGGAAGGTAATCGGGTGGCCTTCGACGTGAGTTCAGCGGAGGCCGAACATTCGTGCCGACACCATCCGGAGGAGTTCCCGTCGGACTCCATCTCCTGCCCCCTTGGTTATGTTCAGATGACCATCGGGGACCAGCAAGTATGGGCGATGATCGACAGCGGGTCAATGGTCAACCTTTTGCCGGCGGAGGTGGCGCAAGACTCGGATCTCGTTACCCGACAAGCCAACATCGGCTTGCGAGGAATCGGCGGCCATGAGTGCGAGGTGGCGGGTGTGGTGGAGAGTGAGTGGGTGGAGGTGGCGAAGACCAGGCGGAGGGTCTCATTCTTGGTGGTGAGGTCCTCCGAAGTCATCCTTGGACGGCCGTTCTTGTTCGCCTTCCGAGCCGGCCTTCGGTTTGATTTGGTCCGCAAGGAGGAGGTCCTTTCGGTGGCGGACTCCCGAGGGCGACGGTTTGCGACGACAATCTGTTGGCCATCGAGCGGCCAATGGGAGACCCGGCTGGGGCCGGAGGTGGGGGAGGAGGAGTGCCAAGGGAGGGAGAAGCAGGAGGCTTCCCCCTTGGCACGGGGTTTTTAGGTGTCGGCCGGTCAATCCGCACGATGTCAGCTCTAGCATCGCGCGGACGGGGGTTGATAAACGCACGCCAACGCCAACCCGCACGCCACTTTTTTTTGGCGTGCGGGGCCTACACGCCAAAAAAAAATTGGCGTGTAGGGTCTACACGCCAAAATAAATTGGCGTGTGAGACCCACACGCCAAAAATGGCGTGTGGTTCCCACACGCCAATTTTTTTTGGTGTGTGGGCCCCGCACGCCAATTTGTTTGGCGTGCGGGTCCCCCCTCGCTCACGTAATCGAATGGGCCCTCCCATTCGATTACGTGAGCGGGCCGGCTGACGAGGTTATACAACCTCGTCAGCCGGGAGGACTTCCTCCCGGCACGAGGCTGTATAACCTCGTCGGCCGGGAGGACTTCCTCCCGGCCGACGAGGTTATACAACCTCGTCGGCCAGGAGGAAGTCCTCCTGGCTGACGAGGCTGTATAGCCTCGTTGGCCGGGAGGACTTCCTGCCGGCCGACGAGGCTATACAACCTCGTCGGCCAGGAGGAAGTCCTCCTGGCTGACGAGGTTGTATAACCTCGTCAGCCGGGAGGACTTCCTCCCGGCTGACGAGGTTATACAACCTCGTCAGCCAGGAGGAAGTCCTCCTGGCCGACGAGGTTGTATAGCCTCGTCGGCCCGGAGGACTTCCTCCTGGCCGACGAGGTTATACAACCTCATCGGCCGGGAGGAAGTCCTCCCGGCTGACGAGGTTGTATAACCTCGTCAGCCGGCCCGCTCACGTAATCGAATGGGACCTCCCATTCGATTACGTGAGCGGGATCCTCCCACACGCCAAACAATTGGCGTGTGGGAGCCGCATGCCAATTGTTTGGCGCGCGCTCCCACACGCCAATTGTTTGGCGTGTGGGAGCGCACGCCAAACAATTGGCGTGCGGGGCCCACACGCCAAAAAAATTGGCGTGCGGGGCCCACACGCCATTTTTGGCGTGTGGGTCTCACACGCCATTTTTGGCGTGTGGGTCTCACACGCCAAATAAAATTGGCGTGTAGACCCTACACGCCACTTTTTTTTGGCGTGTAGGCCCCGCACGCCAAAAAAAATTGGCGTGCGGGTTGGCGTTGGCGTGCGCGCTTGGCGTGCGTTTATCAACGCCCCGCGCGGACGGTCGACTCCTAAAGAGCGGAAAGGGATAGGGGATGATGGGGCGGAGGCAAAAGACCCAAAAGTAAGTCCTCCCAATTGTGCACCTCCGAGGGTATCTACTACCATTCGTAAAACCCTACCGAGTGCCACGTACGTGAGCGAATTCCGTTTCGTCAGGCCATAGGCGGAGTTATCGGGAAGTCGGTCCGCAAGATGAAGTGGAGGTGTGGAGTGAGGGGATGGAGGAGAACACGATGGAGCGGAGGCAAAAGGTGTAGAAGTAAGTCCTCCCAATTGTGCACCATCAAGGGTTTCTACTACCTTTTGAAAAACCCTACCGAGTGCCACATACGTGAGCGATCCTTTTCCGCCCGATCATAGGTGGGAATCTCGGGAGTTCGGTCCGCATCAGGCGACGGAGGTTTGGGAGGAGGATGGGGAGGGTTCGGAGAAGGGAAGGGCGGAAGGTTCTTTTGGGGCGGGGGCAAATAATGCAGAAGTAAGTCCTCCCAATTGTGCACCGCCAAGGGTATCTACTACGTTTCGAGAAACCCTACCTTGTGCCACGGTCGTGAGCGAATCGAGAGTCTTTGGTTTCCCAGTCCGCAGGATCTCAGCGGAAGAAGGCGTCGTTCTACGGAGGGTGGAATCGGACGGGGCAAAGTATAAGCCGGTGGCGCGGAAGGTTAGGCCGCGGAATGAGCCAATGCCGCAAAGCTTGAACTCACCGTTGAAGCCCATCCAGTGGGGGAGAGACCCCTATCTTACCCCACTTTGGGTGCGGCCTCCGGAATTCGTGCCGACAGAGCGTATCACGGATGAACGGATGGCGAGTCTCAACTTCGGACCTCCGGGGTGGGTGAGCCATGAGGAGTGAAAGCTCTTAGCCCAGGTCGTCACCTTGCGGGCAAAGGCTTTGGCGTTTTCCCCTGAAGAGCGCGGGCTGTTGGACAGGGGAATAGGGGAGCCTTATTGGATTCCGGTGATACCCCATGAACCGTGGCAGATCAAACCAATTCCGGTTCCGGCGACCATTCACGATACCTTCACGGAGCTGGTGTGGGAGCGGGTGCGGACGGGGTTGTATGAGCAGTCTTGCTCAAGCTACTCCAGCCCAATTTTTCCGGTGCTGAAACAGGATGGGACGAGTTTGAGGATTGTTCATGATCTTCAGAGACTGAATTCCGTTACCATTCTGGATGCAGGGCTTCCTCCCCGCGTCGATGAGTTCGTGGAGTCCATGGCAGGGCGGGTTTGCTATGGGTTGGTTGATGTCATGGGCGGGTACGATCAGCGGGAATTGCACCCCAAGTCGCGGCCACTCACGGCTTTCGAGACTTGGTTGGGGCGTATGCAGCTGACTCGTCTTCTGCAGGGAGCCACCAACTCGGTAGCGGTGTACCAAGCGCAGATGGCGTGGATCCTCCAGGACGACTTGCCTCATCTTGTCCAGATCTTCATTGATGACGCGGGGATCAAGGGACCGAAGTCGGATTACGGCGGAACGGTCTTGGTGGACAACCCGGGCATCAGGCGTTTCATTTGGGAGTATGCGGTCACCTTGGAGCGGATCTTGTTCCGGATTGAAACCGCGGGCCTTACGGTTTCAGGGAAGAAGTTTGCGGTCTGCGTTCCGGCTTTGGAGGTCCTCGGTCATGAAGTCTCAGTTCGCGGGAGGAGAATCACTTGGGCTAAGTTGAACAAAGTCTTGGAGTGGCCAGTTCCAAAAACCGTAACTCACATCCTTCAGTTTTTAGGGTTGTGTAGTTATGTGCGGATGTTTATCGAGCGGTTTGCGGAGATCGCAATCCCGATGAGGCGGCTCACTCGCAAGGGGACTGAGTGGAAGTGGACCGAGGAATGCGATCGCGCGTTCACCCGGCTGAAGGAGATCGTCGGTAGGGAGATCACGCTCAAGGATCTCGATTACGGGAAGGAGGGAATTCGGTTGGCGGTTGACTCCAGTGAATTTGGTGCGGGAGGCGTGCTGACGCAAGAGGAGGACGGGAAAGATTGGCCGGTTCTTTACGAGTCGATCACTTTCACGGAAACCGAGTCGCAATACTCCCAGCCGAAGCTTGAGCTGTGCGGGGTCACCAAGGTGGTGCGGAAGCTGCAACACGTGTTGTGGGGGGTGTTCTTCGAACTCCTAGTTGACGCGGAAGCTCTGGCGAGGATGATCAACTCTCCTACTCTCCCTAATGCTCCAATGACTCGATGGGTGGCTTACCTTCAATTGTTTTCTTTCAAAGTGGTCCATGTTCCGGGGAAGGCGTTCACAATGCCTGATGCATTGTCGAGAGTGGCGGAAGAGGAGGGAGCGGAGCGGTTCCGCTCAGCAGAGGCGTTGGACGTTGAAGAACGGCTGATGAAAGCGGGCGCAACGACAGTCGGCATCGAACTTCCCCTTTGCCAGAGCGGGAAGTACGAGCTGATGGAGACCTACCTGAGTACCCTAAATTTCCCTGATGATACTTCAACCGAACTGAAAGCGTGGGTTCGTCGGAATAGCGTCTACTTCTTCGTGCGGGAAGGTCAACTTTGGCGTCGGCGGTCTCCCATACCGCTGGTGGTGGCGACTTGTCAAGCGAGCCAGGAAGTCATCCTTCGGAGCCTCCACGAGGAGTTGGGGCATCGGGGCGAGGTGGAGACGCGTGCCCGCGTTCGGCAGCGTTTCTGGTGGCCTGGTATGGTGAAGTCGGTCCGTGACTGGGTCCGGAGCTGTGAGGCGTGTCAGCGTCTGAGCTCGGCGCTCCCCAAGGAGGTGGGAATCCCGACAGGGGAGGATTCGTTGTTCAGTCGGATTTCCTTGGATGTTGTCCACATCAAGGCGGGTAAGTACGCCTACTTACTCGTTGCGAGGGATGATCTGTCGGGGTGTTGAGTTGGAGAGCTGTCACTGTTTCATTTCTATCTCTCCATTTGTGTGCTACATACATGTCACTTCTTTTCTCACATTTCACTTCAGTTTCACATGTTCTTGTAGTATACTGGAGGCAGCAGACGTGGAAGGCTCCCTTTCTCCTCATCCTTCCACCATCGTCAAACACTCCTCGGCATCGTGCCTGCTGCCTCCAGGTATGTTCTCATTTCCATTGTTCTCTTTCCTTCTTTCTCTTCTTCTTTTCTCTTCCTGTTTTCCTTCTCTGAATGATGCAATATGATCCTTCCACCATCGTCAAACACTCCTCGGCATCGTGCCTGCTGCCTCCAGATCCGTTCAGATCATCAGGTTATGAGCCCAGATAGCGCACAGCTTTCCGCATCGCTAGGCACGTAAAACATAGGCATATCGAGTGTTTCTGATTAGTGGACCACCAAAAAGGATCAATCTATCTTCTCTCCTCAACATCGATGTCGAACGACGTCAAGGAGAACACACCTACTGACACAAGTATCAACCTCAACTCGTCGATGTCGACTCCCAACCCCAAAATCTCCACGGCGCGACTGCCGATTCTCAAAGCCCCGGGTCCAGAATCCAACTGTCTAAACTGGAAGAAAGTGGTTCTGCGCGTACTCAAATCGGCCAAAGTTCATCATGTGCTCACTCTGGTAAATCCTAAGCCGGCGAACTGGGACGAGGATAACGATTTGGTTTGTGCTGTACTCGTGCAGATCGTTGACGAGGCTAATCTTCGTCACCTCGCCGACGAAGATAACGTGGCCAAAATCTGGGATGATTTATCTCAAGCTCACCAAGACTCGTCGACAGGCAGCAGAGTTTACTGGATTCGCAAACTGGTCAACGCTAGGATGGACGGTGACGACATAAATTCTCACATCGAGTCCCTTGCGAGGTCTTACGAAAGGCTTAACTCCCTGGTCACTAAAGAAAAGCCGCTCACTCCAGAGGACGTCCATAACGCCGCCCTCCTCAGTTCTATTCCTCCCGACTGGTTACACTGTGTTTCGGCTCTGATGAACCAGGAAGGCGTGAAGACCGAGACTATTGTCTCGGCATTGAAGAACGAATCCATTCGCCGCGAGTCTCAAGGCAATATCATCTCGGTATCGTCCACCAAAACCACCTCATCCAAAGCCAACCCCTCATCAAACCCTTCCAAGCCTTGCACCGAGTCCTCAAAGAAACCTCGCAGATGCCCTCTCTGTAACAGCGACTCGCATGACCTGAACTCATGCAACAATACTCGAAAGCTGATCTCGGAGCATAAGGCAGCTCAGAAGGCTCGCTGGGAAGCTAGTCAACAGGAGAAAAACACCTCTTCCTCCTCTTCCAACAAACCGGCCGCTCGAGCAGGTAGAACGTCCGCCGCGACTCTCGGAGAGTCTTCCCACAAATATGACGAAGACGAGGATTCCGATTACTCAGGCTCCGAGCTAGAAGTCACGGCTGGCAATGCGGTGGCTTCCCTGTCTGTCTCACACGGTTACCAACCAGGGGGGGACGCGAATTTAGACTCCGGTTGTTCTTTGTCGATGACTCCGGATGGATCGTCTCTGCGCAACCTTCAACAAGACTGCACTCCCGTCCGACTAGCAGACCACTCCGTCGTTGAGGCCACCCATCGAGGTCTATCTCAATTGCCGATCAAGGGAGGCCGATCAATCAAAACTCTAGTCGTCCCAGCTCTACACGAGCCCCTTCTCTCTGTCGCAGGCATGTGCGACGAGGGCCTAACGGTCGTCTTCAACAAGGGATCCTGTGATATTTTCGACTCCAAATCAACCAAAGTAAAAGGGACTCTTACCGGGAGAGGATACAGAAGAGGCAATCTGTACTACCTGCCATCCGAGCCTGTGAGCTCGTTCTCCTCTAATCCCATTTTTCCTCATCCCAGTGATAACTCCCTTCTCAGCTATCATTTTCGCTTCTCGCACATCGCGCTGAAACCCCTTAAACTTCTTCTCAAACTCAACAACATCTCACCGACAGTGATGAACGAGATCGACGTTCAACGTTGCCCTGTCTGCGTCCAATCAAAAATGCCGCAAAATGCGTTCAAGTCGAGGGCATCCCATCGGTCCTCCACTCCAGGCCAACTCATTCACTCCGACGTAGGGTCGTACGAAGTCATCTCGAGAGAAGGCTACAAGTATTTCATTACATTCGTCGATGATTCTTCCAAGTTCCTCCATGTCTTCCCCATGAAATATAAGAGCGATTCTTTCTCCTGTTTCAAACTGTTCCGTGCTTTCTTTGAGAAGAGTGAGTCCCACAAAATCATTGCCCTTCGAACGGACAACGGCGGTGAGTATGTTTCAAAGGAGTTCGAGTCGTACTTAGCGTCCTCAGGGATAAAACATGAACCCGGCCCACCCCACTCTCCAGAATTAAACGGGGTTGCGGAACGCACGAACAGGACAATTGGTAACCTAGTCAGAGCATCTCTTCTGCAAGCAAACCTTCCGAAGTCTTTCTGGGCCGACGCCCTGAGACACTGTCTTTTTCCTTTTAACTCATTCCCCTGCAACACGCCTGTAGGCTTCAAATCACCGTCGTCCATTCTACAGGCACACCAAACCGACCTGAAAATCATCCATCCATTTGGTTGCTTAACATGGTACAAAATCCCGGAAGCCGACAGAAAGAAGCTCGACAAAAAGGGTCGAGCCGCCATTCTCCTTTCATACCTATCGGACGGCAATGGTTACCGCCTCTGGGACCTGGAAAAACGGTCAGTGGTGAAATCACGTGACGTAATTTTCGAGGACTTCACGTTTCCCTACGGAGCCGAGCTGAAGTCGTCTCCAGAACCAATCTCAGTCGAAATATCCTGGCCGACTCGTGACACCTGCTCTCAACAACCCTTGCCGGCCACTCCACCCACCGGGAGTACTTCTCTCACTCCCCAATCACCACCAGTCATCGCCCCGCCTTCTCCTGTCCTGCCTCCTTCCCCCGAGGCACCAACCCAGCGACCAAACACACCGGATCTCCCCCCTTTGAATGTCCCCCTACAGCCCCGGTTTGATCGGAGACTGACTGCCTCGATTCACGCTCCAGGCAATGCTCCTCGAACTCCGGAGCGGATATCCTCGGACACCGACTCCTCCAACAACACGCCCCTTCAGTCTCCCTCTGGATGGTCCCCTTCCAACGTGTCAACGGAGGATCTCTCGATAATATCACTGCCACCACTGCGGGCCGCTTCTCACTCTCCTTCCCCTGTGCCGCCCCCTGCCGACGCACCACGACCTCCCCTGCCTCCTTTACCTGCACCACCATCGCCGTCTCATCCGCTGCCTCCCAAACCGCCATCCCCACCGCCTAGACGTCGATCTGGTCGCGAGAGGAAGGCGCCCGACCGCTACGGTCAATGGTCGAAAAGTGCTGCCGCTGGGGAGGAAGTCGACACCCCTAAAACATGGCGCCAACTCCTCAAGTCCCCCAACAAACATCGTTGGCTGAAGGCAGCCGAGGACGAGTTTGCGTCTCTTCTTGGGATGCAAACGTGGAAGTTGGTTCCCCGCCCATCAAAGAGGAAGATCATTAAATCTAAGTGGGTCTTCAAAGTTAAAAGACGCCCCAATCACACCATCCAGAAGCTAAAAGCCCGGCTGGTCGCCATGGGCTACTCTCAAGTTCAGGGTCTCGACTACGACGAAGTCTTCTCGCCCACGCTGCGTCTTGAAACTCTCCAGCTAATTTTCTCTCTTCTGGCTAGCCGAGGGTGGAAAGGTCGCCAGGTTGACTTCAAAACGGCGTTCCTCAACGGCCATCTCGACAAACCGCTATATATGGAGCAACCCCCTGGTTTCGAAGACCCCCAGCACCCTGACTGGGTCTGCGAGATCAGCCGTTCTCTCTACGGCCTAAAACAATCACCTAGGCAATGGAATATTGAACTACACAAGGCGCTTCTCAGCCTTGGTCTGTCTAATTCCAAATATGATCCAACTCTTTACTTCAAAATCTCGTCCGGAAAACTCGTTGGCGCTCTTACGACTCACGTGGACGACTTGGCTGTGGTTGGCGAACCCAACTTCGTCGACTCCTTCATCTCTTCCATCGGCTCCTGCTTTGAAATAGGAGCGGATGAGGAATTAAATCACTTCCTTTCCTTGAAGATCACCCGCGACGTACCTGGACGTTTTCTCTACCTCAACCAGTCACGTTACATCTCCGACTTGTGCGACCGTTTCCTCAACTCAAAACACACGTCCGTTCCCACTCCCACCGACTCCAACTTCAAAAACCTTGGCCACAGACGATCAGAAGATCCCAAATCACCCGGCCCCTTCCCTCAACTCATCGGTGCCCTCCTTTGGGTATCGCAATGCACCCGTCCAGATGTCGCCTTCGCCGTGAATAGGCTCTCCCAACACCTTCAAGATCCCTCGGAGGCGCACTGGCTGGCTGGCCTTAGAGTTCTCAACTATCTAGTCTCGACGAAGAATCTCAAACTTCGCCTTGGTGGAGAACTCGTCTGTTCGGGATTCTCAGATTCCGACTGGGCCGAGGATCGTGATGATCGTCGCTCCACCTCAGCCTACACTTATCGCATTGGGGACGGCGCTATATCCTGGAAATCAAGAAAACAGGCAACGGTGTCTCTCTCAAGCACCGAAGCGGAGTACAAAGCGCTATCCGACTCCTGCAAGGAGGCGCTCTGGCTTTGCCATTTGCTTACTGAACTGCGTCTTCGCCCTGACACAGCCATCCCGATCCACGTCGACAATGAAGGAGCCAAAGCTCTAGCGAAGAACCCCAAACACCACGCTAGGACAAAACATATTCATGCTCGGTATCACTTCATCCGAGAATGTGTCCAGGAAAAAGATGTCGAACTCCTGCATGTCTCGACAAAGGATATGTAAGCAATATGCTAACCAAGCCGCTACCTCGCGTTGCCCTCGAAAAACACCGTCTCATGTTTGGAATTGTCCCTTAACTTCTCCCCCTTCCTTTTCCCGTCTCTTCTCTCGTCTTTCCCCACCACCTCTGTCCTACACCAATCCTTTCTTCCCTCTGTCTTCCTCTCCCTATCTCCATTCTTTTTTTTCTCCTTCCTTTTTCTTTTCCTCTTTCCTATTTTCTCTCTTTCTGTTTCTCTTTCTGTTTCTCTTTTCTATTCCATGTCTGAAGCAAGGGGGGGTGTTGAGTTGGAGAGCTGTCACTGTTTCATTTCTATCTCTCCATTTGTGTGCTACATACATGTCACTTCTTTTCTCACATTTCACTTCAATTTCACATGTTCTTGTAGTATACTGGAGGCAGCAGACGTGGAAGGCTCCCTTTCTCCTCATCCTTCCACCATCGTCAAACACTCCTCGGCATCGTGCCTGCTGCCTCCAGGTATGTTCTCATTTCCATTGTTCTCTTTCCTTCTTTCTCTTCTTCCTTTCTCTTCCTGTTTTCCTTCTCTGAATGATGCAATATGATCCTTCCACCATCATCAAACACTCCTCGGCATTGTGCCTGCTGCCTCCAGATCCGTTCAGATCATCACGGGGTGGGTCGAGGCCATCACTTTGGTCAAGCTGTCGGCGGACAAGGTCGGCCAATTCCTGGAGGAGTTCTGGTTCTCGCGGTTCGGATGTGTGTGGCTGGTCACGGTGGATGGGGGTGCGGAATTCCGAGGAAGTCTGATGAAGCTGGTTCAGTCATGCGGGGCAAAGTTTGGTAGGGTCACGGAGTATTATCCGGAAGGCGCCGGGATGATTGAGCGGGGACATCAGCCAATCAAGAACACGCTGGTCAAGATGTGCGGGGAAGACGGCCGGAAGTGGCATCAATTCCTTCCGGCAGTACTTTTCGCGGATCGGATCTCAACCAAGCGGGGCACCGGTTATTCAGCGTACGAACTCCTGTATGGGCGACAGCCTGTGTTGCCGGTCGATATCGAGATGCTCACTTATCTCGCTATCGACTGGTGGAAGGTGAAAACTTCAGAAGAACTGTTGGAAGCAAGGGCGGAACAACTTCTTCAACAAGAGGAAGTTGTTGAGAAGGCGGCGAAGCGATTGCGGGAACCTCGGGCGAAGTCGGTCCGCTATTGGGACGAGCGTTGCGCTCACCGGTTGCGGGACCCTTTACGGAAGGGCGATCTTGTCCTTCTGTACAATCGGAGCTTGGAAACCCAGTGGGGAAAGTTGTTCTCCAACCGATGGAACGGACCTTATCGCGTAGTCAGCAAATTTCCGGGGGGAAGTTATCAGTTGGAAGAATTGGACGGAACCCCGTTGAAGCGGAAGGCGGCGGCATCCCACGTGAAGCGGTTCTATGCTCGGGGATCGACGTCATTTGACAAAACCCTCGTTTCAGGATCTGAGGACAAAAACGATGAAGACTCGGATTTGGAGCCAACTCCTTCGGAGCCGGCCGCCGATGAGGCGGGTCGATCGGATTCTCCCGGCGCCGATGAAGAGGTGGCCGATGAGCGCTCCTGGCGGCAAAGTGCGAGGAACAAACCGCTGAGGACAGCGGCCAAAAGCGGGGGGAGGATGGGGGCCATAGGCCAAGCCTTAATTGGTGAGGGGGTGCGCTAGCTGGTCTACAGCCGGATAAACTAGCCACCCCAGGATGTCAGTCACCCTAAAGCGGGATGTATTTGTGTTTTGTGAATGGGTTTACTGGTTTTCTCTGTTATATATTCAGGATGGCAAGGGGTACGGGGAATTGTGCGGAAATTCCATCTGGGGCGGTCCAGGTACCTCGGCGGGCGGGTTGGGTTTTCGTTTCAGGATTTCATACATTGCGGGCGCGGTTTCTTTCTCTCATCTTTAGGTTGCGGTGTGGTGTCTCTTTTTCTCAGGATTGCTCTCAGGATTGCGGCGTGGTATTTTCCTCAGGTTATCAGTTTCCTCAAGTCATCAGTTTCATCAAGTCATCAGTTTCATCAAGTTATCATTTTCATCAAGTTATCAGTTTCTTCAAGTTTTTTTCTCAAAGTTTCAATCTCAGTTTCAGGATTTAGTATCTCAATTTGCGGGTAAAAAGAAAAAAAAAAAAAGAAAAAAAAATGGAAGTGCGGGGACTAAGTGGTTCTCAATCCGGGGCGGTCCGGGCACTCGTAACTTATTTTTTTGTTTTGTGTCTCTCAAGTACCTCACTTTGGCACAGGTGTTTGTCTCAGGTTAGCGGGGGCAAGCATATGGCGCATAGTATTTCAGCATAGGGGAATACAAGAGGGGAAAGGGATACAATGTATAGAGTAAGTGAAAGGGAAGTCCGAAGCGCTCAGTCCAAGAACACAGCGGGTCGGAGGCGGGCGCGCAGCGCGGCGGAAGACCGGTGGAATTCTCGGAGCATTTCTCGGCGGGTTTCGGCAGGATCGTCACCGCTTTCTTCAACAATCCTTTGACCAGCAAGGTCTGACCGTCCAGGAACGGGAGGAGGTCCGCTTCAGGGACACCGGACTCGTATTCGTCGTCGGGGATTGCGGCCCGGTATGGCGACTCGAGGAATCCGGGTGCGGGAGCAGCGCCAAGAGGTCGGGAAGAAGAGGGAACGGGAGCTGGAGAAGGAGTGCGGAGAGGGGGAGGGGAAGCGGGACGGGGCGGTAGGAGGGAGGTCATAGATGGAGGGGAGGGGGTAGGTGAAGGGCGAGGAGGTAAGGGGGTGGAAGGAGGGGGGGGTGGTGGAGTTGGTGGAGGTGGAGTTGGTCGGGTAGGGGAAGGGGTTGGGGGAGGACTGGGGTGGGGGGGACGAAGAGGGTGGTTCGGGGGGTGGTGGAGGTGGGGTGGAAGGTAGAGGAGGGGTGGATGATGGAGGAGGGGGAGCATGGAAGGGAGTCTGGGCTCGGCGGCGCAGGAAGGGAACCGGGGATGGGCGCGGCGGAGGGATCGGAGAGCGGCGAGGAGCATGTGGGTCCATTGCGGCGCCAACGTTGACGCGGTGGCGAGTCGCCCAGGCTCGGAGGGCGGCGGCCCAGGTTGGTCCATCGGGGAAGTTCCTCCGTTCAGGTTTCGGAGTCATTCGATCAGTTCCGACGGGAGTTCTCACTCGATCGGAGCGATGGCGGCGTTGAGGAGGGGAAGGGGTGGAAGAAGGAATGGAAAAGTGGTCCGGAGTCTCGGAGGAATCTTCGCGGCGGCGCCGTTTCTGACGGGATTGAGTTCCGGAACAAGAACGAGGCTGGGGACAAAGACCGTTTCTGCGGGACAGGGAGCATTGGCGATGGGACCGTGCGCAGGCCGTGCAGGCAGCTCCAGGCGCGGGTTGGGAGCAGGGAGAAGAGAGGGAAGCGTGGCTGGACCGTGCGGCGCAACGATCACAGGGGGGTTGGGGATGGGGCATGGTGGGTATGGGATAGGGAGGTGGGTATGGTGGGTGTATGATCGAAGGTATGGGAAGGTGGCGGGTAGTGTGGGAATTGCTGAGGACAGGATTCAAAAGCGAGGGGGATGTGGGAGAACTTATATACCAGAGGTGCAGCACTGAAGCTGAGCCCGCAGCCGCGGGCTCAGCGGCAGACTGAGGCTGAGGTAAGGGGGGTACCTACCAAATGTCATCGGAAATTCCGCAGGGAAAAGCACGGGGCGCAGCATGTGACATTCTATAGTTGGCGCGGGCGATCGGTCGAGCGGACGAAGGCCGCTTCAGTATGCGCAACGTAATGGACCGGGCGGAACCACGGGGTTCGGGGTGCCAGGCCGCAAGCGGAGCGGGGGCAGAAGAAGCGCAGTCGTCCGCAGGGAAGCGACAGACGGCTGCGGGGGTCAACGGGGTATAGTAGTCGGGGACAGGCTGCGGTGTGATGCGGGATCGAGGAGACAGGCAAGTAGGGCTCCAGGGACAGTACCGGGGAATGCGGGACATGATTGGGGGGACTGTTGTATAAATAGAGGGTTGTACGAGGATTGCGGGTCTTATCTTATCTTATCATCTTAGTAGATAGCTATCAACTACAGCACATATAAGAAAATCTCATTGTTAAGAGTTCTCTCAGCGATTATTCAGCGTGTGTGGACAAGCGGAACTGCGTAGGGCATCATCAGGACAACGAACGCAAGAGGAACGGTCCCCTTGCTGAGTATAAGGTGTTGCAGGGAAACCAGTTGACTATCCACTGACAGTGTTTATCCCGCAGAGGAAATCAAAGAACCACCGGAACCAACCAGGAAGAAGGGCAACCTACCATTTCTGTTACCGAGGTCGCCATTATTTCCACACCGACAAGATTATACAACCTCATCGGCCAGGAGGACTTCCTCCTGGCTGACGAGGCTATACAGCCTCGTGCCGGGAGGAAGTCCTCCCGGCTGACAAGGTTGTATAACCTTGTCAGCCGGGAGGGGCCCCGCTCACGTAATCGAATGGTCCCTCCCATTTGATTATGTGAGCGAGGGGGACCCGCACGCCAAACAATTGGGCTGTGGGACCCGCACGCCAATTGTTTGGCGTGTGCTCCCACACGCCAAACAATTGGCGTGCGCTCCCACACGCCAATTGGTTGGCGTGCGCTCCCACACGCCAATTGTTTGGCGTGTGGGAGCGCACGCCAAAAAACTGGCGTGCGGGGCCCACACACCAATTTTATTTGGCGTGCGGGGCCCACACGCCAAAAAAAAATGGCGTGTGGTTCCCACACGCCATTTTTGGCGTGTGGGTCTCACACGCCCTTTTTTTTTGGCGTGTAGACCCTACACGCCAAAAAAAAATGGCGTGTTGGCCCCGCAC
Source organism: Puccinia hordei (assembly GCA_007896445.1). Classification (NCBI taxonomy): domain Eukaryota; kingdom Fungi; phylum Basidiomycota; class Pucciniomycetes; order Pucciniales; family Pucciniaceae; genus Puccinia; species Puccinia hordei. The sequence goes on along the minus strand of RDRW01000167.1, from coordinate 99,143 downwards.
GCCAAAAACAAATTGGCGTGCGGGTTGGCGTTGGCGTGCGGGTTGGCGTTGGCGTGCGTTTATCAACGCCCGTGAATTGAGCTCCCGCCTGGGAATTAGATTGCAACCCTCCACAGCGTACCACCCAAGAACAGATGGACAATCCGAAATAGCGAACGAGGCAGTCGAGCAATACCTGCGGCACTTTGTTTGCTACTGTCAGCCTCCCTGATGCCAAGGACAAGTCCTTCTAGCTACAGGTGGTGCAAGGATAGATGGAAAGAGTTATATAAACTCTGGGTAAGGTACAAGTTACAATTCCCAAAAGATATGGGGGAATTGTGACGTAAAAATTGAGAGAAAAATAGATTAATAATTATATTAAATAAATTTAATATAATTAAAAACCAGAGGGGCCTGATAAATCAGGGGTGGTTTAGATCCCTCTAAGGTATCTTACAAAAAAATGCAGAGGATTTAGGTACCTGGAACACTGGGGCCTGTTGGAACAGGGGTGGTTTAATCCCAGGAATGGAAATGGGGGAATATCTTCAAGAAAAGGGTTATTACTTACTAGTAATAAACCTTGAGGGATCTTGGGGATATTCTGGGTGAAACTGGACAGTTTGAAGCGCTTGGATGGATGGTTGGTGGAGCTTGATGGGCACTGTGAAGTTGTTGGGGAAGACAGGGCTAAAGAATAACTACTAAGAAGCTTACCAGACTGTGTTATACAGATGTATATATCTAATAAGAAGTGGGTAAGGTTGTTAGTGGGTATTGGGAAGCATGAGGAGCCTTCTTTGGGCGGTTGAAGAGCTCCTTAAATAGTCCTGAGTTCCCCCTGGGGACCCTGTAGTTATTATTGGCCAACTTGTGGGATCTTAGGACCACATTTTGGCCATTTTTGCTTTCTTGGTGACGCTTCAGCAGCCCCTGCTTTGAATACACGTCACCAATTGATTTTATTAATGTATTTTATTATTATTTACATATTTATATTGTCTTACAGTCTGTAGTACATCAGTACTGGTTGTTATAGATTTAATACTAGTGGCTTATTTGTATTTTATAATAAGCCACAGTATTGTTTGTACTGTTTGTTCAGTCAGTATATTTTAATTATATGTATAAATAATAATACACTTTAGTATATTTAATTATTTAATCCCCAGTAACCTTTATTACATATGTAACATATGTAATGAGGTCACTGGGGCGTGTTTTTCCTGTTTTGGGTGTACCTGAGTGACTGTGGAGTCCGCGTGCCAAGCTGGGAGTCTGTAAGGGGCTTAGTGCTTGCGCGGGGGCTTGTATCCCAACTTTGGCGCGGGCTTTCAGTCACGCGGGTTGAACTTCAAGCTCTGCGGACTGCGGTACGCGGGGTTTGAGTAAAACACGGTGTATTTACACTATCTCCCCCAATTTACACAACACCTCATTTCCGTGACTGGAAATGGGTTTTAAGCATATGTAAATATATACATAAGCATTTAATTACGGCAAGTACTTTTTATTTAAAAGGTACTTGCTAATTCTTCTTTGCTAATTTACATAGTGAAGGAGTGGGAATTAGGGGTACCTGTGAGTGAGGTACCCTAGGTTAAATTTAGTGTAGATTCAGAATATCAAATAATATTCTAAATATTATTTGATATTCTATATATTTTTTATAATAATTTTGTGGTAAACTTGTGACAGGTTGCTCTGTCATAGTAGCAAGCTGACATTCCCTACCACCAAGATAAGTCTCCTGGAAAAAGGTAAGTTTCTAACTAAAGATAAGGTTATTTAAGGAAAAAAAATTCAAGAGGACCTCTTGGATGCCCTGTAATTTCTCAGATGAATTGCTCCATCTGGGATATTATTTTCAGGTAGCCACTCATCTTTGTCTGCTGATTGGTTCTTATATCTGACAAGATAAAGTCTTTTATCTTTTCCCTGTATCCTCTCTTTTTTATCTTTCAGGATTTTATGTACTTTCAATTGTCCAGAAGGTGGGACCTCCATCAGGGGAACTGGTTGTTGAGTGACTGGTTCATCTTCAGTTCTGGATTGGTACTGTTCTACCAGACTGACTGGGAATACTGGTTGTTTTCTGGATAGTTCCTCTGTCAGTATGACTTCCACAGCATTTTTTCCATGAAGTTGTTTAATGGTAAAGGGACCTATAAAAGGGGGCTTTAGCTTCCTGCTACCTCCCAAGTTATTGAAGTTAATAGTGGATAAAAGGACCTTATCTCCTATTTTAAACTCAGGTTCTTTGTGGCTTTTATCCCATCTCCCTTTGTTGTATTCTACTGCTTCTTCCACGCATTTCTTAGCATGTTGTTGGGTCAGATCTAACATTTTCTTGAAATCTAGTGCTGTTGGATGCAGGTGGGGTAATTTATCATTCAAAGTATCTTTGGGCATGCGTGGTATCCATCCTCTTTCCAAGACATATGGAGCTTCTTTGGTGGAGGAATGTTTACTACTATTATAGGCAATTTCCAATGCTGGTAGTAGACTAACCCAATCATGAGTGTATCCATCATGATTCTTAAATTCAAATCCAAAGGAGCAGAATCTACGTAACATGTCTTCTAGAGTTTGTATCATTCTTTCTGCTAACCCATCAGTCTGAGGGTGATAAGCTGTGGAGAAAGCTAGTTTAGTACCAAGCATGTCATGTAGGTTCCTCCAAAATTCTGATGTAAATTTGGGGTCTCTATCACTAATTATAATTTTGGGTATACCTACATCAGCCATGATCCTATTCCAAAACAACAGGGCAACCTCCATGGCAGTATCATCTTTATGGTTAGGTATGAACCTGGCTCTCTTGGAGAATCTGTCTACAACTACTAGTACTGAGTTATATGAGAAGGATCCTCCTGGGGGTAGGCCTGTCACAAAGTCCATGTTTATGATTTCCCACTTGTCAGTTGGTTCAGATATTTTCTGCAGTAAGCCAAATCTTTTTCCAGTTTGCTTATTGCCTTTCTGACACGCATCACAAGATTTGATGTAGTTGTGTACTTGTTCTTTCCAATTGATCCACCATGCTGTATATTTAATTCTCTCTACTGTTCTTTCTTCAGAAAAGTGTCCAGAATTAACATTATCATGGCATTCTTTCAGAATGTTATCAATTTGGGAAGGGTCACTTAGCACTAGTACACTTGAATGCCTATTCCTGAAATATAGAAGGCCATCTAGGAGACTGAACTTTCCAAGTCTATAATGTTTGGCTAATTCTTCTGGTAGACTGGCTATTAGTTCTGTTGAGCTGTTGTCATTTCTAAGTATGTCTACTAGTTTTAACAACTCAGGGTTCTTGTCATAGCTATTCTGGACTAATTCATAAAATGCATCATCTAGGTCACACACATGAATTCCCAGGATGGGAAATATGTCTTCATCTTCTGGGTCATAAGCAGGATTATCTGGGTTATTAGGCAAGGCCCATCTACTCAGTCCATCTGCATTTTTGTGCTTGGCTCCTGAATTATGAATAATAGTCATATGTCCTCTATACTGTTGAATTGCAATTTGCCATCTAAGCATATGTCTATTAGGGGTCTTCATATTCATCAAGGTTCTTACAGCTGTGCAGTCAGTTACCACTAGGAAGTTAGATCCTTCAAGATAGTAATGTAACTTTTCCAGAGCCCAAACAAGTGCTAAACATTCCATTTGGCTTGCTCCATATTTCTTCTCAGTACTTTTGATTTGTCTTGAGATAAATAGAATGGGTTTCTCTGCAGGTTTATCCTCTATTATGAACTCCTGATGGAGGGCTGCTCCTAGACCATCTAAACAAGCATCAATATACAGTATAAATGGTTTAGTATAGTCAGGTTGTGCTAAAACTGGTGCAGTGGTAAGGAGTCTCTTTAACTCTTCGTAGTTTTGTACTCTATCATAGGTCATTTCAAATATTGTATCATGATTACAGAGTGCGTAGAGGCTTTTACTTACATTTGCAAAGTTGGGGACATGTTGGCGGTAATAACTACAGAAACCTAGAAAGGACATAATTTCTGTTCTGTTCTGAGGCATGGATTTCATTAAGACTGCTGCCACTTTGTTCTGGTCTATAGCCAGGGAAAGACCTGAGACTACTCTTCCTAGTGCTTTAAGTTCTCCATATCCAAAGTTACACTTTTTGATGGACATTTTTAACCCTGCTTGTGTGGCAGTTTGGAGTACTATATTGATCTTTTCTAGGTGAGTTTCCCAGTCATCAGAGTAAATGATAATGTCATCTATGTATACCATCATCCAGTTTTGCCTAATGAATGAGCCAAAAATGGAGTCCATCATTCTTTGGAAGTGGGATGGCGCATTCTTTATGCCAAAAGGCATTCTGAGGTATTCAAAAATCCCTAGGTGACATATAATCCTCAGGAATTTCCTACTCTCAGGAGCTATGGGGATCTGATGGAACCCTTTCAGTACATCCATAGTGGTGATATACTTGGCCTTAGATAAGTTGTGTAATGAATGGTCTATCCTGGGAATAGGATAGTAGTCAGGTCTGGTGTAGTTATTCAGAGCACGGAAATCTCCCACCATTCTTGACTTTTCGTTATGCCAGGCAATTATTACAGGTGTGGTGACTTCTACCTGTTCATTATGTCCAACTTTTCTCAGGACTTTGAGTTCTTGTAGCTCTTTGATGTGTGTTTCCAGAGCTTCTCTTGATTTGGGGCTGGAGGGGTAGGGTGGTCTCCTTAACTGTGGGGGATAAGGTTTGTCAATATTAAGTTCCAATTTCATGTCATGGCCCTTGATGTTACCAATTGGTTCTTCTGTAGTGCAGAAAGCTTCCTTATGTTCAAAACAATTTTTCAATACATCCATCTTCTGTTCCTCATTTAATATGTCACTGACAGCAGCTTGTGATAAGTATTCTTTCTGGAAAGATAGTAGATCTTCTTGGATTTCAACATTGTTAATGGTATCTGGTATCTTGATGTTAATGTTGCAGATTTGGAATTTTCTTTTCCAATCACCACCAATAGTGTAGAATCTATCTTTACTCTGGAAAATATCTATACCATACATACAGAAAGCATCATTACCTAGGATCAGGTAATCACAGACTGCATCTTGTAACACTACAAATTCAACAGATAACCTAAGAGATCCTTTAGAGTGAGGAAATATTAGAGGTATGGATACTACTCCAATAGGTTTCATGGCTGAGTTGCAACTACTGAACTTGGCTTTTGGCATGGGCATTAAGTTATCTCTCCATCTGGGGTGACATTCATCTAGAAAGGTACTACTGGCACAAGAACAGAAAGCTCCTACGTCCAGGAGGACTCTTATTTCTTTGTTGTCAAACAAGACAGTAGTATAACTAGTTTTCCCCATGGTGTAACTCATACCAGCTTCAGGTTTATTGGTAAGTAACTTTGCGTCAGATATATGGCCAACCTTCATGGAGGGATCCCATCTCTGTGGTAAATTAGAGTCACCATGTATAGCATTAATGGATAATTCATCCCCAATGTCAGCTTGGATAACTGAGATTCTCATCAAGTCTTCTTCAGCTGGTTCATTCATGACTATTTCAAACTGGGACTGGGTATCTTCTTCAGTTTCTGATGGGGTGTTCATTACTACCATATTTACTCTTTTACGTATATTGGTACATTCATTTTTCCAATGACCCTTTTCTCCACACTTGAAACATTCAGGAGTAGCAGTTTTCTTGGGTATTTCAGTTGTGGGGTTAACCTTTGTGGATTCTTTTTGGAACTCTTTTCTCTCAGGGATGTTATTCCTGGTGTACTTCTTGTTCCATCCATTAAGGACTACCATTTCATTTAATACACTGCTGAATTCTGTCAGGTCTACATCTAGTGAGGGGAATCTACATCTCATTATACTCTCAAGATTTCCTTTACATTGACTCAGTAATCTGTTGTTGGCTTCTTCATCTGAGACTCTGTCATACACACATTCAATCCTTCTTCTTTGTTTCAAACACCATTCAGAAGCTGTTTCTGTGGTTGGATCAAAGTAATCCTTTTCAAAGGCTTGGCGCTTTTCATTTTTCCAAATTCTGGTGCCAAACTGGGCTTTGATTAATTCTTTCCACACTGACCAAGATTGGTGTCCTACAGCTTTACTTTTGGTAATAAACCAAGTAGAAGCCATTCCTTCAAAGAGTACAGTAAGTCTTGAAGTGATGACTTCATCATCAGCTTGGTAAGTCCTTACTATGTGATCAATGTATTCTATGAAACTCATGTGGTCATATTCTCCTTTGCCATCAAACTTGGGCCAGTCTTTTAAGGGGGGCATAAGTTTGTGTATAGCAGTCATATCAGAGTTTCTGTAAGGTGTGGACATTCTGGTATCTTTGGTCATAGGTCTATTCTGCATAAAAGGATTGTTATACCTAGGTTGGGCACTATTGGTATTGAGGGAATTAATAACATATTCTGCCATTGTTACATGGGAAGTTTGCATTTCTTCCAGAACATCTAGAGTATCATTTGTATTTTTGTTAATTTCTTTTGTTATATTTTTAAGATGTTCACTATTTTTATTAAGTTCCATCAACATTTCACTATGATGTACTGGTAACTCAAGGGGCAATGGTTTGTCCAGTGTTTGCAAAACTCTCATGGTGCGCGCAGTAATGTTATCTTTGATTTCTTCTAAGCTGCTTTCTATTTTATTAACAATTATTTTTAAATTGGCCTCATTGTTAATATCTAAAGTATTTAGATTATTATTAAGCGCTTCTATAGAGTCAAATAAAGAATGTATTACAGAAGGATTCAATCTATGTTCTTGTACAGATTGGCAGCTATTAGAAGGAGGTCTGTAGCTTTCTTCCACTTCACTGGGTCGTCGAAGTTGGTGGAGGAAGAGCTCCTGTTCTTCCCCTTCTCGAGTTTTTTGAACTTCAGGGTGTGTTTCTTTGGAGGCGCTGGGAAATGGATCTTCTTTTCCTCCCAGGGGTTCCACCCTTTCACGTAAGCCTCTATCTCTTCGTTGGGGATGAGCTTTTGGAGAGCTTTCTGACTCTCTTGCGCCGTAGTCAGCAAAGCTCTCAGCTCTTCTGTAGGCCCCTGTCTCAAAGAGACTTGGCACTGTTTCCAGATGGAAACGTGCTCTTTCACCCGGTGTCTGATCTGTTCCTCTTTCGAGAGGACTTGGATTTCCGGGGTGGAAGGGCGTTTCTGGGTAGCTGCCAACGACTCTTGGGGTCTCTCGTCGACGTCCATTGGCGTTTCTGCTTCCGTTTGAGGAAGCGGGAGCTCTTGGGGCGTCGTCGTTGGCTCTTGGGGAGTTGGGGTGGCTTCCGGCGTGGCTGGGATAGGCCCCTTGCGCGCTATGCTCGTCATGTTGAGGTTCTTGACGCGCTGGTGCAGCTCTTTTGCCGCTACGAGCTCTTGTTGGACTGGGTAAGAGACCTCGTAGCTCTGGCTTGGTCGACCTGGTAGATTTAACCATGGTAAGTTTCCGCTCTTTGAATATGTAATATGTGGAGAGATGCTTACTTGGGGGGTTGTTGGTTTCAGCGTCGACGGTGGGAGTAGTTTCTCCTTGAGAATTGTTTTCGAAGGAGGCCACTGGGTGTAATGGTTGTTAGAGGTGGTAATTAATGATGGAGGAGAGGGGAACTTACTTCTCTCTTGATATCTTTCTCGCGATATTCTTTCCCTTTTTAATTTTAATCCTTGTAAGTAGTTATGGAGAGTAATCTCTGCCTCGAGGTTCCTTTCTTCTCTTAAATGAGAATGATACGCGGCGAGGATGATTCTCTCTTCTTCAGTAAGGAGATCCCAGTCGCTGGGGCGGTAATTTCGAACTTCTTCTTCTTTTTTGAGTCGAAGGATTCGAAGATAATGTTGAATTAAAGTGGCGTTTTCTTGAAGGTTCACTGTACGCGCCGCAGATAAAAAATTAATTGTAAGTATGTAATACTGTAATTTTTTAGAATTTTTTTATTAGTATGTATTTTTAATTGTGTATTTCTTAAAAAAAATTGAAACTTACGGTTTTTTTATTTTAATTTTGTGGGTTTGGTTTTTTTTTAAAAAAAATGGAAAGAAAAACAGTTTTTTGTTAGTTTTTTTGAATTTTATAGGATGAGGTATATATGAAAATGATGATTTTTTATTGGTTTTTTATGTGTATATTTTTATATAAAAAAAAAATAAAAAATTACGGGTTTTTTTATTTCAAAAATAAATTTGAAAATTTTCCCGGCCAGACCCCCAATTGTCAGCCTCCCTGATGCCAAGGACAAGTCCTTCTAGCTACAGGTGGTGCAAGGATAGATGGAAAGAGTTATATAAACTCTGGGTAAGGTACAAGTTACAATTCCCAAAAGATATGGGGGAATTGTGACGTAAAAATTGAGAGAAAAATAGATTAATAATTATATTAAATAAATTTAATATAATTAAAAACCAGAGGGTCCTGATAAATCAGGGGTGGTTTAGATCCCTCTAAGGTATCTTACAAATAAATGCAGAGGATTTAGGTACCTGGAACACTGGGGCCTGTTGGAACAGGGGTGGTTTAATCCCAGGAATGGAAATGGGGGAATATCTTCAAGAAAAGGGTTATTACTTACTAGTAATAAACCTTGAGGGATCTTGGGGATATTCTGGGTGAAACTGGACAGTTTGAAGCGCTTGGATGGATGGTTGGTGGAGCTTGATGGGCACTGTGAAGTTGTTGGGGAAGACAGGGCTAAAGAATAACTACTAAGAAGCTTACCAGACTGTGTTATACAGATGTATATATCTAATAAGAAGTGGGTAAGGTTGTTAGTGGGTATTGGGAAGCATGAGGAGCCTTCTTTGGGCGGTTGAAGAGCTCCTTAAATAGTCCTGAGTTCCCCCTGGGGACCCTGTAGTTATTATTGGCCAACTTGTGGGATCTTAGGACCACATTTTGGCCATTTTTGCTTTCTTGGTGACGCTTCAGCAGCCCCTGCTTTGAATACACGTCACCAATTGATTTTATTAATGTATTTTATTATTATTTACATATTTATATTGTCTTACAGTCTGTAGTACATCAGTACTGGTTGTTATAGATTTAATACTAGTGGCTTATTTGTATTTTATAATAAGCCACAGTATTGTTTGTACTGTTTGTTCAGTCAGTATATTTTAATTATATGTATAAATAATAATACACTTTAGTATATTTAATTATTTAATCCCCAGTAACCTTTATTACATATGTAACATATGTAATGAGGTCACTGGGGCGTGTTTTTCCTGTTTTGGGTGTACCTGAGTGACTGTGGAGTCCGCGTGCCAAGCTGGGAGTCTGTAAGGGGCTTAGTGCTTGCGCGGGGGCTTGTATCCCAACTTTGGCGCGGGCTTTCAGTCACGCGGGTTGAACTTCAAGCTCTGCGGACTGCGGTACGCGGGGTTTGAGTAAAACACGGTGTATTTACACTATCTCCCCCAATTTACACAACACCTCATTTCCGTGACTGGAAATGGGTTTTAAGCATATGTAAATATATATATAAGCATTTAATTACGGCAAGTACTTTTTATTTAAAAGGTACTTGCTAATTCTTCTTTGCTAATTTACATAGTGAAGGAGTGGGAATTAGGGGTACCTGTGAGTGAGGTACCCTAGGTTAAATTTAGTGTAGATTCAGAATATCAAATAATATTCTAAATATTATTTGATATTCTATATATTTTTTATAATAATTTTGTGGTAAACTTGTGACAGGTTGCTCTGTCATAGTAGCAAGCTGACAGCTACCGACAAAACGATTGGGCCCCGCTCCTCCCCAGGGCCGAATTTGCTTACAACAATAATGACCACACATCGACAGGAGTTTCCCCATTCAAAGCCAACTACGGATTCAACCCGGCATACAGCGGAACACCCTCTACAAAACAATGCATTCCCGCGGTGGAAGACCGACTCCGCCACCTTGCGGAGGTTCAACATGAACTCAAGTGTTGCTTGGAAGAGGCGCAAGAGACAATGAAGGACCAATTTGACAAGAAAACAAGGGAAAAACCGGAATGGGAAATAGGGGATGAAGTATGGCTAGACGGCCGCAACATTTCAACACCCCGCCCCAGCCCAAAATTGGAACATAGATGGCTGGGACCTTTTTCTATCTGTAACAGAATCTCAAAATCCGGGTATAAGCTGACACTCCCTATATCCATGAAGGGGGTACATCTCGTATTTCATGTGTCAATACTCCGCAAACACAGACCCGACGAAATCACGGAATGGCGGAAGGAGGACCCAGAACCAATTAGAGTAGACGGCGGGGACGAGTGGGAGGTCAAAGAGGTACTGGACTGTAGACAACAAGGCGGGAAGACCCAATATCTAGTTAGCTGGAAGGGATTTGGAGCGGAAGAGAACTCATGGGAACCGGCGGAAAACTTGAAGAATTGCGAGGAACTGGTAGCGGGATTTAATTCAAGATTTCCGAATGCGGCAACTACTCATCAGCGGACGCGGAGAAGGAAGTGAGGGACGGAATTGATAAGAGGTGGAAATTTTTTTATGGTATTGGACAACGAGTGGAGGATTAAGCATTAAAAGGGGGATGATGTCATGAGCCGTATTGCGGGCCCGCCCGCACCAGAGCCCGCACCACATGTAGATAGTCTATCGCGTACATGTCACAGACAGGCCACTACATAGTCTGTCAGGACAAGGATCCACATCCCTTCCTCATCCTGCAATCTACATTATAGGATCCCGAAACCCCAGAAACCCCAGAACCCCAGTGCCTTCCTCTCCCAAGATCAGACCATCACACCGCAAACACATGTTGTGAGTGGGCTGAATAGCTTACAGGCAGAACATATCCAACCAAATTTCCAACCAGAGCCATATAGGACTGCATCTGAGCCAGAAGCCATCTCCAGAACAAAAAACCAATCAAATTCAGCTAGGAATGTTCCATCACCTTTTCTCTGGGTAGTGGAATCACCATTTCCATCAAGAGAGAACCTAGTTGCCAATGGAATTTACCCAACAGAAACAGATACCAGAGCAATGAACACAGTCACAAGGAAATACACCATGCCCTTTCCCCATGGGAGTCGAATCAACATTTCTAACAAGAGAAGCACTAGTTGCAAATGTGATTTACCAAAGAGATTCAGAGCCACATATGGAGCGTACTACATCAAGGAATTCATCATACTCTTCACAATCAGCTCAAATTGGATCAATATATGGAGACAGCTTTGGAAATTCAATTAATATGGGCCAGGGAATTTACTCTTTGCCATCAGAAAAATCACATGAATCACTAGTGAACAGACAGGCAATTCCACCTTCAGAATCAGCTAGGAATATTCCATCACCTTTTCCCTGGGGAGTGGAATCCCCATTTCCATCAAGAGAGAACCTAGTTGCCAATGGAATTTACCCAACAGAAACAGATACCAGAGCAATGAACACAGTCACAAGCTCAAGAAATACACCATTCCCTTTCCCCATGGGAGTGGAATCACCATTTCCAACAAGAGAAGCACTAGTTGCAAATGTGATTTACCCAAGGGATTCAGAGCCACATATGGAGCGTACTACATCAAGGTATTCATCATACTCTTCACCATCAGCTCAAATTGGATCAATATATGGAGACAGCTTTGGCACTTCAATTAATATGGGCCAGGGAATTTACTCTTTGCCATCAGGAACATCACATGAATCACTAGTGAACAGACAGGCAATTCCTCCGTCAGAATCAGCATTCCAATCCACCTCAGGATACTCTCTGGGGAGCAATCAATCAATGTACACATCAACCTCCTTAAAATCACCCTACAGGTGGCAATCCCGGAAGTTCAAATTATTATTCATCTTCTAGAAGCTCATTAGGGAGGGAAAATATCTTTGATTCTTCAAGGCCATTGGGGGGATTGCATAGATCCACAATGAGTGATGCCCCAGGCAATTTCATTGGAAATAGTGAATCAAAGTATGGATCAACCTCATTGGGAAGCAATTCAGACAGTGAATTGCACCATTCCTCACACAGGAGATACAATTCAGCTTGGCTAGGTTGATGTTACATGCAGTAGCTGCACAAACCACAGCTACTACATGTTATCAGCCCACTTTTGTTCCCACATCAGAAATTAACAGGCCAATCTTTTTCCCATGATGCAAATAAATCAAATAAATACAAAAAAAATACAAAAAAGGAACAAAAACCAAAAAAGGAACAAAAACTTCATCTGAAGACCAAAAATTGAATAAAAATGTGAAAGAACCTTGGTAAAACACAAAAACAGGTTGATCCAAATTACATGAGAATTTGAGCATTCTTACCACAAGACTGGTCATTGTAAAGCTTCAAGGGAGGTCTCATTTCATTTTTGGTTTTTATGCTCATTATAAATAAATATTAATTTGTGTTTTGGATGAGTAATACATAGATTGACTCAAAGAGAGCTTAGTTGTGATGTAAATATTTACATAACTATCTAGGCAAAATAACTATCTAGGCAGAGGGGATATTAAAAATTGAATGGAGGGGGGGGTGAGGTCATTGGGTGGCTGGGGACACATGGGTGAGGGGACTTGGGGATTGTGGTCCCTTGCTTTGCCAGTCAGCCCGGGGTCAACTGAAGTTGACGGTGTTTTGCCGCTCCCCCCGCCGGCTGGCGTTGGGGAGCTGATTGAGGGCCTGCAGTTGGGCTGGCAATCTGACATCCCGCGGGTCAATTTGCCAGTGAGTCGACCCGCCCGTTGTGGTGTTCCAAATGTGTTCCAAGCATCAAATCAAATAGAGTCACAGTGTACTATTGAGAAGGAGACATATTTCTAGATGTATTATTGCATAATTAGGTTTTACAGGTCATTTAACCCCTAGTCACTCAATGGAACCACTAGGCTAGCTCCCCTCATTTAAAAGATATCTGGATTAAACTGTTATTTCAGACTTTAGGAATATATATTGATAGTACATAGTATAGAATTAGATTCAAGTGCATAGTTGTAGTATATTAAATGGATACCACCACCACATGGATACCACCACCACATGGATACCACAACCACCACATGGATACCCTTACCACCACCATAATATGAGCACCTCTATGGCAGTCACACCAGCAGAAATCCCTCACGTTTTACTATAAAAGGAGGAGTTTTTCTCTCCTCAGTTTCAGCATGCAAGAGGAGGAATCCTAAGCAGAACACACATCTCATTGTAGAGTTTCCATCACAAATCTAAGAATATCCAACAGTGTGATCTCAATCAAGTGACCCATCAACATCTTTCATGCCTCAGAGGATATATAAGTAGTCCAGTAGCTAACATCACCATTTGTGCTCTTAGAAAGTAAAATTGACTTTAACCCATTGTGCTCTTAACTGAAGGTTAAGGAAGAGGGTAAATACACTTTGAATAGTTCACACATAACATCAGTTCCATTAAGAATTCTTTTTTTTACCAGTTTTATCTACACTTCAATTACAAATAATTAAAGCACATAAAAGATATTTACTTTAAGACTTATTTCCATCATCTGACTCAAGACTGTTGTAAACCACCCCAGCTCTATTGCCCATACAAATTCCACCAATCCCATTTCCACTGAAGTCAAGTTTGATCTAGTTCTGATAAGAGACTGCTACACACAAGTTTTCTCTATCATTAGTTTGCCACAACAAATAAAATAAATAAATTTGTTGTGATAGCTCTTGTGTAGTATCATAGAGGGGCAGGTCTTTCAAACCACCCGTAACAGTTGTAATATCTTCTTACCTATTTGAAATATTATTACTGGTATTTCCCCCTTGCAGAACTGCCACCCGTCCCAAAAGGAGTTCTCACACCGTCAGATTGCCAAGCAAAATTTGATTCTGGTCAAGGGCCATCATTTGGCCTGTCAACTTGCTGGCAATCTGACAGCCCGCGGGTCAAATTGCCAGTGAGTTGACCTGCCCGTCAGATTGCCGAGCGAAACCCAATTTCGCGCAACTGCCGTGTATGTCAAGATTATGTATATGCAGATTTCACACTATGTATTTACATAAACTAAATACCCTAACCTAAGTTATACCAGTACCTACCAAACCCTAGTTATCATGTATTTAGTTTATATTCACATCCTGATCTCTTTTTCTCTTCCGCATTGAGATAGGAGACCGGACCCGGACGTGTACCATCTGTCGGGCTTTTATCAACAGGTTAGTGGAAGGCGTCAAAGTCCTATTCAGTAGCATAGGATTTCATCTGCCAGGCGTCTTTTGAGGCGTCACCCAGGCGCCCAGCAGTGACTCCTCAACTTCAAGTGAGAACCAAAGGTGCCAGGCAGACAACTCCCCAGGTGGCTTTCAAATGTCGTGGATCTGCCTTGATGACAACTGAAAGCCGCCCTTGGACCAGCAAAAAGGGGCTGATGGATTGACTAACCACTGAGAGGCAGAGGCTGCTTGACAGAATCATCTGTCTTTTAAACATATATTCGTAATGGCTGGTGGGGTTTGGGATGAAGGACTACACTTCAACAGTCCTTTCATCCCAAACCCCTCCAGTGAAGATGGGCAAGTTGAGCCCATTGATAATTGGGCAATTGAGCCCATCAGCTCCTTGCCCCTCCTCCTGCTCACTGGAGCTCTATGGGAGGAGCAGCAGACTTGTGTTGTCTCCAACTTGTCAAACCGTTCTGATGACGCCTTGAAAACCACCTTTGGTTTCCAAGGCGTCATCAGAACCTGTGGTGGTTTTTCAGACAACTTGAAAACCAAAAGTGGTTTTCAAGTTGTCCAAAGTCGTTCTAGGGCGTGCTGAGAACTGTTGTTGTTCTTTAGACGGCTCAAAAATACACAAACATCCCCAGAACAACTTGAAACCATCCCAAACGCCTTGGGAACGCCTTCAAGGTGTCCAAGCTGTCAAAAGAATAGAAATCTGTTTGCCGGAAATTTTTTTGAACTAGGGGTGCACCTATGGTGTAGTGATGATGCATTATATCAAGATAGGAGACTGGACCCGGATGTGTGGAGAGCTTACCATCTGTTGGGCTGTTATCAACAGGAACCTGAGTTCTATTAATAGTCAACTGTTTTAGGGACACCACACACCAAACAAATGGGGTATGGCACTCTTTTTCATTTGAATTGAAAATGATTGAGGGGAAGTGACCTGATCTGAGTTGATGCACAGCCAATTGGACGGGGAAGACCGCCCTTGGAAACCCCTTCCATACTTTAATTGGTTTTACCACCAAACACAATTTCTCCGCAGCAGCACTGACCCGTATGGAATTATCCAAGAATTTTGGGCTGCATGCCTCCACGGCCTGTTGATCCACCATCTTTTTGCCTTGGAACCCTACATGGCCAGGGCACCATTGGATCAGTATCTGTGTGGAGGAAGGGATATCTTCAGCAAGCATCTGGATTTGTGATAAAATGTATTGTCCCAATTTGGGGATGTGGTGGTTTCTTAGCCTATCAATAGACGCCTGGCTATCCGTCATTATAATGATTTCAGCAACCTCTTACAAAGCAATATCTCACTTCCTAATTCCAGGCCTAGTTAGATTCCCACCAATTCACATTCAAAGTTTGAGGTGGTATGCTGCGGGCCAAGGTATGCAAGTTTACAGTTGATGCCATCTGCCATAACGGCAGCAGCCCCTAATCCTTCCATGTTGTGTGTGGACCCGTCAGTGAAGATGACCAAGGTCCTCCTTGGGTCATCTGAATTGAGAAAGGAAACAACTGAAAGCTTATCCTCTTGTTTGGTCCTCTGGTCAACAAAGAAATCCATATTTCTTGCCGGCCACCACAGAGGGAAATCTTCCTGAATCAGATTGATGGACTCTAGATTCTTGGAAGCCTACTGGGTCACCCTATCACAAGCCAAAGAGGCATGCACGGGGCTTGGGAAAGCCCTAGCCTCCCACAGGAGTTCCATTCAAATTTGCTTTTCAACAGGGCTTGCCTGGCATGCAGATCTAGTGAATTTGGTTATGTAACAGTTAGTGATGCAGTTCATTTTGGTAGTATTTATGCACCAAAAAGGGTGGTATTTGTCCATATACTTGAGTGGGGTGGATGTCAGGACCCCCAGCAAGGAATCTGACCGCCAAGTTTTCAATTAGATCAATCATAGTCAAGACTTTTTTCCAATTTGAGTCTGTAAACCATAGCTTCACCCTGTATCATACCGTAGGAACCAGTAATGCCAATACCTATAGAAATAAAAGTTCTGTAGAGTGTCTTTGAAGACAACTGCAAGTGTGTTAATAATCACACAAAGCTAAGAGAGAGACGAGACCAGACAAGCACACCTTTGAAGACAACCGCAAGTACAACCGCAAGTGTGTTAATAATGACATGAAGCTAAGAGAGAGAAAAGACCAGACAAGCACACCTAAGATGTCTAAGATGTTGAGAGTTTTGATGAGTCAGAAAAGAAACTGAATGGTATTTCATAAACAATAATAAGAAAGATCATGAAATGAAAAACAAATGATGAAAGAAAAATAAAAACCTTTGAAGACAACCGCAAGTGTGTTAATAATCACACAAAGCTAAGAGAGAGATGAGACCAGACAAGCACACCTAAGATGTTGAGAGTTTGGATGAGTCAGAAAAGAAACTGAATGAAGAAAAGAGAAAATAGAAACAGACTACAAGTGTTACTATTTAAACCACGATACAATTGGTTTCAACTAGGTTTCAAATCTAAATCATCACTATCAACCAGTTGACAAGTATGCTTGTACAGAGGTATCTCAATACTCCCCCTTGCTCAAGACCTGTTGATATTGAGCTTTGAAACGGCCTCTTCATGCTTCTTCTTGCCGAGTGCTTTGGTGCAAAAATTGGCCAATTGATCATTTGTCAAGACATAGTGAGTTTTTGCAAGACCGCTGGATATGAGTTGACAAACCCAGTGGTACTTGACATTAATGTGTTGAGTTTTTTGTTATACATTGGGTTATTTGCAAGAGCACTGGCGGATTGATTGTCTACACAGAGACGGATATGATCTGCTAGGCTGACATTGAGCAAGTCCAAAAACACTTTGATCCAAATAGCCTCTTGCCCACCTTCTAAGAGTGGTATGTATTCTGCCTCAGTGGTAGAGGCTGCCACAGTTGGCTGCTTGCAAGATTTCCATGATATGACAGAATTTTCAAGAGTTGCTACAAAACCGGAGTATGACTGTTGAGTGTTGGGGTTGTTTGCCCAATCTGCATCACTGAACACATTGACCAACCCAGGTTTTGGGTTGCCATCAAGCAGAATGCTGTGATTCTTTTTACCGGAGAGGTATCTCATCAGGTGAATTACTGCCCTCCAGTGTGTGATACCCAGGGATTTGAGATGCTTGGATAGCTGGGATAGAGTGAATGCAATGTCTGGCCTGGTGCACACTCCCAGATACATAAGCATCCCAATTGTTCTTTGGTAGTTAGCTCCCACTTGTGCGAACTGATCATGATGTCAGCTTTGACAAAGCAGACTTCCCAGGAGTCTCCCTTCTCCCCTCAGCTGACCCATCCAACAAGTACAACTTGTTGGCACCGGATACGTTTATTGAAGTGGAAAATGAGCAGTTGTCTGCAAGTGCTCCAGTTAGTTTGCCTCCAAAGACAAGTGATGAAGTTGTTGACAACAAAGACTTGTACTACTTTGACCCTGAGGATCTCATTGACTTTGGTGAACAACCCTTAACATCTGCAGTAAAAAGGCTAGAAAGTCAGACAGCTACATCCACTGCGCCCAAGCCTGGTTGGGTAGGACGTTCCAGCTCCTGACAAAGAACCAAAAGATATCTCTTTGGCAATTGACAAATCCAACATAATCAGTCATAAGCGCCAGGAAAATCTTGTGGTCTCACTCAATCTTGACGGTCTAGACTTTGATTTTCCTTCTCACCTGGAATCACATGCAATTGCGTTTATCTTGGTTGGAGTTCCCCAAACCTACAACCAGGCCATGGCATCGGCAGAAAGGACCAAATAGAACTCTGCTATTGATCTTGAACTAGGTGTGATGGATGAACTAAACATCTGGAACTTAGTTTAAACCCCCACTGATCACAAACTCCTGGGAACCATTTGGGTTTTCCAAAAGAAGCTTGATGTCAATGGGAATGTAGCCAAGTTCAAAGAAAGGCTATGTGCTCAAGGATTGCGGACAACTCCCTGAGAAGATGTCAATGAGACCTATGCTCCAACAGGTTGATTTGCAGCCCTACATGCGGCTATCTTGGTTTGTCTATTGAGGGGATACAAAATCCACCAAATGGACGCCAAAAATGTGTTTCTTAATGGAGTGCTTGAGGAAGAAATATATCTCTGAGCTCCTGCGGGAATGTTGGTCCCACAAGGTCATTGCCTCAAGTTGAAGAAAGCCATTTACGGCTTACATCAAGTACCCCGGGTTTGGTATGCAGCGCTGCTGAAGTTCTTCACATCAATTGACTTTGCACCTTCAGCAGCAGATCCTTTTCTATTCACCAGTCAAGTATCAGGTTGGGAATGCTTCGTTCATGTGTACGTAGACAGCATGGTTATCATAAGGCACGACTTTAATTGATTCAAAAGCCTCATCTTGAAACAGTTTTGGATGGAGGACCTTGGCAAACTCAACCACCTACTAGGGGTGAAAGTGGAGAGGGTTGATAACAAACGGCTCTATCTCTCTCAAGAGGTTTACACCAAGAAAGTTCTAGCCAATCACAACTTTTCAAATTCCCGGCCAGTGTCTACTCCCATGGTCCAGAACACTCAATTGGTGAAATCCACCCAAGCAGAGCAGGGCAGCACTCAACCTTTACCCCTGGAAGTAAGATGCGCCAGTTATGATATCTTTCTATTTTTTTATTCTTTATCATTTTTCAGGGGCATTGATAGACGCACGCCAACACCAACCCGCATGCCAATTTATTTTGGCATGCGGGGCCCACAAGCCAAATATTATTGGTGTGCGGGCCTACACGCCAAAGAAAACGGTTGTGTGAGAGCACACACCCATTTTTGGCCAACAATGGGCGTGCGCTCCCACAGGCCAACACCAACCCGCATGCCAATTTATTTTGGCATGCGGGGCCCACAAGCCAAATATTATTGGCATGCAGGGCCCACAAGCCAGATATTATTGGCGTGCGGGGCCTACACGCCAAAGAAAAAGGGTGTGTGAGAGCACACACCCATTTTTGGCCAACAATGGGTGTGCGCTCCCACACACCAAAATAAACCAGCGTGTGGGAGTGCAGGGGGATATTGCATGTCATATCCCCGTACACATATGTGTGTTGCTCATGTAATCAAACCGGTCCACCGGTTCAATTGTGTGAGCAAGAGCCAGTTTGATTCCCTTTAGGAATCAGACTGGCTGTATGGTTTACTTCAACCAGAACCACAACACCTCACTGATCCAAAAAAAAAAACCAGTGAGTCTATGGAAAGAAAAAAAAAATGAAAAAAATGAAAAAATAGGGCATTAATAAAAAAACCCAGTTTTTCCGTGTTTACACCCGGTTTTCTGCGCAGTGCACCCGGTTTTCCGCGCGGGTACCCGGTTTTTTTTAATGTTTAATTTTTATGCAAATAGCATATGGAGGGCAGCATTTGATGCGCATGACCTCCCCAATCATCCTCATTCAATATTTTATTTAAAACAAATAAAATAAATAAGGAAAAGAAGTAAAATAAACAAGATAAAATAAAATAAATAAAGTTATGGAGGCATTTGATGTGCGCAACCTCCCCAGTCATCCTCATTCAACATTTTATTTAAAACTTATAAATTAAATAAGTAAAACAAGTAAAATAAACAAAACAAAAATAAAATAAAATAAAACAAATAGAATAAATGAAATGAATAAAATAAAATAAATAAATGAAATGAATAAAATAAAATAAATGAATGAAATAAAAAGCAAGAGACATAATTGCAAGTTAATAATTTATGAATAAATAATAAATGTAATAAACAACATAGAGACATTAGTACAGAATAAGAATGCACACACAAATAATAAGTATAAGAAAGAGAAATTGTTATAAACACTACTGTTAACAACTAGAAAATGCTTAAAAATGGTGAATTTACGCCTGAATTACATTCCTGAACCCATATGTAATATGTAATAATTATCTTACATGTAACACCCCAAAGCATCATACAATGTACCATACCTCTGTGGATCATTATATTTCCATTTCTTTGTCATGAAATCTGATAAAGAGTTAATTTTATAATCAGTATTTGTTTCCAATGAATTATTCACCCTCTAAAGTGTATGAATCCATTTAAAAACTCCCCAAATATCTTGAAAGACAGGAATGAAGGTGTTTGGAAATAAATTGAGTCCAAAAATCATAAAAGTCCAACCAATGATTTAAAAAAAAATTGTTAGTCAGGATAAATTCTACCCTCCTTAAAGTGTTGTAAAAAATTTCAAAATGTTGAAAAACCCTGAAAATTATGCCGTGGGGATTTCTTTTGAAAAAACCGGGTGGATTGGCCAAAAAAATAGAAGCCATTGTTTTTTTGAAAAATAAAAATTCCCATAAAATTCTACACCCCTGAAAGTATAATAAATAAATTAAAAAATTTGAAAAACAGTTAAAATCCTCCCGCAAAAAAAATAAATACAAAAAACCGGGTGTAAACGCGGAAAACCGGGTGTACTGCACAGCAATTTTCACATTGCCGCTGCGTAAAACCGGGTGTAAACGCGGAAAAACCAGGTTTTTTTATTAATGCCCAAAAAATAAATCAGAAAAAAAAATAAAGAATAATAAACATAAGAAAAAAAATAAGAAAAAAACAAAACAAAAAAACAAAAACAAAATAAGACAAAAAAAAAGCAAAAGAAAAAAAAAAGAAAAAGAGAAAAATGGAGGAGAAAAAAAGCCCACAGGCCCAGGGCCCAACTCAAGACCCGACAGGCCCAATGGCCATAAGAGGGGGCCTATTGTGCCCTGCCTTTGCCCATCACCTCCAGTGGGCCCACAGGCCCATTTTCATGCTCCAAAGGGGCAATAAAAGATTCAAAGGGGCCATTCAAACCCCCCAGGGGGCTCAAAGGGCCCCACATAAGCCCCAGACGCTGTGAGAACTCCTTTGGGACGGATGGCAGTTCTGTGAGGGGGAAATAACAATAGACTTTTCCAACTAGGTAATACTACTGTTACGGGTGGTTTGAAAGACCTGCCCCTCTGTTATACTACACAGAATTCTTACAACAAAATTTATTTATTGTTGTGGCGTAAGACTTTATGATAGAGAAAACTATGAGTAGCAATCCCTTTCAGACTTAGATCAGATGTTTGTTTAGCAGAGCAAAGATATGTATGTTCTGGGGTGGACAATGAATCAATGGGAACTATTCAAGTTGTATTGCCTTCTTTCTTAACCTTCAGCTAAGAGAGCACTGTGATGATAACACTTTACTTTAAGAGCACAATAAAGGGGCAACACTACTTATTTACCTGTTTTTCTTCTCCGAGGTATGAAAGGTATGCTCAGCGGCAAACTTGATTAAGATCACTATTGGATGCTATGTGTTTTTGTGCAACTACGAAATAGAATTACTTCCCAAAAAACTGGCATGATTTTCCTTCTTGGGGGGAACAACCTCCCCTTTATATAGTAAAATATGAGGCATTTTAGCTGGTGAGTAGAAACATGAGGCATTTTAGCTGGTGAGTCCTAACCAAGCATGTGATGAATCATGTGACTATACATGTGACTCTACGTGTGACTATACATGTGACTCTATGTGTGACTATACATGTGACTCTGCGTGTGACTATACATTAAACTTTAACTATGTACTTATAATTTAAACAAAACTGATTTTATCCTGACTGGGTTTTGTCTAAGTGCAGCTGGCCCTGTGGTTGTTCAGAGAGTGACTATGGGTTAAATACCCGGCAGAATCCAATTTGTCCATAAAAAAACCAGTAATATCCCTCCTTCTTGATATAAAACTATGCCTTTATGTACTTTTGATACTTGAACGCATTTAGCACACCACATCCCCCCCCAGCTCAATGCTGTCCGCAGCATTCCTCCTTCAAGTATCAAACACAATCTATCACATTCACCTATTCATATTTGTTGTTTTTCAGGGTGCAGAGACCCAACTTGTACCTCCAAGAGTCAACTACTACTTCCAGATACTAGTTATTACTCCTTTACTCTGTCCTTTTTTTTCCGCGAGGCTTTTTATCAGATTTTACTAATTTTATGTTTTGTTTATCTCTGTCCAAGTGCAATTGTACAACTTTTCTGCTTTCCCTTCAAGGTAACTCCAAAGACTGGTCCTCCATTATCTGACTGATTTCCTTCTGCTTATCCCAAATTATAGTATACGTATATCCTAGATAACCTTTCCCCCCTTTATCCACGTCCAAATCCCAGGATACTAATGCACACTCTTTCATTCTCTTTCATGGTGATTGTTCCAAAAGAAAAGGCCCGATGGTTGATGCTTCTGAAGGACCTTTAACCAAAAAAAACGCTCTTGACCCCCTAATTTACCATTAATTTTCCCTCTTTTGTCCTTCACATCATTTCTCCTTTTAAGGCCTAACTATACTTCTATTTGAATGCAACAAAGTGATATCCTATCATCCTTGTTCTTCCTGCTTTGTGTCCCTTTCTGTTCCCGCATACTCCATTATGTCCAGAAATTTTTCAAACAGTCCCCATAAAATATCCAAGTTCTACCTTCTTTGTTTATTATTCCCCTGATTCTTCTAGCCCCCCATGGAATTATCTTCATTATTGATCCTCCAGTGATATTGGTGTAATTGATTGTCCAAACATTGATTTTCAGCGCTGCTGGACCTCTATAGTGTAATTGATTAAGTTGTGGTATATGGAAATGCAGGACGCCAAAGTTCCCCTCTTTTTTCCTTCTTTGTTTTTATTATACATCTATCTATATTTATATTTTTCCCTTGATAAAGTGGGATAACAGTGGTCAAGCACTTGAAGTCTCTCTGTTTTTTTTTCATCTTTATTACTTATTATTATTATTTATTTATTTTTAATTTTAAGGCTGGTTTGCAGTTTTTGGTCATACAGGACCAATCAGCTTTGTTCCACTAATGTCATATAAGATTTGTGCCACACGTGCCCTAACAAATCAGGTTTTGTTATGGTAAGGAAACCTAAAAAATTTATGTATATTCAATCCCAATTTTGGCTAGTTGTCCTTAGTATCCTCTTTGGTTTCACTTCTCCTGTGGGGATTCCAAAAAAAGTTTAATTTCAATTTAATTTATATTTGTTTTATCTGTTTTTGACTTGTCCTTAATATCTGGTGAGGTTGCACAATGCGCCGTGGTGAGAGCGCTGTGTTGGTGCTCCATCTGCTTGCCTCTAGTTGCGCGGGGGCCTAGCTGCTTCCAAAGTTGAGGCCTAGCCTCCCGGTTTTGGGTTTGGCCTTTGGTCCGGGCTTGGAGTCGGCCTAGATTGTTCGGCCCAGGCGGGTCTCAGCCAGTCATGAATACAGTATGCTCGGCCTTCCTTCTGCCGATGCACACTACCCATTCGTCTCAATACAACACCGTTGAGTGCAATCTTGCCTCACTATTTCCGAATGCGATCTCGCCTCGCCATTTGGTCTCGGTCCCTGCACCAAGTAAGTACTGTAATGTCTGATTCTTTCCTTTGTTTCTACATATTCATATTTGAACTTGATCCCAA
This sequence comes from Puccinia hordei, assembly GCA_007896445.1. Classification (NCBI taxonomy): domain Eukaryota; kingdom Fungi; phylum Basidiomycota; class Pucciniomycetes; order Pucciniales; family Pucciniaceae; genus Puccinia; species Puccinia hordei. The sequence goes on along the minus strand of RDRW01000167.1, from coordinate 75,491 downwards.
AAAATTTACCCCGCTATCGATCGGAGTTATCGTTGCCGACGAGGCATTCTGGCCAGCGAACCGGGTTTGTCATCTCTTGTAAGCATTTTCTTCTTGTATCTTCTTTTCATGCCAATCGCGCGGTGCTCATACCCTGTATTACCTTCTTTTTATACAGTTTTTCAACTTCAAAACTGACTCGGAGATAAAAGAAAAAGGACCCCAAAAAAATATACTCCGATATCGACCGGAGTTATCGCTGACGACAAGGTATTTTGGCGAGGATATAAAAGGAAGCGAGTGTGTCGTCTCGTCACTCCTTTTTCCCCTCATCAACCAGTTCATTTCCTCGCCTCCCTCATGCCTTATCGTCCTTGATCCTCCAGTAAAACCTCCATCCTGTCTTATGATCCTCTTCTAGTAACACCTTTGACCGAAGACAATTTTTCTTTCTTCGTTTTCATTAAGACTACCCCTCCCACAACTCTTGACTATAAACAGTGCCATTGCCGTATGCTTTCCTCTTCATCCTGTGGCTGGTATCTTCCTGTGCGCTGTTACTTCTGTTATAATGATATGTATCTAAGATTAAAGACTATTTGCTATAATAAATCAACAAAATCTGTGCATCTCTATCATCCCTGTTCCTCCCCACTACTCCTTCCATCAAAGTAGAGATGTGTTTCTTTAACATCCGAGTTGTCCTAGATTATATAAAACAAAAATGCAATATATTTTATGACTCCACCAATTTGTATATATTTTAGTTTGAACAAAAATCTGATTAGTGCCTGATCATTGATAAAATTTAATTTTGATAACTGGGAATCTGCCAGCTTGTAATATTTTATAGCTTTTTGCAATTGGTATGAGTGTTCTAGATTTATCTGCTTTCTTCATGTATTGATAAATCCAGGCAAATGCACTTGGAGGCTGATTTTTTTCTTTAAACAAAATTGAGACAGTTTACCCTCTTGTCTGGGAGGCCTACACCGGCAACCGGTATTCCTCAAATAATTTTCCCGCAATCCAAAGTAATCCCCGTTTTCTGCTGGCCACAGTTACACACCTGAGTTTAACCGCAATAGATTATAGTTCAGTGTGTGCTTATATTGATGGTCCTGTTATTGATCTTCTTGAAGTTTGTTGGCCACTGTTGGGACACCAGATGTGAGAACTCCTTTGGGACGGATGGCAGTTCTGTGAGGGGGAAATAACAATAGACTTTTCCAACTAGGTAATACTACTGTTACGGGTGGTTTGAAAGACCTGCCCCTCTGTTATACTACACAGAATTCTTACAACAAAATTTATTTATTGTTGTGGCGTAAGACTTTATGATAGAGAAAACTATGAGTAGCAATCCCTTTCAGACTTAGATCAGATGTTTGTTTAGCAGAGCAAAGATATGTATGTTCTGGGGTGGACAATGAATCAATGGGAACTATTCAAGTTGTATTGCCTTCTTTCTTAACCTTCAGCTAAGAGAGCACTGTGATGATAACACTTTACTTTAAGAGCACAATAAAGGGGCAACACTACTTATTTACCTGTTTTTCTTCTCCGAGGTATGAAAGGTATGCTCAGTGGCAAACTTGATTAAGATCACTATTGGATGCTATGTGTTTTTGTGCAACTACGAAATAGAATTACTTCCCAAAAACTGGCATGATTTTCCTTCTTGGGGGGAACAACCTCCCCTTTATATAGTAAAATATGAGGCATTTTAGCTGGTGAGTAGGAACATGAGGCATTTTAGCTGGTGAGTCCTAACCAAGCATGTGATGAATCATGTGACTATACATGTGACTCTACGTGTGACTATACATGTGACTCTATGTGTGACTATACATGTGACTCTGTGTGTGACTATACATTAAACTTTAACTATGTACTTATAATTTAAACAAAACTGATTTTATCCTGACTGGGTTTTGTCTAAGTGCAGCTGGCCCTGTGGTTGTTCAGAGAGTGACTATGGGTTAAATACCCGGCAGAATCCAATTTGTCCATAAAAAAACCAGTAATATCCCTCCTTCTTGATATAAAACTATGCCTTTATGTACTTTTGATACTTGAACGCATTTAGCACACCACAACGCCCAGAATCCCCTCCCCCCCCCCAACTGGGCCAATCAGCCCCCATGTTTCCCAATCTAAACCCCTAATTTTTACTGTAACACATGCTGAGATAATCTCCCATTTGAATTCAACCAGAATCCACAAAATTCACCAAATCTACTTCAACATTTGACAATGTCTTCACATCAGACCACTACAGGACCCAGTGAACTAGGATGTAAGATTATTTCCTTTATTTTGTGTATAATATTAGTTCCTGGCTCACTCCCACCATTACACACCATTACACAGGTTTGGATCTCTGGGAAAAATGCACACAGCTGGTGCAGCACCCTGCATTGGAACCGGCTAGTTCATCTCTGAACATCATGTACTCTTCTTTTCCTGATCATCTTTGATCATCTTTATAACTCTCACCTCAAGTGCATACTCTGTCATTAGTCTTCAACACATCTTTCTAATTATCTTTGATAACAGTACTTTTTCTTCATTATAAATTCTCTTGTAATTTTTCATCCATTTCACTCTTTTCTTAGTTAATTCATGATAATTTTTTAAATTTCCTACTGAGAATTCAGCTAGCCATAATCCTGGGGCGTTGATAAACGCACGCCAAGCGCGCACGCCAACGCCAACCTGCACGCCAATCTTTTTTTGGCGTGCGGGGCCTACACGCCAAAAAAAAGTGGCGTGTAGGGTCTACACGCCAAATAAAATTGGCGTGTGAGACCCACACGCCAAAAATGGCGTGTGGTTCCCACACGCCAATTTTTTTTGGCGTGTGGGCCCCGCATGCCAAATAAAATTGGCGTGTGGGCCCCACACGCCAATTGTTTGGTGTGCGCTCCCACACGCCAAACAATTGGTGTGTGGGAGCGCACGCCAAACAATTGGTGTGTGGGAGCGCACGCCAAACAATTGGCGTGCGGCTCCCACACGCCAATTGTTTGGCGTGTGGGGGGATCCCGCTCACGTAATCGAATGGGAGGTCCCATTTGATTACGTGAGCGGGCCGGCTGACAAGGCTGTATAGCCTCGTCGGCCGGGAGGACTTCCTCCTGGCCGACGAGGTTATACAACCTCGTCGGCCAGGAGGACTTCCTCCTGGCCGACGAGGGTTGTATAACCTCGTCGGCCGGGAGGAAGTCCTCCCGGCCGACGAGGCTATACAGCCTCGTCAGCCAGGAGGACTTCCTCCTGGCCGACGAGGTTGTATAACCTCGTCGGCCAGGAGGAAGTCCTCCCGGCCGACGAGGTTATACAGCCTCGTCGGCCAGGAGGACTTCCTCCTGGCTGATGAGGTTGTATAACCTCGTCAGCCGGGAGGAAGTCCTCCCGGCTGACAAGGTTATACAACCTCGTCAGCCAGGAGGACTTCCTCCTGGCCGACAAGGTTGTATAACCTCGTCGGCCGGGAGGAAGTCCTCCCGGCCGACAAGGTTATACAGCCTCGTGCCGGGAGGAAGTCCTCCCGGCTGACGAGGTTGTATAACCTCGTCAGCAGGCCCGCTCACGTAATCGAATGGGCCCTCCCATTTGATTACGTGAGCGAGGGGGGACCCGCACGCCAAGAAAATTGGTGTGCGGGGCCCACACGCCAAAAAAAATTGGTGTGTGGGTCTCACACGCCAATTTATTTTGGCGTGTAGACCCTACACGCCAATTTTTTTTGGCGTGTAGGCCCCGCACGCCAAAAAAAAGTGGCGTGTGGGTTGGCGTTGGCGTGCGCCGTTGGCGTGCGTTTATCAAAGCCCATAATCCTGGCTGAGTATTAAGTCATCCTAGAGTACACCTATCTTCATCTTTGAATTTATCCTTGAACTCCTTCACCTCAAACTTCTCTTTGACAATTCTTCAAAGTTATCTTCAAGACTTCACCTCCTCTTCCTTGTGTGCTTCAATCAACTATGTTCCCTTTTGTAAATTGGGTTGGTTGGATAAAACAATCTTCATTCTCAAAATTGGCACCATTGCTTTCCTCAAATTGCTTTTTTTCAAGCTACCTTTTCTTCCAGTGCTCATTAAGTTGTTGAAGATGTCTCCCATTGAGAAGAAGATTTGTGTTGAGGTGGTTTCCCCAAGGGGCAAACACCTCAAAATCTTGAGACTTTCTGATATTCTTCATACCAAGAGGCATTTTCAAACCGTTGCTATACAAGGCTGTATATTTTTAGTTAAGATACTCTTGGAATTTCTGTGAAAAACAATTTCCCATGTTATTTTTTTTCCTGTTGAGATTGAGATGATCAAACGGCTCTTGCTTTAGCTTGGGAATCTTGAGCTAGCTTCTGTTGCTTCATTGCTTGCTCTTCCTGCTCCTTGTCCTTCTTCTCTTAATCCCATATCAGCTTTGCCATCTCACATTCCTTATACTTGTGCAGTTGCTGCTGTTATTGCTTGAACTTCCATCTTAACCTTAGTACATTGGTGAAGTTTTTCTGGCAGTGAATTATGTTTCCCAATCCCAATGGGATATTTTTCCTCAGAAGAATTTTTTGATGACTGGACCAGATTTATGTTTACCATATTTAATTGCAGAGAGTTATCTGGCTGAAAAAACAACAAATGGAAAAAGTCAGGGATTGTGGTAATCTTTTCTTGGATGAAAAAAAAAAACACAAAAACAAGAATGAAGAAAAAAACATTTACATTATATGTTTGCCTGGACTCTTGGAGAATAGGATTGGAGGTGGGAGGCTGCAGGGAATCTTCTCACTGTGTTAATGGAAATGCTGGATCCTAAAATAATTAAAAAAACAAAATTAGCTTGTGTGGATGAGGGAGGGAGTCAAAAAAGACAAGTCAACTTGTAACTCCAATTGAATTTGCATGCTGCCAGCTATTTTTATGAAAAACTGGCTTAATGTCTATACAGAGCCAGGTTTTTCAATCTATCAACACTAAAAACATTGTCAACCATTTTATCCCTTAATCCACCACCAAGAACCCTGAGATTTTTTCAGATCTCATTCAGACCCGCTTTCAGCAAGTGACTTTGAAGATTCAGGAGGAGCTCTTTATTAATCCAAGTGGAGGTACTTGGCTTGCTTCTTTCCTTCATCATCCATCTCTTTTTGTTTTTTTTTATTGACCTTAACTCTTCCAATTGTTCAGGTGTGTGATTATTATAATTTCTCTCCTATACTTATCTTCTCAAAAGTCTCAAAAGTCTTGACAAATTTAAATCAGAATTCTATCATAAGAAGGTAACTCATAATTCTCACTCATTTATTTCTCATTGTCATCTTTCTTTATTCCCTTTCTAACTTCTTTTCCTTTATTCTTGATCTTATTCTTTTTAGTACTATTAGCTGTTTGTTAGTGTTGCAATAAAGTGTTGATCTTGAAAACCTACAAGACAGACCAAGCCTTGGTCTTGAGATTCAATTTCCATATCTTGGATTTGTTTTAACCTGTGTAGTGATTTGATGATTGATTGATTGATCTTTTGAAGTGTCTACACCACGGACGCATTCAGACGACTTTGAGTCGTCTGTCTTTGACGCCTCAAAGTCGTCTTTTCCAATTCAATTCCCAGTTCAAATGCACCTGTCAGCACAGGTCTCCGTCTCTAAGTCGACTTGACGGGCGCCCCTCAGACGACCTTCAAAACGACTTGGAAATGTCATTAAGCTGAGTCGTCTTTGAGTCGTCTTTGAGGCGGTTTATGCTTCGCCTCAAAGACGACCGGTAAGGCGCCTTCAAGTCGGCCTGTGACCGACTTCAAAACGTCTACGAGGCTAAGTCGTCCTTAGGGCGGCTTGAAAACCACTCCGAAGACGACTTTATGGCGGTTCGGAAACCGCTGCATATCACCCGGGTCCGACGGGGAATGGGCAGCGGAGCTGTTATTATTCCCATCAAGCTTATGCTCGATGGTTGTCTGATGTTGCACATTGAGAGAAGCTCGGCCAGAGCTTCTCATGTAGATAAGTAGGGGGAATCGTGTGTGTATTTCAGCAAGATGATATCATGTTTGCAATTTGACATAGCTATGAGACAATGTTGTGGAGAAGGGGGGAGGGAATTTTCAAAAGAGAGAAAGGGGAGAGATGATAGGAGGAGAAGAAAATACAGGGACAACAATATAAGAAAAGCAACAACTTAAGAAAAGGGGGGAGGAATTGGATTTCATATTAATTCCCCCCCAGCATTACCAGGCGCCAAGTTGTTTTGAGTCTCCATTGCAATACATGCCAGGACCTCGTCGTTACTTGGGAGCTGTTGGTCCTCTTCAGTCCAGTCATCGACTGTAGAGATCCCATTCCAGAGGCGGCCGTCCTTTTCAAGGAGAAGGTGTCCAAACACTGAGTTGTAAACTCAGGAATGGTTGCGGCGGACCTCCATATCGCACTTGATCTCTTCCCAGGCACACGGTACCTTCACGCCGGGATTCGAGATTCGTCTGAGCCGGTTGATGTTAAACATCGCTCTGAGGTAGGCCAGCCAGCCGCGGCGGGGTTGTGTGACTCGTGGGCTGCTTTGGACTTGAGAGTGGGTGAGGCCCTTGAAGTGTTGGTCCATGGCAATGTAGGCATCGGATACTAGCTTGTCTAACTTGGGAGGGGGTATGACCGGAGTTTCACTGGCAAAGCCGGTGCGGAAGTGGTTGGAGAAAACGTTCTTCTCACCCTTGATGACCGTTGCAACGTGACGGTTTAATTTGCTTTTGTACACGAGGTCCTGAGTGTAATTATCCGGCATGTTGGCCGCCTTGAAGTTGGGACTAGTCTGGTCAATGATTCCCTGTAATTAAGCGATTGAGTTAGCAAGATGATGTGTAAGGTGTACATCATTGGTCTTACCATAACAATCACAAAGGGGGTCGTTTCCATGGATAGCTTTTTAGCTGATTGTCGACCATACGCTTCAATATTGGGTCGTAGTAAAACTTCTCGGACGGTGTTCCGAATGAATACGCGAAAGGTTGGGGGGATCTTCTCCCGAGAGTGTGTCGCAACTGTGTCAGAAGTGGGAGGGACTTCGCGAGGGACTTGGTTGTTGAGGCTGATCAGGATAGTCATCAGCCTCAATTCTTCTTCTGGCATCTGAAGAAGAAATGAATGTTAGCTTAATACCTACATGCTTGCTGGAAGAAGGAATGTACTACTCACATCCAAGAGGCCTTGAGCCCATTGAACCATTTCATCGCTGAGCCGAAATCGATCACCGATGGATTGTAGCCGTGCTTGAACGGCCTTGATCGATTGTGTAGTTAACCTCCGGCCACCTGCAGATGACAAGGAAGAGGTTTGGCTAGGGGGGATGCTAGAGTTAGATTCAGAGAGGTCCGTAACGTCAGATCCATCCGGATCTGAAATAGTTTGCTGGGGTGTGTGATAGATGGCAGGGGACCGCGGTAATCAAGATGCTGGGGGGTTTCGGACGGGGCCTACTTGACTCGGTTGGGGTGGCACCGGTGCGGTTTCATTTGTCAGGGCCAGGGCGGGGTTTGGGACCTGTGGATGATGCGGTGCGCCATAGCCATACGGGGGGGTTGGATCAGGTTGATGTCCAGCCATGGGGGGCTCGTCGACGTGGCTGGGGGAAAAAAATTCAGGGGTAATTAGTATGTTGTATTTGTTGGTTCATCAAATACTTACCTGGGGTTGATATCGTGGAGGTTGGATTGAAGTGGATGAATCGTCTTGAGGGGTTGATATCGTGGAGGTCGGATTGAAGGGGATGAATTGTCTTGAGGGGTTGATATTGTGGAGGTTGCGGGACTTGTGTGAAATTCAGATATCTCCGGTATTGGGCTGAAGTGTCATTATAAATCCCCCGGCTTTGCCCCAAAACCCGAATACTGTCACAGGGGGCGGGTCAGTGAAACTGCTCCAAAACCTGTGTGAAATATACATCACAGTACAACCTCCCTCTGTAATGAAATACAAGATAAAATACAGCACATGCTCCTGCATATCCTAAACAAAACCAAATATTCAACCTGAATGTGAAACTCTTTCAGTAATTTTGGGCATTTTGGACTCAAAGAAGAGGTACAATCTGTATCATTCAAGGTAAGTTGGAAACTTGAAAAATGAGTCTCATGTATAAAAATGGGGAACTTTTTTTTCTCTTTTCCCTTTTCTAAAGCACTTATTGTATACAGTTGGTCTTCCTTTCATTCCAATTAGCCCAAATTTCTACCATTCAAAGATTTATTCCTCAAAACATTTATTTATTATTCCAATTCCTGGTCAGTTGAACAGGGTGGATATGTATGATGAGATGACAATGGCTGATTTTTGAATACTTTATCTTCTAGGTTTTCACTTGGTGCTTCAACCTGATGGTACTGAAAAATTTCAGTGTGCTTCTTGTGGGGGAAAATTGTTAGAGTTGAGAAATGTTCCCCGACACATCAAGAAACCCTTTCATAAAGAGATGGAAGCATCTTTCAATCTAAGAAGAAGTTATGAAAACACACAAAAATCATCTGCTCCTTATAATTCAACTGGTGGTTCATATGGAGAGTCAGGCGTAGGCACAAGCAGACTTTACCTACCTGAATCACAAGTCCTTCAGGGAGGAGCTTCAGTTTCATGCAACACCAGAATTACCCCACATGAATTGAATGCTTTGGAGGTTCAAGGTGCAACTTGGAATGTCCAGACAGAGGAGTTGCTTGAACGTCCATTTGAACATGAATACTCCTTACCTCCATTGGAAATGAATGAAGAATCAGGAATGGGGTTTGGTGGGTTAGATGGATATTCTAATGATGGTTCACAAAGTGAAATACACTGGCATGACTGGTTGATGGATGATCCCTTATCAACTATGTCCCAATTACCGGTTGGTGACAATGTGAGGCTACCTGGGGATGATGAAGAGCCAGCCAATGATGATGACTTAGATCCAAATGGACAATGGTATCCATTCCCTGAAAAGATGGTATGTGGTATTTATGCACCTAATTTGCATCATGAATTCTAACCTCACACTCATGAAATATTTTGGTCATTGGATATCCCACTTATTACTGTGTAGTATCTCATGGCTGCTCTCATACTTGGTCATTTGCATCACATCATGTCAAGAGCCATGTATCACCAGATCCGCTTGATATTACAGCTTTTCAATGTGATTATTCCCCACTGTGACACAATCAGGAGAAGAAGGGAGAAAATTTGCAACATGCTGAATATAAAGGTTATAGAAAATCTTTCAGTCTTGAATAACAAGTGTTATTCACTTAGCTTGAAAGACATAATTAGTCATGTGAGTGAGGCTTGAATCAGATACATTAGACCTTTTATCCCCTCTGGAGGATTACTGACACATTGCATCATCATTGCATCATTTGGACCCAATTATTAGGAAGTGGGGAATCCCTATGTCAATGATCATCTAGAATTCTATCCACATGAGACATATGGAAAGAATATACATTCCCTCTATCAAAGTACTAAATGGCGTGAATGTTTGCCTAGGAAAGGAAGAGTACAGATGGTTGAATTATGTAAAAAACACTATTACATTTTTGAGCCCATCACACTCAAAGGGCCCCAACAAAACATCATCATACCAATTTTTTTCTTCAAGGTGGGAAATATATTACATGCCAAATGCATCTCACCAAAGTTGAATGGTTATAACCCATTAGATGATGGAACCCCCCAGCTGGACATAATAATTCCTGGTCATCTCAGTTACCATTCACCAGAGCTTCAAACTATACCTGTTGATCAATTTGACCTGACTTATTATGAAATGCCAGATATTGATGGAAAACAATTCATAAATAGAATATGCCATTGTATTATTGAAGTTGATGATCATGGCCACCATTTTTCGATTCCTGTACCTAACCCCTGGAGGAATAAGGCAAGAGGCAAGGTTATCCGCCATGTTCCTATTACACTATACTCAGATGATACCTCTGGCAACCAATCTAAGAGATGGAATAAACATGTCTCATATTATTTTACTCTTAGTGGTCTACCCCCCTCACATAGCAACATGGAGTATAACTGCCATTTTGTTTCTACATCTAATGTTGCAGGGCCACTGGAATTGGGAGAGTCAATTGTCAAAGAGATGAAGTAGGTCCAGTCTAAAGTGAAACATGGGAGTATGACATTATTCACTGACTTATATTTCATTCAGCTCTTTGACCAAAGAAGGCATGTTTGCATATGATTCCAGTCTCCAAGATGAAGTTTTGATCATTAGTATGGTTCTTTGCTATCTGGGTGACTCGCCTATGGCAGAAGAGGTTACAAATACACCAATTCCCGGAATTTGCAAGAATCCCTGCAGAATATGCCATTTGCGGGTTGATCAAGCTAAAGAAAGGAGTAGTTTGGGTTACATCGATGATTTCTTTGGGATAAAAGGGTTACCTTGCCCACGTAGGTGGTATGAAACCGTTCAGAAAACAAATGGTTCTTGGAAAGTACTCAAAACAAAATCCAAGGCAGAATATGACAAACACATGAATGAATTAGGTTTGGTGGACAAACTTCAAGATAAACTCATTGAATTGAGACGCAATAATCCTCATGACCGGCAAAGAATAGAGGTAATTGAAAATACTGAACCTCAACGACTTTGCAATGTATTTACACATCTCCTGGAGTTTGATGGATGCAAAGACACACCTGTTGAAATCCTCCATGTTTTCTCCCTTGGTGTTGTCAAGTACTTGGTCAGGGACTTCATGGAAAAACAGAAAGACCTTGCAAAGATGGAGGCCCTTTTCAACTCAGTTAACTTGGATTGCCTAAACATTCCACCAATCCAAGGTAAATACATGGTCACCCACTGGAAAAGTTTTATTGGAAAGGACTTCCGCACTTTAGTCCAGTTGGCCCCATTTGTATTTTTTCCCTTCATGGATGAAACACAAAAGAAATTATGGATTCCTCTATGCAAACTAGGAAGCCTGATTTTCCAGACCACTATAGAAAGCATGGATGAATATATTGCAGAACTTCAAATGAATATACAGACATTCATGTATCACATTCTCATGATGTCAGCACAATGGGCAAATAAGCCCAAGCTTCACATATTGTTACATCTCCCCGAGTCCATCAAAAGATTTGGGCCAGCAACTTTATTTGCCACTGAGAAGTTTGAAAGTTTCAATGGCCGTCTCCGGCACACTGCAGTTCACACCAATTGGCTCAGTCCAGGACATGATATTGCCATCAGTTTCAGTAACTATCAGATAATGAGATTAATCCTTTCAGGTGGTTACATGTTTGACCATAATCAAAAAGAGTATTTCCAAGCATCAAACCAAGTGAGAAGTATATTTTCAGGAAACCCAGCGATTCAAAAAGCCATGGGATTCAATAACCAAACAGTCATGACAATTGGACAATACCCCTACGTCAAATCATCCACAATTCCAGATGCTGGACTTGAACAAGTTCCAGATGCATTGAGACTGTATTACCCAATGACCCAAATCTGACAGATTTGGGTACTGAACATCAATGATAAGGAATCTATTCAAAAGGACTCATTTGTCATTGTCAGTCAAATTTATCTTCTTTTCATATTGCCTATGAGATATAAAGTGCTGAAAGGTCATCCAATACATCCAGGAAGACAAAAATAATGGTAATTTAGGCATCTCTTGTGTCATATCCATTTGGGAAGTCATCCACCCCAAATCTTACTTCATAAAAGTGGCTGAATGTAAACTCAATGGCTTACAAAAGGATTGCTCATTGAGAATTGTGCACAAACAAATAAATTTTACATGTGTTCCTGTCTCTGTGAGTCAAATTGATTACCACATGTCCATCCCAACCTACCCAATCTGATCAATCTGTATTACTACTCATTAGAAAATCCTATGTTGTGTAAATGTGCAACACAACTGCTTTGATGGTGGGTGTCAGGCAGGGGTGTCAAATAGATCAAGAAGGAACAGACAAGAGGGAACCACGGTATCTCGTGAAATACATCACACTTCCTATAACAGCTATCTCTTGAACGCATTCTCACATCACCAAGCTGCATTGCACCGGTGCTTTTCCAAATTGGAAAATGAACAAATCACAGAACACAAAATGCATGATGCAGCACATGCTGGTCAAAAAATTTGGATTGATAGTATGACCAAAAAGAAAGGAAAAAATGTGAAAGGATCAAGGCAATCAACCCACCCTCAGTTCAGCCCCCAGGTTCCACCACAATCATTGTATAACCCTGTTAATAGCCCTGGTGCTGTGTCTTTTTCATCTCACCACCCAAATGTGAGCCCTCAAGCTGTTCCAAGGACTCATCACGGCCCTCAAATCAGCCGGTCATTGTATAACTTCAATTTCAGCCCCCAGGTTGCACCAAGCACCAGGAAAAAAAAGTTGGAACCTCCATGGAGGTGACTTCTCTATATCCCCCACTTATCCCACCTCTATCTACTATGTATCCTTGGTGTGCACCAATGTTATCTCCATGCCTATCTATTATGTATCACCAATGTATAATGATACATCAGGGGAGTTTTCAAAAAAAATTCAAAAGATCCAATTGTTTTTATAGAAATTTCTGAGGCAAGAAATTCTTTTTATTACAACCAATGTTTAATCAATGACAGCTCATAACAAAATCAAACAAATTATAATTTGTGAAATGGAGACTATAGTCTGAGCTTGGATGAAAATTATATCCAACCATGGTTTATCTATTACTACAGTTCTTGGAAAACATGACCATAGAACTCTGAAATAAGCCAGTTATATTTTAAAATTGCATAAATCACCCCAGGAGATCGATCCACCACCCCCACTGCCAACACCTTGGAAGCTGAATTTCTGACATGAACAAGCTTCAAAATCCAGATGGCCTGGGGGAAAGTGGCAATGTGTCCACTATTCAAATGGCTCTATCAGAGGACTGCCCGCCTAGGTTGAAGTATATATCTGATAATTTTAGGTCTGTTTAACTTCTCACAAGCTAAGTTTTAAAAACTCTTTGGTTCGTGTTGGGAGCTATGACGTTTTGGTCTTTGGGTCTGGCTTGTAGGCGTCCGCTCTGATCTTCCGCATAGCTTCTACGGGCCCAAGGGTCAGGAATTCTCTTATGTAGGCGTCTCTTACTGTGGCCTTAGCATCCCTAATCTTCTTTTCTAGTGGCCCATCATGGCGTACAGCCTTTAGTGGCTCCGGATCCAGAACTAGAGACTCGCCGTCTTTGCCGCCAAATCGCGGGTGTGCGCCTAGAGAACCACAGTACGCCTTGGCCACAGGGCACAGGATACCTCTAATCTCAAATATTTGGAATGCGACCTCCATTGTGGCCCCAAGTAGCTGTCCGCAGTTGGGGTCTTTACACAAGTCCTTCATATCCGCTACCGTCACTTGGCAGTGAGTCTGGGGACTAGAGTCAGATAATATAGTAAGCGCTTTGCGTGGTCCTCTTTCGGACTTCTCTGGTACCCCGACACTTGGCGTTGAAGTCTTAGTTCTAGCGTTGTAGAACTTGGATGTAGCTATGGGCTTAACGATCTTCTTGATATCAGTGTACGTTACCGACATTATTACGGACGAGTCCATGAGCTTACTGTCTGAATTTTCATAGGACGCTCTTGCAAGCATCACTAGCCTGTATATAACGCATGCTATCACGTCATACTTGTTCACTATCTTAGCTCCACATAGGTAGGACTCTTTCGCAGAGTCTATGGGCCTACCAACCCTAGGGCTAGCAGAGACAGTGTTTGCATCTATTGAAGCAGAGCTTCCCATGTTGTACCTCATAAGCTGTAGCAGCTCAGCCGTCTGGTTTGTAGAGGCCTCCATGTACTGAGACAGACTGCTAACCGACTCTTGTATCATCTTCAGCTCTGTTACCATTGCACTGAGTACTATTGACTGCCCTTCTATGTGCCTAGACATGTTATTCATAGCCACCTGCATGGAATTAAACATAGTAGTAGCGCTGGTGGTTCCCATGACCTTTGTTCTTTCTGCGTCCGCTTCTATATCGGGCTTCATGCGGGCCATGGCTGCATCTGCGGTGAGCTGTTCTTGGAAGCTTTGCATAATGAGAGTAGTATTGGCGCGGCCATGCCGCCCTGACACACAGTACAATGTGCATACTTTGGTACCCTCAGACAAATGCAGAGGCTACACTTGTGCCTTTACTCGAGGGCATATCCTTGAGGTGCGGACAATCAGCCCAAACGTGCTGCCCCAAGATATGTGTACTGGAGCTACAAGACCTTGAGTGTGACGAAGATAGTAGAAGTATAGTAGATGTAGGCCTCGCGTCTCCCCTATTTCGAGTGTCCACGTTGTCGGGAGGACACAGAGTGTCTTTGAGTCCCGACTTCTTGAATACGGTAAGGAGTTGGGTCTCCACTATGGCAGAAGGCCTAGACTGTAGTAGGTGTAGCCTGTATACCTCGGCCTTTGATCTGGTACCTTTTGACCAGCTGAAGCCTGTAGGTGGTAGGTTTTCAAGGGCACCAGGCTGCAAGGGCCTACCGGCGTCCATGCCTAGGCTTTGGATGACTATACGGATACATATTACTGTAAGGAACGTTATGAGGTTCAGGGCGCCAGTGGTGGAGTCCATCAGGCTGTTCCCAACTTCGTTCTCTGCCTCTATGAACCGAGGCTACATGTTTGATCCATTGGTAATTTACTACAGAGCTAACGGTTTTTAAAAACTTTTAACTGAAGCTCACTTGTCCCAAAGTCTTGCAACGAACCGGCACTAGGGCCCCTTCAGCTGCTGGTTTTGGCGTCCTAAGCGCCACCGTTGACTGTGAGGGTAGTGCTTTCTGTGAAACCAAGTCCCAGGGTAACAGCGCCTTCTTGGCTTTAGTCGGTGTATAAGCCGGCCAGGCTTTTCTGTTGTAGATTAAGCCCACCGGGCTTAAACAGAACCCTTGATTTTCCTTGTTGTCCTGCACATACAATATTTTTTTAGTTCAAGCATCCTTAAGCCCACCGGGCTTAATATCAATGAATTTTGGATTAAAACCAAAAACTTTTGATGTATTCTATTATTTTATGCAGGACCCAATCAGACTTACCTAGTGAAGCACGAGCCCACCAGGAATATCTTTTTTAGATTAAGCCCGCCGGGCTTAAAAACACCCCTGTGCTTCCCTGTTGCCCTACACTCAAAGTCTTTTAGTCCAAGCATTCTTAAGCCCGCCGGGCTTAATATCAATCAATCTGGATTCAAAAAACAAATTGTCCAGATTCTATGATTTTATGTGTTTCCAAAAACTTACTTAGTTGTTGAGACATAAAAGTGCCACGATTTTCTGATATAGATTAAGCCCGCCGGGCTTAAATACTAACTGAGCTTGTCATTTTTGGCCTGACCCTCGATTTTTTTTGGTCCAACCATCCTTAAGCCCGCCGGGCTTAATCACTCAGATGAAGCCCCAGCTCATAATTATACTTTTATGCTACAGTGCAAGTGGAAATGTCAGATCTTCCAGGAATTTTTGAAGAGATATTTATCAAGGGAAAATAAAGAGGATGTGGACAGGAATTCTGGATACTAAGACCTGAGTCAGGATACAGTCCGCTAGGTTGCATTGCAGAAAATTACTCATCCAACAAGAAGTATTGACCTTGAGGAAATGCACATAGATGAACAGATATTTTGATTTCTATATAAACATTAGGTTTGAAATTTACAACAACTTTGGGGTCAGATTGTAGGACAGAAGATGGTGGATTACATGCAAATTCAATCTTTATGGGGAGAATTGAGTGACAGGAAGTGAAAGGCGTGATAGATACGGAAACAGAGAAAACAATGAGATATGTGAATGATGAAATTCCAACACTTAGTGAAAATTAAACTCAGCTGCAAATTTTTTCATCTGGTTTTTACCTGAATGAAAGGATCTTGAATAACCACATGCAAGCTGCACGCTTCTTGCATAAAGAACCACCCACAAAAACATTTATTTTTTGTTTGATGAAACTTCAATGATTTTTTGTATAAGGCAGCTCAAATATTGCATTAAAATAACTGATTGGACATTTTCAAGGAGAGTGCTTCTCTTTGCACGTGGTATTTTCACTAGCCTTGGGGGGGGTGGGTTAGATCAAACCCAAGACACTTATTTGGTAGAGACCACATGAGACAATGATGAATTCAACCTTGCAGTATGATATATTTCAAAACTGGATACATATGAGTGGATTCAGATAGCCAGACATCAGGCATAAAACATATGTATCCCTCTGCTATCCCTTTAATCAAGTGATTGATACATGTTGGATACAAAGTGGATACAGTGTGGTGAAATACAAAGACCTTGTTTTCCCTGAAGAAAATCCCTCTCAGGTTTCATAAATTATGATCAACTCTGACAAGAAGTTTTTAAATAAATTTTGAAGGGTTATGTGGGTAATGCATTACAACTTTGGTTCACAGAAAACCGGTTGAAAAACCTATCCATTCAATTCACTCAGCTTAGATGATAAATTACAAGATACAACTCCCAGGGTATTCCACTTGAGTTTTAATTTCCCCCAGCACCAAATCTACTATAGTAGAAATAAAGATTCTGACCTCTTTTGAATTTTGAAGAACCGCTAAAAAAAGAGGCACACTCTGAGTGATTTCATGTATGATCCAGTATTTTTGAGCTCTTAATATATTCCAAGGAATGATGATAGCATATGATATTTACAGACAATTTCACTGTTTGTGGGTTTCAGTTGGTAACTGAAACTCAACATCAAGAATTTAACCTTACAGGTGAAATCCCCAGGAAATTCAATCACAGAGGAATTCAAAATCCCTCGAATCAACTATACATCTGATAAACAGATAAATTGTGCTGGATGAAATTTTTTGATTAAGTATATGCTCAGTTGCTCTGATTTTCATATGAAAAATTTAGAGCTGTTCATTTGGATCATAAACCTCTTATTTGATCCATTTGAAGCCATGATTGCTGTGAAATTCAAGCACACTAGCTCTTTGGGCCAAGAAATTTAGACATGTATTTCATTTCCTCTATCAAAACTCATCTGCTCTACAGTACTCTTTGGAGTTTACTGTTCAGAAGCAATTTCCAGTTTCAGCCTTCTCTATCAACAGATACACAAACTTCAAAGATTGGATAATAAAACCACCCCATAAGCGCCTTGCTTAAATACTCCCATCATCCTCCAGACAAACCACCAATTGTCAAAATTGAATTACATTTTATTTAGGATACTAAATTGGATACCATATCCCATATATACCAAGCAAGACATTGGTTTCAATTTCTTAAGGAAGCTGTTTTACCATTTGAAGTAATGGTTAATATTACAATCCAGCTGAGCTTGGAGGCCATGATTTGACATAGAGGATATTGTTTGTCCATTGTAACTATTTCCACCAAATTGATGAATCATGGAATTTAATCTCTCAATTTTGCATGGAACAGAGAAACCGCTATTAAGCAGTCCCTGATTCCTTAGTAATTTGGAATACGCATAGAATGCACTTGGATAGAGGCACTTCAGTCATATTTTGGAAAATCATGACATTTTACTGAAATTTCCAGCTTCAAATTCCATCAGAATCCATGATTTGAAAACCAAACACAGTTTCAGGTCAAAATTGACCAATTTTAACCATTGAAGAACTAAATATGCAGGTCCTGTGGATGATGAGTTGAAGTCCACTCAACTTTGAGCTCTTTTTTCATGGAATTTTCAGGATAAATATAGAATTACTCCTATTAGCTATGATCAATTCAGAATAACCATACATTTAATTTATTATCCAGGATTTGGAGTTTGTTGGAATAACTGTTACTAAAATCAAGCTGCATCAGTTTTGACCTGACAGTTGTGAATTGCTTCATTTTATCTTCATTCTTCCCTCACCATCTTTACTACTTGTTGCTTGTTTCCATATCATTCTGTTTAATCCCTGAAATATTTCAAGCAGTGATCATTTGACATCAGATGAAAAGTACATTTGGTCTTCATGCATACACATTTTTTTATAATTTTTTCAATGTGAAGGAAATATTTACACTTGGTTCATGTGCTTGAAATCAGTGTCTTTTTACAGCTGAATTCACTTCATTAAATTTTGCTATTTTCATTTGGCCTGTGAGTGATTATTTTTTAAACCAACTCTGGAATTCCTATCCCTGAATGTTATGTTGATCAGAGTTAGTCAAATTTGAGGCTACAAGAAACCCCAAATTCTGGATTGAAATTTCTATATCCACTTGCCTCATTTGAAGTATCTATTGTTTGATGTTTCTTTTATCATAAGATATTATCATGAAACATATCTTACAAAAAAAATATCTTATGAAATTTCTTTCATGAGAAATTATTATACCTTTATAGTATAATTAGGTTTGAATAAATCCAAATCAAATTGTTATTACACCCTATGAAATTCATTAGAATTTTTTTTTAATTCAAATTTAGGCTAAGTTGTTACCAAATCTCAACCTAGAATCACAAGTGATCATTTGACTAGAATTTATGATTTTCCATGTTTCCTCTTGGATTTAAGTTTAGAATCAGCAGGTATGATACATTTTTCTCATATCTTTTTTAGTTAAAAATTTCACATTCTTATCAATCTATATTTGGAATAAAACCAATCAGTATTAGAAATTTAAAAGAAGAAATATAATAGGGGTTCAAATATTCCCCAATTCGCGTTTAAAACCAGGCAATTATCCAATTTTATTTTGTTATCCAGTGGGTTTTGATAGGGTGTAGTGAAATTACTAGCATGTTTTGTAAATAGTGGATTTTTTTGGAAAAAGTCAATTACAGAATGGTGGATTTGGACATATTTGATACCCCCTATTCAACCATATTTCATATGCCTTGAATCCTGAGTCAGTTTAAGGTTCCTTATGAAAGCATCTTGAAATTAGAACATGTAGTTAAATTTTGAATAAATATATTTTATCAATAGTCCTTTCATATTGGGGATTCACAGAGATGGTCAGAATAAGTTAGTATCTACTCTCTATTTTATTTTTCCTAGTAGCTGAATGAATACTGCTCTCCACGCCAAATTTATGTACATAATTAAATACTTATTTTTCACTCTTCAAAATATTTTTGTCAGTTGTGTTTCCTACATGGAATTTGTTTTCCTGGGTGAGACTGCCTGAATTTTATTATTGTCAGTGAATATACAAAAATTTTACGATTGAGAAGATCATATATCATATCTGATTTACATGATACCCAAAGCATAATAAAAGATAATAAATATAACAAGCCCACATTTACTCATCAATAAATCCAAATTCCATGAGGACTGTTTTTATTGTTGAATAAAATTCATGCTGATGAAAGATCACAATAATTCCTGGAAGGTGTAAGTGATTGGTAATACCATCATGTCAAAATTACATGTTCAGGATTCTCCCAGATATACCAATTTGAATTCACTGATCCTCATCAAAAATAATTCAAACTCTATAAATGAGGACTGTTTTCATTGCTGACTGAAACCTACCCTCATGAATGATAATAATAATTTCTGGATGGTGTAAGTAATATAATTATTTCAAAATTACACATCATCAAGATTCTCCCAGATATATTAACTGATAATCATTGAGATAATTCAAAATCTATACTAAAAAATATGCACATATTCCAAGGGTTCTAGAAAAGTGATAATAGAACAGCAATCAAAAAGAAGAGCAGGGTATGGATCTTCATAAATCAGGGTTAAAATGTGATTATATTTTTAAATAAAAAAAATTGGAGAATATATATGTATATTATCATTGAAATTCTTACTTGGAAGTGTTACAAATAACCTGAATCACATAGTATGTTATTAGGATGCATTTGAATTCATTTATCTGTAAGAGACGTTTTGTGTTTAATTGTTTGATCCATTCATATAATGGATAAAGATGAAGTGTTTCATCTGGAATTGTTATTTCATGAAGTTCATCGGGGATTTACTTACCATTTGAAAAATTAGTAATTAAATATATGGAAATACTTCAACTTTGGAGCAGTCATGTGAAAACAATATACCTCATTGATACATTCGGTTAAAGTGGGGGATACAGTCTAGATACAGTGTTGATATGTTGAGGATAGGTAAGAGATAAGCGAAGGCACCTCCATAGAGGTGCCAAATTTTTTTTCCTGGTGAAGGTCATTGTCTAACCCAAATTTCAGCCCTGGTGTTGCATCAAGGTCATTGTATCACCCTCATTTCAGCCCCCAGGTTGCCCCAAGGTCATTGTATAACCCATTTAGCAGCCCCCAGGTTGCACCAAGGTCCTTGTATAACCCACATTTCAGCCCCCAGGTTGCACCAAGGTCATTGTATAACCCAAATAACAGCGGTGGTGTTGCATGCGCTTCATCTCATCGCCCCAATGTGAGCCCTCATGCTGTTCCAAGGCCATATTACCCCCCCCCCCAAATCAGCCCCCAAATCGCAGCCCTGTTGTTGCATCCACTTCATCTCACCAACCTCAATTCAGTCCTCATGTTGAAGCAAGGACTCTTTATCACCCAAATCACAGCCCTGGTGTTGTATCCACTTCA
Source organism: Puccinia hordei (assembly GCA_007896445.1). Taxonomy (NCBI): domain Eukaryota; kingdom Fungi; phylum Basidiomycota; class Pucciniomycetes; order Pucciniales; family Pucciniaceae; genus Puccinia; species Puccinia hordei. Next base: position 54,936 of record RDRW01000167.1, on the reverse strand, counting down.
TCTCACCACCCAAACTTTAACACCCATGTTCCTGTTCCTTCCAGGTCATCTCATCACCCTCAATTCAGCCCTCACGTGGCATCAAGTCACCAAAATTATAGCCCCCGTTCTGCCTCAAGCCCAAAGTACTACATGTGATATTCTTCATGTAATTACATGGCCAATGTTAATGCATTCTGATTTGTTGCCACCCCACCTTTTTTCAAAGCAAAAATTACACTTTGCTGTTGTTTTTATGCGTCAATTAGTAGATATGGCCAATTAAACGCCAAAATTATTAGAAACATACAGATAAATCATGTTTTTATGATGATATTTAGTAAAACATCATTTATATCTAAAAAAAAGCAAATGGGCATTGGAGGTAATCATGATGAAATGCCACATCTGTGCCAGGATTCACCCCAGAGTAGAGGCAAATGACCTAAGTTGGTTGTACAGGTCAAACCATTTGTGTAGTTCTCATTTGACAGGTCACACCATTTGTGTAGTTCCCATTTATGACACAATCACAAAAGGACATATGGATCCCATTATGCTATATTGGAAGCCTAAAATTTGACACAAAAATAGATGACAAGATTCACACAATCCTGAGATTTGGCCCAGCTGGCTTATTTGCCAGTGAGAAGTTTGAAAGCTATGAAACCAAATAAAAATATAACATATATATATATATCTAGTTACAAGTGTAAGAGGTCAGCCTTGAGGATTGTAAGATCCCAGCCGCTTAAGAACGTTGGCCACACCAGATATTATCAAACGAGCTGGGCCCACACGGAATCCTAGGTCTGTGAGCTCTTTCTGAGACATTCCTTTGAAAGCAGACCAGTGGTAGAAAGAATTTTCAGCCATTACAGACAAAGTGTGTCTGTCATTTTCAGACAAGTATGAAATGAGGAAAAATTCCGCCATGGTGAGATTGGCTTCTCCCCGCCATGGAGTGCTGGTGGGGCATGCACCAGAAATTGAGTGAGAATTGGCCCCAGTTGGAGGGATAAGGGGGAGATCTGGCGCCTGGTTGGTGTTGATTTCATCAGTGGGGTCCACTTCAACCCCATCTTCTGAGGGGGGCCAAGATATGTGAGTGTAGTCAGACTCAGTGGTGCTGAGGCTAGGGGGGGACTACAACAACTTTAAATTAGTCAAGTTGCCCCTCCATTTTGAAAGATAAATCAAATAAATAACTTACAGGATTTTTTGATAATCTCTCCTTGTGTTCAGGGGAGAAATTGATTAAAACTGAGGCAGAAATATCCCCTTTCTTGGGGATATTCACCATGAGGCGTCGAAAGCGCCGGTACGTCAAAGCAGATACCAGGGGGTAGAGGTGGTATCGTTGTCCGCGGCGGACGCGGCCAGTCCAAGCGAGATGCCGGGAGGCATCCTCATACTTCAGGATGCCTCCGACCATGAAGTTGCTGCGGGCCGAATCAAGAATATCGAAAATGACTTTCTTGAATCGGCACAGGTGGTGGGTGGTGCGTTGGCTGACCGGCATAAACTGAGATTGATTGGTTGGCCAGAAACCTTGCGTCTTCTCAGGCGCACAAAGTTTCAATATGTTGTCGCATAGCCAGGGGTCGAAAACAATGTCGACCAGGTTGGTGGATCTAGCCATAAGGGCTGATGGAGCGGGAAGGAGGGATGAGAATGGTTATAAAAGGACTGCACTAAGCAGTCCTTTTATAACCATTCTCATCCCTCCTTCCCGCTCTCTCCGGCTCCGAAACAATCATTGTCCTCAAGTCAACCGTAGATCTGAGTCCCAGTCAACTTGAGAACCTTGTGTGGATTCCAAGCCGCTTGGAATCCACACAAGGTTCTCAAGTCGACTGGGACTCAGATCTACGGTTGACTTGAGGACAATGGGGAGCTCAAGCCAACTTGAGAACCTCAAATGGCTCTCAAGTCGACATGAGCACCCCCCTTGGTGGTCAAGTCAACTTGTGGATGGTGCTCAAGTTGCCTTGAAAACCTCATTTTGGTTTTCAGGTCGACTTGAGTACCGTTGGGGGGGCTCAATCGGACTGCATCACACTGTGAGAGCATTCAGTGGTCCTCAAGTCGACTTGAGGACCAAAAATGGTTCTCAAGTCGGCTTGAGGGCCCAGATTTGGCTCTCAAGTCGACCTGAGAACCATTTTTGGTTCTCAAGTCGACCTGAAGACCCCATGGGTAGGAGGTCTCCCAGGCCAAAGCTTAATTTGGTCTGGAAGTCGACCTGAGGACCAATTTTCGTCCTCAAGTCGACTTTTGTTGTCTGTTTGTCTTGAAGACGACTCAGATGTCAACCAGGTGCACCCGTGGTGTAGGAGGTGTGGTTGGGGGAACTAAAGTTGTATTGGTCAGGGGGGAGTGAGCCAATTGGGGGGTTGGATTTTATCAAAATTTCAAGAGAAATGAATTAGGCAAGCAGTCACCTGGCAACCGATGAGAAGCGCCGATGGAGCGTAAACTGGTTTTGCGTTTTAGGTGGAAGTTTAAGCGATGAGCATTGTAAATCATGTGACATGTGCATAAAACAGCCCTATTACATGAACTGGGCTATTTATTTACATATTTACGTAACAACATGCTCAAGAGACAAGTCGCAACACTGAAGAGTATTGTATTGACTAGTGTCATGAGTTGTATTTAACATGTATTGCTCAAATTCGCTGCCCTGGCGAAGTTCTTCATCCGCTCCATCGGGTGCACGTTGTTGAGTTGTATAAGATGAGGCAAATCTGACGACAAGAGATGCGTCGCTGTTAGCTCGTGCACGCTACGGTATCGGTTCCAAACTCGGTGTATTGCACTCACCTGACGACAAGAGATGCGTCGCTGTTAGCTCGTGCACGCTACGGTATCGGTTCCAAACTCGGTGAGGAGAGAGTGGAACCGGGACCGGAACGGCAGAGATAAACTACATACATGCGCCGCAGCTATTGACGACTGCGCTACAGTAACTCTAGTACAACATAGATTATGGGATAATGTATGTACTAAAGGTATGTTTGTAATCTTGATGATCCTCCAACTCTAACACTCCCCCCCAAGATTGCAAACATTACCGCCTCAAGCCCAATTTGTTGGCCGCCGCATCGATTTTGTTGGGTCCGAGTCGCTTGGTGAAGATGTCCGCTGCCTGATCCACAGTTGACGTCCAGCTGATGTTGATGTTGTTGTCTCTGACAAAATCATTTACAAAATAGAAAGCACGTAACAAGTATTTCATTTTTTTTCTTGATCCGTTGTCTTTAGCAATTAAAATTGCTGTTTGGTTATCGCAGTACATGTTCATTTGAATTTGATGCTTGATGTCGCTTAAAAGTATTGAGATGCCCGCCATGATCTGTGAGCTGTCCGATAAGGCCACATATTCTGCCGCGCACGTTGATAGCGCCACCACCGTCTGCCTCTTCGCACCCCAAGCCACCGAATTCCCACAATGTTGTATCACATACCCAGACGTTGACCTCTCGTGTTCACCTCCCCAATTCGCATCCGACCACAGATCCAACCCATTCTTCTTGCTTTCAAACGATAACCTTGTTGTAGTTGTCCTCTTCAAAAACCCTACCAAATAGTCGAGTGCCTTCCAATGTGCTTCTGAAGGCCTGCTGCTGTATCTTGCAAGTAGATTTACACCATAAGAGAGATCTGGTCTAGTTCCACATGCAAGATACATCAGCGATCCTATAATCGAGCGGTACTCAGTTTCTTCGATTGCGTCAAAAGCGTTGATCTCGAGGGAGTCTTCTGGTAATGTGCTCCTGTGCGTTACTACAGGCCGTCGATAGTCGTCCACAATTTGCTGTGCAAGAGTCAATTGGTCCATGTGTATGATCTCACCTTCCTGAGTGATGTTGATGCCGACCATTTTCTTCAAACCATTGTACCACTTGATCTTCATCTCGCGTTGCATAGCGTCTCGCAATCCATCCAGGAGTCCTTGTGACGACGACACCACGAACCCATCGTCTACATGTAACCAAATGATGATAAAATCATTCCCTTTGTGATACACGTAGAGAGACTGTTCCAGTTCTGATGCCACAAAACCTACCTCTTCCATTTTCCGCTTGAAGAACTGCCACCAGCATCTCGCCGCCTGCCGTGTCCCGTACATTGCCTTTTTCAAACGCATGATTTTCCCCTTCCATTCCGGCTTGAGCTCAACGGGAGGTTGAACATAAACTTCTTCGTCGATAGGACTGTACAGGTATGCCGAGCTCACATCAAACGTCGCCGTTGGGTACTGATGTCGAGCAGATAGTGAAATCAGGATGCGCAGCGTATTCAGGGATGCAGTAGGGGCGTAAGTTTCATTGCAATCGCGTCCGATTTGCTGATTGAAGCCCTTGGCCACATACCGCGCTCGATATATTTCAGCGTCGCCTTCAATGTCCGGCGATTTGATCGTGAAAACCCATCTGCACCCTAACGCTTTTGCTCCAGGGAAAGGGTCTACAGGTTCCCAAACTTTCAGATCAATGAACTTATTGATTTCGTAAATTGCCGCCTCCTTCCACAAATCAGCCGCTGGTCCTCCCAGCGCCTTCTTTATAGTCGTCGGTAGTCGTCTGTCAACTGACACCGGCAAGTCACGGATTGCTTGTTGCTCCTTCTCTGCTATCTCGTCTGTTGCTTCTTCACCAAGTCGAAGCACGATTTGGTTTAGAATGAAATCCAGGTCAGTCTTTCTGGCTTCTTTCTTTACCGGCAGTGATTGAAATTCGGGGAAAATTACAGCCGTCGAATGTATCATACGACCTTCTCTTGGTGACCATATCAGCCAACCGCCTCCAGCTTGAGGATATCCAAGAAGTTTGCCATGCTGCGAACGTTCATCAAGCTTGTTGCGTTTTTCTTTCGGGACTAGTGCCAATACATCGGCACCGAATGGATATAAACGATTAGGTTCGATATCTAAGCCGAAAAGCTCTTTCAGGGGCGACGTGTCGACTTTGGTATTGGGAATCCTGTTGTGTATGTAAGCCGCTGCTTGATATGCATAACTCCAGAATGGTTTTGGCATCTTGCTTTGATGTAGCATCGTGCGTGCCATATCGCCTAGCGTGCGGTTGACTCGTTCAGCTTCGCCATTCTGCTCAGGACTGTACGGAGCCACCGGTGCTAGCATGACTCCAAGAGGCTTCAGTAGCTTTGCAAGAGCTCCAGTGAATTCGGGTGCATTGTCGCTGCGGATGTACTTCGGAAATCGGCCAATTGTCGTCTTCATGTTGTTCACCCACTCCATTATCTTGCCTGGCACTTCATCCCTCGATGTAATAATGGCAGTCCAGATATACGTGGTTGCGTGATCTCGCAAAGTCAACACATATCGTCGTCCAGAAATGTCGTATGGGAAAGGGCCCGCCACGTCTGTCACCAACAGGTCCAAAGGCTGATCACGAGGTATGAGAGAATTTGAACCGGGAGACTTCTTATCCAAAGCTTTGGATTTGGCACATTGTTCACAGAAGAAAGATTTCCAGATCTTCTTATCAATTTCTTCTGGGTAGTGGAGCTTTAAGTATTTTTTAACTATTGCTTCAGAGACGTGTCCTAGGCGACGATGCCACAGGTAGGGGTCAAACGACGGCAAGTGAGTAACCTTATTAATCTGCATTGCTTCTTTACACATTTTGAGGTACCAACAATGGTTTCGGTACGTGGTATTGAAGCTAACAAGATCTGGACTAATCAGGGTTGCAGTAGAATTTTGAAAATTGATTGTCCAACCGGCCTCAGCTAGGCGTCCGACCGACAGGATTAAGCCATCGACTCCGGGGCAGAAATAAACGTCGCCTATATCAATTGTCCCGTTGCTCGAATGGATCCTCACTGTTCCCTTGAATCTAACATCAACAGTCACCTCAGCAACTGCCAATGCTATAGTCCTTGGCTGTGGGAGTTCTTGGCGAGAGATAAAATGTTGGAGGTTACCACTCACATGAGTTGATGCTCCAGAGTCTAGTAGTACCTTTCCATCATCCATGTCAGGCACATCTACTTGGCGAATTCTACCGTGAAATTGTTTATTTTGACTGGGGGGAAGGTAATTCGACTGGGGGCTGTCGTGCCCAGGAGGGGGGCGCTCGATCACTTCTTGATTAACGTCGTCCCAATACGCAGCACAGTTATTATACCAATGACCTGGTTGCTTGCAGTAATGGCACGCGTCTCCGTATTGTGTCTTCAGGTTGCCGGTGAGAGGTTGACCCTTATAGTAGGTCGCCTTTTCGATCGATAGGGAAGCAGCCGGTGACGTAGGTTTGTTCAAACTGGTTGAGGCCGGGAACGAACGCTTGCTTGACGCATTTGGGTGGACGTAACGGGATCGCATGGTCCGCATTGCATTGATGGCGTCTAAGTCCATGGGTGCGTATGACTCCGAACTAGTCGCCACTCGCTTCTTATTCTTCGAAGAAGCTGACTGGATAACCGTTGCGACGTCGTTGAAAGATGGTGCTTCCTTTGACTCGAGCTTTCCATCGATCGAGAAGTCAAACGTTTTTGGATCCACCTCGGCAGGGGCTATGAAACAGCTTTGGAGTAACAGGCCTAGGAGTTCGTCCCTTGTGACCTCCATCTCGGATAGTTCGGAGGAAATTTTGGTCCAGTTAGACAACGTTATGTCACTACCCGGAGTTCTATCATTGGTCAGGTTCACCAGTTGACTGACAACGAGTAACTTGTGTTGTCTATCCGAGTGGCTGCACTTCTGCTTCAAGAGTTTGAAAATCTTCAGTGGAGTGTCCGAATCTGCGCCATCAAGGATATCGCGTAACGCTTTGACCACGGTCATCCTGAGGAGAGCTGATATGGCCTTCTGCTCGTTCTTTTCGCGTAGGCTGAAGTTCTCATCCAACTTCGTAAATCCGTCCGCTTGAAAGACAAAATCAAGGGTACGGTTGATTTCTTTCTCCCATACTTGGAAGTTATGGCCATCGTATGCCAATGTCACCTGGTCTGGGTTGTGATCAGCGTGTGTTCTGCTGACCGATCGAAAGAAGTTGCAAATGATCGTCTCGGATCTGGGGTCTCCTCGAGGTTGGATCGGTTGTGCAGCTGGATTAACGTTTTGATCGATAAACGCCTGCATGCGGTTCATTCTATCTCGCATTTCCAAGAAATCATCGGCGCTGAATTGATTGTGTTGATTCATTCTGTCTACGTTCCGATATGGTAGATGAAAAATCGTTTCTCTTCTTCTGATAAATCTAGGGATATCTTCTTCAATCGATGAATGATCGGATGTTCTATCAAAGTATTCTCTTCCTGATTCGTAGTCTGAGTCTTGTAAATCTATCTCTCTATCATTCATCCAAACCGTTATCCAGAGCGCGAATCCCGAAAGCGTACAGCAGAGCCGGCTTTTAACCTATAAGATGAGGCAAATCTGACGACAAGAGATGCGTCGCTGTTAGCTCGTGCACGCTACGGTATCGGTTCCAAACTCGGTGTATTGCACTCACCTGACGACAAGAGATGCGTCGCTGTTAGCTCGTGCACGCTACGGTATCGGTTCCAAACTCGGTGAGGAGAGAGTGGAACCGGGACCGGAACGGCAGAGATGAACTACATACATGCGCCGCAGCTATTGACGACTGCGCTACAGTAACTCTAGTACAACATAGATTATGGGATAATGTATGTACTAAAGGTATGTTTGTAATCTTGATGATCCTCCAACTCTAACAAGTTGGTCGACTTGCCTCACAGGGACCGTCGTCTTCGAGAAGGCAAGAACTTCCCGTCCACCATATTGCTGGTAGGTCGTCAACATAAGATAGCAATTATGGAGCCGGTTGTGGGGCTAGTTACATCTCATGGTAGCCTTGAGAATTAAACCTTACAATTTCATCCAAATCCGTAGCTGTTTCATTCATGTTGTCTCCATTGGACGAATCATAAACCTTTACCACGCGCAGATCATCGGTTGTTGTCCAATCAAAATTCCTGTAATGTGTTTTCTTGAAAGAAGCTTTTCGCAAACCTTCATATGGTAGGAATCAGTACCAGCAGCCGGCACCCTCGCACATAGGAGATTTCTGAACAATACATCAGTTCAATATCTTTCCGCTTTAATCATCTTTCAGAATGTTCCGAAAACTCGGCCTCAAGACTAAGAAAAGTCACAATTCCCTCGACTCCGTTCAATCGCGAAATTTGGGTAAAGAAGAAAATCAATTGATAATTCCTGGTAGCACGCAAAATCAAGACCATCCGCGTAGCCCCAAACATGCGACTTTGACTTCGCCCAGTGATGAAACTGGGGAACGATCCCAACCAAGCAGACCATGTGAACATCAGAATGAGGCTTCCGCAGATTCTCTGGAATCTCGATACCGCTCTGCAATGAGAGAAGATCAGACAAATTTGAATCTTGCGAAAGAGTTGGGAGAAGAAACACCCTTAAAAACTACCAAGGCTAGCTCCTCAACTTCAAGCAGTGAGTCGAATTTCAATTGGAATGAAACCGATGAATCAGAGCTCGACGAATCGAAGCAAGCGCGAGAAAAAAGAAAGCTGTCCAAGGCGAAAGAAATTGATCAAAGTATCCGTCATGCCAAGCGTCTTCGGCGGTTCTATCTCTTTCTCATGAAGTTTTCAACTCCAGTCAGGACCGCGATTATAGGCGTTTTAGGAAGCGGAATTGCCATCACGTTGAGTGAAAATCTCTTAAGAGTTTCAACTCTTATCTGCCAGTGATATCCAGTCTCTCATTAACTCTTTAGATGCTTCCAGACCAGCGATTCTCGTGTGGTTAAGGTTTACTGATTTATCAGCTAGAAAACACATTCTAGCATGGTCCATATGGCTCAGCATCAGCTTTGCTGCCTCTTGTGCAACATCTATAACGGTTGATATCTTACCTGCTATTGCGATCAAGTTATTTGATCTACTATATGGTGCGAAACCCGAAAAGTTGAAGACTCAAATTGAATTGTGGATGAACGTCAGGTATTGGACCAAAGTGGCTCTGGGTCTGACATGGTCTGTGATCTTTGTCTTCTACTCAATTAATCAATCAGCCCGTATGACTTATATCTTGATGCTCTTAACAGTTATTGGGTTGTTTTGTCCATAATGTTCTCCCGCATATTCCACCTTTACAAAGAACCTCAATTGGCATACTTCGACTGGATCTGGAAGGTTCGCTGTTTTTCCCCTTTTGCATGACGGCCTGTGATTTCAACTGTTATCAGCGCAATCTTTATTATCCCCATTAATCAAGCTAAGTATACTAATCCTATACGCGGTACAACAAAAGGTTGCGGCGGGGTTATTCACAGCAGGAGTAGTCCTGCTCGTCGAAAAAGTGATACATCTCTTCGAATAAAAGCTCTAAGTCTACACAATCTGACGCTTCGCAATTTCAAATCCTGAAACAGATTCTCCTTCAGGTGATCCAATTGAACTTTCATCGAACCAGTCTAAAAGACAGGCTAGAGGAAAATGAACGAGCACTCGTAAGATTATTGGACATTTCTGATTTCAAAAGTGATAAAGCGGCTGCGTGACTGCAGAACACGTCTAAAAGTGGCTGGCCCGATCCTAGCTAACAATATACCACGCTCTACTAAACAGTGGGCTTTGGATCGATTGGCTGCTGCCAAAGGGGTTTCACATTCTCCCAAGAGGCGAAATTCGAAGTTTTTAAGCAATCTAACTCATCATCGCACGAGGAGTGGACGTCGGATGGCCCGCGCCAAAGACTCTACCGTGGTCGATGTGCCGCCTACTCCGAAAACCCACCCCAGGATTATTCAGGAGATAAACGTAAGCGTTGCCCGAAATGCTTAAGTTCCATGTTCTCATACTCTTCAATGTTTTTTAGGAACACCTGAGACCTGCACCTCGAGTGAGATGCCATCACTGCGCTCGGCCAAGGAAGTAGAATCGAAACACAAGAGACACAGATCGTCAAATCTTCTGACGGTCACTGACCACTTCGCTTCAGCCGTTAATTCAGCTTTGAAACACGGAACTAAGCATGCCACTGGTGGTATGGTATCATCAACCCACTCCGCAAAAAAGCTGGCCAAAAAATTGTTTGAAGGGCTCGACGAGGATAGGGGCGGTGTCATCACACCGAACGAATTTGAGGGATACTTTAAAACCGCCAGTGATGCTGCAATGGCGTTCAAACTGTTTGACAAAGATGGCAATGGGGACATCGATCGTAAGGAAATGCGCAATGCCGTCGTGAGGATCTATAGAGAGAGGATGGCGTTAGCCGTTGGCCTACAAGTATGTCAGACGTTCCGCTTAAATCTGTTAGAAAATTTAGCTGAAATATTCCCAACTTCATAGGATATGTCTTCAGCAGTTTCAAAACTAGATGCGTCAGTGAATTTCGCTCATGCTTCTCCAATTTTTACTTACATACCATGTGGATTTATGATTTTCCTCACAGGGTTTTGATTTCACTGGCCTGTCTTCTCACCATTTTTATATGGTTCTTCATCTTCAATTCTAAGGGGACATCTTCCCAGTTGGTACCGATGGCCACAATTATCCTAGGATTCTCATTCAGTAAGCTACATATATACTCACAAAGCAAACATCTAGATACAATCCACCAACCTAACTAATCACCATTTTTCACAATAGTTTTCGGGAATGCAGCTAAAATTTGTTTGAGGTGCATCGGATTTTCGCTCTGATTTTTGGGCCGTTTGAATTGCACGAACTTATCAAAACCGCAAGGCTCCTCCAAATTTTTTCTAGAGCATGCTATTTATCTTTAGTATACATCCATATGACGTTGGAGATATGGTTTCAATAGGTTCGCTATCCATGGACTCGTAGAAGACTTTTTGTTATAAAATGCTGACGCATATCATCTATATCTTTACCGTACGCAGATAAAGTCTACATGTTTGTGACGGAGTTCGGGCTTTTCTCCACAACCTTTCAACGAGTGGACGGCCAGGTTGTAGTGGCTCCTAACTCGCTTCTTATTAGCAAGAAACATATTATCAACATTCGCCGAAGTGGCGCGATGTGGGAAACGGCTAGTTATTTCATAACAAAACACTCCTTTGATGCCATTTGATGTCAATCTTTCTGATTCGCCTGCACTCATATCTTTTTCAGACCGAGATCATGGTCGGTTTTGATACTCCCTTAGAGGTGCTGCACGAATTTCGGGCAAGGCTGAGGCAATATGTCATTTGCAACCCTCGAGATTGGAAGGGGGGGTAAGAATTCATGAGCCTGCGCACCAGTCAATCGGCACAAGCGCATACTTATTGATTTTCATTCACAAATAGATTGGACGTCAACATTGATTTTATCAACAACCAGAATTTAATCCAGTCAGTGACTTGCCCCAGTTTTTATTTGGGTACATTTGTAACGCTAAGAGTTTTTCTCTGAAACGTTCGTTCAGATTGATTATTGCAATGGAGCATAAATCAAATTGGCAAGATTGGGATGCTCGATGGGATCGTCGTACATTGCTCATGAAGGTATGTTTGACAAAAACATGTAAGGTGATCTTTTTTCAACGGAAGGGAGCTGATGTTTTCTTTATTTGTCTTCCATAGGAGATGAAGCGGATAATGGATAGCTTGAAAATAACCTACAAGTTACCGCCACAGGTGAATGAGTTCCTCTGACTACCAGCAGGTAACTCGGAGGAAATCAAATTAAACCCTTCTTGTTCTGCCCCCAACAGCCTATATCATTTCTCCCACAACGACCTGGGCCTTGCCAGCTCCTGTCAAGGCGCGAAGATGATTCTGTCCAATCCCAGCACCCAAGAGTTAGAGCTACCCCACATCGCTCCTCAACAAATCCAACAGCTTCTCGCACAAGCAATACCTCTCGCCCATTCCCAAATAGGCCTCATTTAGCCTCATTCAGCTTTCCTGGGACTCTGTAACTTCTGACCATACAAATCGGCCCCACAATCGCGCACTGAAATATTATATTAATCTTTACTGAATGTCTGGTTTTGTTCCTGTTGTGTTGATCGTGAATTCAACCTCACTAATTCGGATTTCTTTGCCGGTCGCTCAAAAACCTGGTCACCCTTGCTTAATTTCCCGTTTTTATTCATCCACCTGAAGAAGTCGTGATTCATTCATTTTTTCTCAATATACGAAGGTGACAAATCCAATTCTATATTTCCAGTTCAAACAGTTTGATTTATAAGTTATACCATCTTGTCTTTTTCACATGAAATAACTTCTTCAGCCTATCTTAGCTGCTCTTCACAAAACGTGTAAGAAACAGAGTTCAACCACATTTTATTGCAGCTTCAACAGTAAGACTAGTACTAATAGTAGTAAAAAGACTAACAACATAAAAGTAAAAGAAGAAAAAAGAAAAAAGAAAAAAGAAAAAGAAAAAAGAAAAAAAAAAAAAGAAAAAGAAAAAGAAAAAAGAAAAAGAAAAAAGAAAAAAAAAAAGAAAAAGAAAAAAGAAAAAAGAAAAAAGAAAAAAGAAAAAAAGAAAAAAAAAAAGAAAAAAAGAAAAAAAAAAGAAAAAAAGAAAAAAGAAAAAAGAAAAAAAAAAAGAAAAAAAAAAGAAAAAAAAAAAGAAAAAATAAAAAAGAAAAAAGAAAAAGAATTAGACTAGAGAGAAATAAAAAAAATATGAGTACCTTCTTATAGTCTAAACCTTGCTATTACTCAAAAGGAATGTGATGAAGATAATTGTAGGAATTGTAGGAAATAATTACAAGCCTAAGAGAGTTTGAGAAATATATTGTTAATGTCAATATTTTTTAGAAAGTGAAACAGATAAATTTGGTGACACCTGAAAGGTTTCATTGCTCCAGGCTACATTATATTGTAGCTTGCGGTGTGTAGCAACCCTGCCTTGGGCTGTTAAGACTCCGGTGAGGTGCCCCGGCACAGTTGATTTAGCAGCTTGGATAACTCCCTGCGGTGCAGATGGCCAGAGAAGATCCTCTCACACTTGAAGGTTTGAGACCTGGAAGTAGAGAAAACAACATGCATGACGGGCCGCTCCTCACATATGTCAATTTGTCAGAAAACACATCATTCTCAAGGAATTCACGCCCCCAAGGCTCGAACATGACCTTAGGTTTTTCTAGCATGATCAATGCCAGTGGTGACTTGATATAAACTGGCAATCAGCCTTCACAAGCGGGAGAGGACTTCCCGTCGCCTCAATCGTGAGCTTAGCCGGACGGGCTAGACCTCGCTTGCGGATAAGGATTGATTGAGATTGAGCTTTCACCAGCAAACAAGGTTCAGAACCTTCGTCTAAATCATGACATTTGGCCGAGAGGAAGTCTTCCAGTGGTGTGAGAAAGCTAGACAAACGGGACCAGGAGTAAAATTCACATGCACCGGCCTTTCATGATCAACACTTTGCACAAATCCCCTCTTTGATCAAAGTGCCAGACGCTCTCAGCTTGGTATAGCAAAGCCCCATGGGTATCATTTCGCTCAATTCAAGATACCTACCGCGAGCGCAAACAGCCAAAAGCCTGGTACTATGCGTGTTTCGGCGACTTGATTCGCGACTGGCTTCCCAGGTTATGCTTTGAACTTTTCCTCCTGGAATCGCTGGGCCAATCCTGAAGCCGCTGTGCCGCTCAACAGACCATTGAGAAGCTTCAATTTCCCGTCAATCATGGGTGACACTCCATCAAAGGAGAATAGTATTGATTTGGTTGTGGGGGCAAATCAATCCAGCTTCAGGGTAGCTTCGTGGTTTAAAAAATAATGAGCTTGATTGTCATCGCTCAACTGAGGTGAAGAAAACACGCCAACGGGTGCAGTCTAGAAAGTTTGTGATTAATCTGGTTTCTTTTAAAAAGCCATACACAAGTTATCTAGCCCAGATATACCCCTCCCATCATTCCATAATCTTACCCAGGCGGTTTCGAGGAATAACAGGAATACTGCGTTGTCTGCCTTAGATCCCCCGGTTTCAATTCTTGATCAAGATGCTCCACAAGCTCCGACCCCTCGAAAAGAAGCTTTCAGCCGTCCTCAGCCTCAAGTCTAAAAAAAGTCAGCGTTCCATCAAGTCTGTGAAATCTAGTCACTCGCGTCAAGAAGGATCTCAACAAACGGTAGCAGTAATACCTGATGGCCCGCCGATTCGAGAGCTACCTCTCAGCTCCCGGCATGATTCCGCCTACCACATCCAAGAAGAGACAGGGACAGGAACACAACGAAATACACCATGTGGAAATTGGAATGCAGTTTCCAGCAGCTCCCTGGCTTCTCGATACCGCCGTGCGGTAAATGACAGTGTCCCATCAACATTGAATGTCACAGGAGCTGCCGAACAGGAAATACCCTTAAAGACCACGGAGACGCAATCCTCATCCTCAAGCAATGCGTCAGATTTTGATTGGAATGAAACCGATGAATCTGAACTCGACGAATCGGAACGGCAGGAGCGAGATGAGCAAAAGCTGCGGAAGGTGCAAGCGCAACAAGAGCACGAGCATACCATTCGTCACGCCAAGCGTCTGAGGAGATTTTATCTTTTCTTGATGAGGCTTTCATCGCCAGCTAGGACGACGATCGTTGGCTTCTTGGGGGCTAGCATAGCCATAACGTTGAGTGAAAAACTCATTTCAATACCCGCCTGGTTCCGATGAGATTTTGTATCTCATTTAGCATGCTGGATGTTTTCAGGCCAGCGATTCTCGTGTGGTTAAAGTTTTCCGATTTATCAGCTAGAAATCAGATCCTAGCATGGTCCATATGGCTTAGTATTAGCTTTGCTGCCTCTTGTGCAACATCGATAATTGTAGATGTCCTGCCTTCTATTGCGATGAAACTGTTTGACCTGTTTTATGGCTCAAAGCCCGAATCGTTAAAAACACAGGCTGAATTGTGGGTCAATGTCAGGTATTGGACTAAGCTGGCTCTGGGCTTGGCTTCGTAAGTCATCACGCTCGTCTCATCACTCCATCAAATGATCTACGTGGAACCTCAAGCCTCTGGGCACTTTCTCGTTTCAGGTATTGGGTGGCTTTGTCCATAATGTTTTCCCACTTCTTCAGCCTTCGTGATGATCCGCACTTGCATTATTTCGACTGGGTGAAAAAGGTGCGCTAGCTTTATTACCTTTGGGATAACCACGTTCGACCAGTCTGCCTTATTGCGAAAGACCAAACTGAGCAATTTCTTCCGATGGAATATATCCAGGTAGCTGCAGGGTTGTTTACAGCAGGCGTAGTCTTGCTCTTGGAAAAAGTAGGCTATTTATCAGAATCATTGCCCGAACGAATCATAAAAGTTGACCTCTTATCATCGAAATTCACGGCATAGATCTTGCTGCAGTTAATTCAATTGAATTTTCATCGAACCAGTTTGAAAGCCAGGCTTGAGGAGAACGAACGAGCCCTTGTAAGCATATCTCATATATCTTAATCTGTGCAAACAAAATGATTATTGGGGAAAGCAAGAAAAGCGCACTGACCCTGCTCTGGCAAACTTGATGCCACGACCGACACAGTGGGCTTTAGACCGATTGGCGGCTGCAAAAGGGATCTCACATTCTTCTAAGAAGAGAAACTCAAAGTTTCTAAGCAACTGGTCTTATAATGCGATGAAGAGTGCAAGATCGACAGCAGGAAACAAAGATTCTACCATAGTTGATGTGCCAACTACGCCCAGAGTTTCGAGTGCGAACTATTCGAGAGATCAGCGTAAGCTGTTGACTGAATGATTTCGCAATTTGGAATTCCTAATGCTTCATAAATTCTCCTAGGAACTACAGAGAATGGAAAACCAGGTGCTATGACATTCCTCGAACCGGACAAGGAGCCTGGATTGACGGCACAAAACCAGAAGAGACGTAGATCTTCCAACCTTTTGATGGTCGCCGATCAATTAACCACAGCCTTGAATTCAGCTCTCAAAAACGGAAACGGTACCATAGGCGACACGGTAACATCAACCCACTCCGCCAAAAAGCTCGCCAAAAAATTGTTCGAAGGTTTAGACGAAGACAGGGGCGGTGTCATCACGCGGAACGAATTCGAGGGATACTTCAAAACTGCAAGTGAGGCTGCAATGGCCTTCAAACTGTTTGATAAAGACGGCAATGGCGACATAGATCGCAAAGAGATGCGCAATGCCGTCGTCAGAATCTACAGGGAGAGAAGGGCTTTGGCTGTTGGCTTGAAGGTACGATAGGCAATCACCTTAAATCGGGTTGAACACGGAGCTGAAAGAATTCCAACTTGGCAGGATATGTCTTCGGCCGTTTCCAAATTAGATGCGTCAGTGAATTTTGCTCATAATTATTCAACATGCAAATTACCTACATACTAAGCAGATCTGTGATTTTTATCATAGGGTTTTGATTTCAATGGCTTGTCTTCTCACGATTTTCATATGGCTCTTTATCTTCAACCCAAAAGGGACATCTTCGCAGTTGGTACCGATGGCCACCATTATCTTAGGTTTCTCTTTCAGTAGGTTGCTTTTGCAGAAACAAAATCTTCATCCGCCAAGCGGATCACTATTCAGCTGATCTCCATTTGCTACAGTATTTGGCAACGCAGCAAAAAATCTTTTCGAGGTAGAGGCGATTTCAGTTCCAGATTTGACTCGAGCAATGTCCACAAACTGATCATAGCCCAAAACATCCCTCACAAACCGTTTGGTAGAGTATGCTTTTTATTTTCAGCATACATCCATATGACGTCGGGGACCTTGTTCTCATAGGTTTGTGATAGAATGGATTGAGAGGAATGACGCCCCAACCCCCCGTTCCAGCTGAGAAAATTCTACCTTCAATTTCTGTAGACGATGTTCACATGTTTGTGATGGAGTTTGGACTTTTTGCAACAACCTTTCAGCGAACGGACGGCCAAGTAGTCGTGGCTCCAAACTCGCTTCTTATTGGAAAGAAGCATATCATCAACATTCGTCGAAGCGGTCCGATGTGGGAAACGGTCAGGCAGTCTACAAAAAAATATTCAAAGCAAAATGATCAATATTGACTGATTATCATCTTTCAAATATTCAGACCCAGGTCATGGTCGGTTTTGATACCCCTTTAGAGGTTCTGCATGAATTTCGGGCAAGGCTAAGGCAATATGTCATTGATAATCCTCGAGATTGGAAGGGAGGGTAAGAACTCATCAGCCTACGCACCAGTGGATGGGCATAAGCAGACTATCGAGTGGATACTTATTGAATTTGACCGATCTTCATCCTTCACGAATAGATTGGATGTCAACATTGATTTTATCAACAATCAGAACCTGATTCAGTTAGTCACTCACACCATTCTTTCTTTGAAGCTGGTGATCCTGAATTTTTTTCTCCCAAAACTTCCAGATTGATCGTCGCAATGGAACATAAATCAAATTGGCAAGACTGGGGCGCTCGATGGGATCGCCGGAACTTTATCATGAAGGCAAGCTCCAACAGGATAATTGTTCCATCTCCGATCACTGAGCAGAAGACAGTTGACAATTTTTCTAATTAACCGTATTACATAGGAAATGAAGCGGATCATGAGTAGCTTGAACATAACCTACAAGCTACCGCCGCAAGTAAATGTTTTCCTTCCTATAACAGTCAGCTTGCAGGATCTTAACAAACCTCTTTTCACATGGCCCAAACAGCCTGTGTCATTTCTTCCGCAAGGACCTGCGCCTCACCCGCGCTTGTCAAAGCAAGAAAACAATTCGATTCGATCTCACCACCCGAGAGGTGGAGTTGGCTCACTTTCCTCAAGTGTCCACACCGTAAACGGCTCAGGCAACCCATCGCGCATGTTGCAAAGCGATAATTCCTTACCTTCACTTAAATTTCCAACTTCATCGTAGCTTACAGTTCCCTCCACTAGCCCGTCATTAGAGTACTGGCTACCCGCGCTTCCATGAAGGCGGCATGTCATCGGCAATTTTGTTTTTCTTGTCAGTGGCTCAAAACCCGATTCAGCTTGTGCACGATTAATTCCCAGGGACGCATTACATATCAAATCGAACACTTGGTTTTTACTTTTATTTGTCAAGGTCAGTAGTATTGTGTAGCCAGTGTGATTTTTTCAGACCTTACGTTGGTCGCAAAATGGCATGTTTTTATTCTTATTTCTTGTGGGCGTCCTGCTTGTTTTCTTGTAGTACTTTCTAGCAATTCCGAACTATTCAAACATTGATCTTGAATGTTTTCTACCATTGATTAGTTTTTGGTAGCAAAATCACAATTTGTTTCATTTCTTGCTGTCCTTGCAACTTGTTGAATTACTTATCTGTCATCAGATGAGCAAATAATTGTAGGAATTTTTGAGATCTTAAACTTTATTGCAGCAACAGCTAATAGTAGTAATAACCTTCAATAAAGAAAAAGGATATAGTGAGATAACAAGAACATAGCCTTAGACAATAAAAGAGAAGAGAAAACACAAAGTCTTCATTACCATCTTATATTCTAGTCCTAACTGAGCTCAAGAAATACTATATTGGAAGATTTGTAACGGAGGGATAAATGGAAGAATAACAGAAATTCTCCACTAGAGTTATTTCTGTGCTCCTCCTGAATCTCCTAAGTATCTTGGAAGCGCTTTAGACTGATAAGAATAGGCCTTTAGGGTTCTTGACAGGTAATTAAGGGAAGTCGGGGTTGTCCAGATTGTGGTATTGAATCACTTGTTGAGTCTAGGGAACGATCCACCGGGGGTCTTCATGACTTGACTTGTACGCTTTATTTCACTTTGCATATACACTCATGCATACACTTGACCCAGGTTCTCAATACAAGCCAATGTCAGGATTACTTGATAGCAATAATGGTGCCTTGTTTGAACAGCTCACACCCTAGACTTGAATGGATGGACATGTGGACCTTGACCCCTACCAAATCAATCCCTCCACTCAGACAGTCTTGAAGGAAAGATTTGTAGGAATTATAGGTCAATGAATTTATTGCAGAAGATATCAGATGCTAATAGTAGTAGATAACTGAGTAATAAAAGAAATAGACAAAGAAAGACAAACAATAAGTAAGATAATTAATGATATGAAAGAATGTGATCACTAATCACCTTTTGTTAAACTAGTCCTAGATATGACTCAAAAATAATCACTGGAAATCTTTTTAAAGGGTAAATGAAAATGACCACAAGCCTGAGAAAAAGAAACAAAATCAATAAAAAAAATAAGACATGTCTGAGGAGCAAAGAAAGAGTAGGGATCTATTGAGGCACAAATCAGCGCTGCGGACCTCAAACAACTAGGTCAAGAATAAGTAGAGGATAGAGTTAAACCTAACTGAAGATGTATATAGTTCAATCATATTGTCATCATTGTACTACCATTCATCTTCATCTCATTTAACAAATTCCATCATTACTCATTCTCCAACAACTCAATCTGCAGGTATGCCTCCTTTAGTTTCTCTCATTGTCTGTTACACATCTCTCATCTATCTTACATTTGTCGATCATCAGGTGTGCCTCCACCTGCTTAAGTGTTTTGTTCTTCGTCTTACTCACAGCACAATTGTGCTTCATCAAAGGTTTGTATCTCGTTGTTTTATTCATTCATCTTCATCTCATTTAACAAATTCCATCATTACTCATTCTCCAACAACTCGGTCTGCAGGTGTGCCTCCACCTGCTTAAGTGTGTTGTTTGTCGTCTTACTCACAGCACAATTGTGTGCCTCCACCTGCTTAAGTGTGTTGTTCGTTGTCTTACTCACAGCACAATTGTGCTTCATCAAAGGTGTACTTCTTCCATTAGGTTATGAGCCCAGTTGCGTAATAGGTTCCATCACGCTTAAACACATTGCTACTCAAAATGTTGGATCACAAATCAGTCCTTCAATCCCTGGATATCATTCCCTTTCCAACCTGGAAGGGACAAATGAAAGGATACCTCCAGGTTCAAGGACTTAAAATTTACGTCGACCCAAAAGTAGCTGAACCTATCAAACCTGAAGACGTTTTCACTTACACTAGAGAAGTTAGCAAAACTGCTGGTATATTATCACTCTACCTCGGTCATAAATATCGAACCCAATTCATCACCACTGAAAACAAAAACAATCCACGAGCCATCTGGATCGCCATCAAAGAACACTTCCAGGCCAAAACCGGCGACAACCAAGCTAAAGTCGTACAAGAATTTTTCTTGATATTGTTCAAAGGCAACGACGTAGCAACCTTCTTAACCAATCTCAACAACCATCTAAGCAAGATCGCTGCAGTAGGAATCAAGATCATTAACACTCCCAAGTTCACATTACATGAGACATTTATCTCTCAATTTCTGCTCTCTTGAGTACCAGCGGCCCTCAATATACGCGACATACTCATCATCAAGCGACCGTTATTGATTCAAATCTTCAAAGATCTGTTAGAAGGCAAACATCAAGACATGGCTCAAAGCACATCAACTATGAATCCACCTACCATCAAGCAAGAATCTTCACTTGCTGCCAACAGCAAGATCACCAGAAACTGGCCTACTTGCTCACCTGGAAAGCACAATCCAGCAACTAAACACTCTGCAGCCGACTGTTATCAACTCAGAAATAAAAAGAAGCCAACCGCTAACGTGGCCACCACGGCAAACTCCAACACCACAGAACCTGATAATCAAGACACATCATCAATCAGTACCACAAACAGTGGTCTGTTATGCATACATCAAGCACTTGCAGCGGTCAAAGCAACAGATGTCTGTTTTTTAGACAGTGGAGCAAGTCACCACATGATCAGTGACCGATCCAAATTTACAGACTATTGCGAACGGTCAACATTGATTACACTTGCCGATGGTAATACGCTCGCATCTTTGGGAGAGGTTTTTGTCAAAATCGTAGCCAATGACTCATTGATACTCAAGCTGAAAGCTCTACACGTTCCGGATCTTGCCAGCACTCTTATCAGTTTTGGAAGGCTCTACAAACAAGGATGCGACGTAGTCAGAACTAGTTCAAACTCATTCGATCTTGTCAGAAACAACTTGGTGATTTTGTCAACTGCGGTAATTGGTGGAGTCTGCAACATCTAGCTTGCTCCCAGCTATCAAGGTCAGTCAAACACCACAATCACAGCGAAATCAGCGACTTCAACTGACATAAACACATTACATAGATCAGCAGGCCACCCAAACATCAAGGCTCTGAAGAAAATGTTCCCTGTTTTAAAATTGTCTAAAATCAATTGTGAGGCATGCTCATTGTCAAAATCTCATAGGCTCCCATTTCCCGGTTCCCTCCCTGAAGCTACTCACCCGTTAGAGTTCGTCTATATGGACCTCAGCGGGAGAATCAATCCCAGATCA
Organism: Puccinia hordei; assembly: GCA_007896445.1. Lineage (NCBI taxonomy): Eukaryota > Fungi > Basidiomycota > Pucciniomycetes > Pucciniales > Pucciniaceae > Puccinia > Puccinia hordei. The sequence continues at coordinate 33,690 of RDRW01000167.1, read as the reverse complement.
TTTGGCGGAAAGGAATATTATTTTAAAATTACAGACTACTTCACACATTATTGACATGTTTATCTCCTTTCCAAGAAATCAGAAACCTTTTCTTTTTTTGTGCAATACTATAATGAAGTTACCAACCACCATTCTTGCAACATCAAAACAGTAATATTTGATGGGGGGGGGAATTCAACTCAAACAAATTCCTTGACTTTCTCAAAGAAAAAGGAGTGAAAGTTCAAGTTACGGCGCCTTATACACTGCAACAAAATTTGGTTGCAGAAAGAGGAAATCAGTCAACATCAGAAAAAGCCAGATGTATGCTCAAGCAAGCAAAACTACCCTTGGAGTACTGGGCAGAAGCAGTATCCACGGCAGTATTCCTTGAAAATATCACACCTATGCAAAAATTGAAGTGGGACACTCCCTACAACAAATGGTTTGGCTTGCCCTTCAATTACTCACGACTCAAACCGTTTGGCTGTTTAGCATATGTCAACATTCCAAAACAACTGAGGGATGGGAAATTTGGGGACACCGCTAAAAAGGGCATCCTCGTTGGTTATCAGCTGGGGACATACAACTGGCGTGTCCTCCTGCCAGGAGGAAAAGTGGAGCGCTGTCACGACATTACATTTGTCGAGACAGAGTTTCCAGGAGTCTCCATTTTTTCTCCAGCTGATCCTTCAATGCACTTCGACCCCTTAACACCCATTGAGTTCAACGAAATTCTGGAGTCGTCATTACAAACTCACCCTCAATCATCCAGAACCTTTACTGATGTACTTGAGTGGAAATCCTCTGAGGATGAACTCAACCTCAACACTCCAGTTATCGACGTTAACTCATTCTTCGATCAACCAGAGTCCGACTCTCCTCAATTGTTGTCAATTCCCAGAGTCGAGCAAATGACAGGAAGACCAAAACTGGGGTACAACATGGTACTCACATCTGAAATAGCACCTCAAAACATCAGCTCGGATATAGACTCTTCTAACATCCTTCACACCAAACAACGGGCTAACCTAGCTCAAGCGCTCCTGGCATCCAACATACCAAGAACCTATTGGGAAGCAATGCTTTCTTCGGAAGAATCCTTCTGGACCCAGGCTGTTGAATCTGAACTAGCAGCAATTTCCAACCTGAAAGTTTGGTCGATAGAAATCATGCCGGGTGACAAGTCTCTCCTGGGCACCGTGTGGGTTTGTAGAAAGAAAAAGGATTTGGAGGGGATTTTAGTCAAGTTCAAAGCCAGACTATGTGCCCAAGGATCAAGACAGAATGCCGAAGAATTTGGGTTCACTTATGCGCCAACAGGCAGATCGACCAGTTTGCGAGCAGCCTTGATAGTTGGACTATCTCAAGGTTATAAAATCCACCAAATGGACGCCAAGAACGCGTTTCTCAACGGCAAGCTAAACAAATCTGTCTATCTGCGACCACCTCCTGGTCTCGATGTACCAAAGGGTTACTGTTTAAGACTGCAGAAGGCGATTTACAGTCTTAAACAGGCTCCTTGGGTGTGGTACGCTGAGCTCAATAATTTCTTTGAATCAATTCAATTCCAGCCTTCGCCCGCCAATCTGTCAACATCAAGACAACCTCGGCAAAAAAATAAAAAATAAAAATAAAAATAAATAAATAAATAAATAAATAAATAAAAATAAATACATACATATAATTCAATAAATCAATACAAAATTCACTCATTGAAGATTAAAATTAGATTCTGCCCAACATTTTGTAAATACATAACCATGTAGTAGATTTTCCTTAAAAACAAACGCGAAGACGCGCCTAGGAAATCCTGAATCAGACGCGTGTATTTAACTATAAATAGTTAACTTTTCTTTTGTTGTTTTCCCTTTTTTCCCTCATGGGATTTATTTTGTTTTCACCTTCAAATCACATCTTTTCTATTTTATTTTCTCGAAAATAAAACTTCATTCTTTACACAATCCATGTCTTTTCACCTCAGCAATCCCAGGCTGGGAATGCTTCGTTCACGTTTACGTCAATGACATGATCATAATAAGTCACGACGTTGATTGGTTTAAGAAACTCATATCAAAAACCTTTCACATGGAGGATCTCGGCGAGGCTCAGCATATTCTGGGCATCAAATTGACACGTGTATCACCCTGTCAAATTCTCCTCAACCAAGAGGCTTACACTCAATCCATACTTGACAAGTATAATATGAACAACTGTCAAACAACCTCCACTCCTATGGTCGCCAACACGCGACTAGTAAAATGCACAGACACGGAGCATGATTCCTTTCTACGACTTAAAGTTCACTATTGTGAAGCCATTGGTCTTCTCAACTACTTGTTGGTCTTGACACGACCAGACATTTCATTTGTCGTATCACAATTGTCACAGCACCTAGAACAACTGGGAATACTTCATTGGAAAGCAGTGGAACATTTACTGCAATACTTGGCAGGCACGAAGCATAACGGAATCCTTCTGGACGGTTCAGGTAGTTTGGAAGATGTTGAAATCTATACGGACACCGACTTTGCGAATTGCACCAACGATCGTCGATTGTATTCAGGTTATGTCACTCGTCTAGGCGGAAATTTACTCTCGTGGAGGTCGAAGAAGCAGCAAACCATCTCAACTTCGACTACCAAAGCCGAATGCAGAGCGCTGTTTGAAGGGGTTCAAGAGTCAGTATGGCTCAAGTACCTCTTCAGTAGTCTAGCAATTCCCTTCAATAAGAAAATCGAAATTTTTGTTGACAATCAAAGTGCTATTGCACTAGCAACAAATCCAATCTTCCAGCAACGGTCAAAAAATATTGCCATAATATATCACTGGCTTTGTGAGGTCCACGACACCGGCTTAATTCACATTAAATACATATCAACCAGCAATATGAAAGCAGATATGTGCACCAAGGCACTAGGAAGACAGAAAAATCACAAAATTATTACCGACCTGAAGATAACTTGGCAATGAGAGAGGGGGTATTGAGGCACAAATCAGCGCTGCGGAACTCAAACAACTAGGTCAAGAATAAGTAGAGGATAGAGTTAAACCTAACTGAAGATGTATATAGTTCAATCATGTTGTCATCATCGTACTACCATTCATCTTCATCTCATTTAACAAATTCCATCATTACTCATTCTCCAACAACTTGGTCTGCATGTATGCCTCCTTTAGTTTCTCTCATTGTCTGTTACACATCTCTCATCTATCTTACATTTGTCGACCATCAGGTGTGCCTCCACCTGCTTAAGTGTTTTGTTCTTCGTCTTACTCACAGCACAATTGTGCTTCATCAAAGGTTTGTATCTCGTTGTTTTATTCATTCATCTTCATCTCATTTAACAAATTCCATCATTACTCATTCTCCAACAACTCGGTCTGCAGGTGTGCCTCCACCTGCTTAAGTGTGTTGTTTGTCGTCTTACTCACAGCACAATTGTGCTTCATCAAAGGTGTGCCTCCACCTGCTTAAGTGTGTTGTTCGTCGTCTTACTCACAGCACAATTGTGCTTCATCAAAGGTGTACTTCGTCCATTAGGATCAAGATGGGAATGAGGTCTACCTCCACTTGAGTCAATTCGTGCTACTCCTGGATTTCCTTGCTCTAGATGAGTGATTATAGTGGCACTAGCTCTTGAGCAGTTTGGTTGACGTCAACAGTGAATTAAGGGAAAAAAATTCAATAGTGATCGGGACTTGCTGGTTCTTCTCGAGTCTGAGGATTGTTTAAGGTTTTAAGGATTGACAACATCAAGAACTCAGGATTCTGTCCGCAACCACCATCTTACCACCTTTTACATACCACTCCAATCCCACTGTGTCACTACCTCTTGCACCCAGAATCCCTACTCACCCCCTCCCCCTGGGCCAATGCCCCCACTCCCTGTCCCCCCAGGTCACCCAATAGTTGCAACTGATGCGACTATGAACAACATCATTGACCCAGAAGACGCGTCATCAACGCGCCCACCTGTCAGACCCAGCATCGCGCCGCCGTCCTTGGCCTTCCTTGCATACCTTGCCAGCTAAATTGGCAATCCTCAAAAGAAAGCACCCCATGGAGCAATAATCATTGACCCGGCTTCACTCGGGGCAATCCAATTGATGATGGACACGGAATCAACGCGTCTCAACCAGCTTGAACAATGAATGGAGCGGATGATGAAACTCACCGACACGTATGAAGCACGCTTTGCGGCTCTGGAAAACTCTTGAGCCCAGCCGTTGATAATGATTGCCCCCCCTCCAAAACAGTCATATGCCAGAGCCACAGGGGTTAATTCGGCCTTGAAACAACCGAGATCCGTTCCCCCCAAGCAGATTGCCCTACGTTCCCTCAGACCGGGCAAAGCAATCATCCATTCTGACCCCAAAGAGTTTGAAATCCAAGTGGTCCCTTGTGGGTTCCTGGTTCAATGAGCAAATGAGGTCCTCATGAAATTGGACGTGCAAGTTGAAGGCAAACAGGTAATAATCAGAGCGGCTTAGGTCCTCAAATCTGGTGACGTATGTTTCTTTTCAAAGAATAAATCTCACCAGAAGTGGCTCATGGAGAACAAGCACCGCTGGTCCAAGGAAGTCCACCAGCATTTGGAAGCCTCACCAAGCACATACTCAGTCATTGCTCACGGAATCCCAAAATCCCTAGATGTGTCTACCCCAATCACTATTGCAAAGCTCTCGGGCAAGAACAATTTTTCCAACAGTGATCTAATCCAGGTCAAATGGCTGGCCAATAACTCAGCAACCCCAAAACAAGCAGGCTCAATTGTTCTTGCCTTCAGCAACAAGGAAGCCGCCTCAAGAGTTGAAAAGACAGGGATCTTCCTGAATTATGATTATTGTTGCACCGCAAGATTCAAACCTAGACCTCCGCAATGCTTCAAATGTTTGAAGATGGGCCATTTTGGCCAATGGTGCCAAGAGAAAGCTTGATGCGGCAAATGTGGTGACAAGCATTTTACCAAGTATTGTCCTGAAGGGATAGGAGGTATCAAGTATTGCATCCTTTGTAAAGAAGGTTTGAAAATGAAAATTGATGGGATCAATTTGGTTGATCACACCCCTTGTAATATCACATGTCACTTCAAGAAGACATGGCTTGCTAAGAAACACTCTTTGCCTCAATGATTAATACAACCAACGTAACTCAAAACCTACCTTCTCCCTTTTCTCACTCCTCTTCTCCCCTCTACCCCCCCCCCCCCCCCCAATTTAAATGTATCTAGTGTACAAGCTACAGTTTCTCATCCAGGTGCAATGAATTCTTTTTCTGAATCATTTGCCCCTGCTGCCTGTCAAGACCTGAAAATTCTCCAGCTCAATTGTCATGTTTCAAAGGAAATCACACTAAGTGCTCTTTATCAATCATTGGATTTCTCCTTTTTATTACTTCAGGAACCATGGATTAACCCATTCACTCTCTCTCCCCCCCAAGCATTGCAATTGGAAAAGTTTCATAGCATTTGAACATCAACCCCAAAATTGGAATTAACGTCATCAAACATGCATTTATGACAAGCAAGATTTTCCATCAGCAAATATAAAGCAGCTAAGTGGCTGCAGCCAATTCCTTCTTGGCCTTGATATTCTCATTTCCACAACCAGCTCTATTAGACTGATTAATGTTTACAATACCCCTGGGACATTGCCGGCGGTGGACCTTCTTCAACAGTGGCTGAGGGTCAACACTTGCTGTTGAATCCCAACCGTCATTGGCATGGATGCCAATCTTCACCACCCTCACTGGAATCCTCCAGGGATCTTCTCCAACCATTGACTTTCCAGGGAACTCTTAGAAATTTGTGGTAGCGCCGGCTTCAGGATGTCATCCCCTAAGCATATCCCAATGTTTTATTCATCTAAGGGAAAGGGCTACACTATTGACCTTACTTGGACCAATTTTTTAGCCTCCAAACTGGTAGTCAACTCAAGGGTCCCTCTAGAGAACCACGGCTCAGATTATCAGCCAATCATCACCCGGTTGTGTCTCAAACATCAACCTCCCAAGAAGCAAAGGGCCGCCCCAGACTGGTCCAAGATTGATTCTCATTCTGTATGCCAAAAGTTTGATAGCTGTCAACATACTGGACTCTACTCCACTTATTGTGGCGTGTACAGTAAGGAATCAAAAGGTCTTACACTTTAAAAAGTGTAATGAAAAGATATAACTGTATCAATATTTACTTGAGTGTTATAAAAACACTAAGTAAAAAAAATAAACAGGTTATGACCCTGCTTCCAGACTTCTGTTAAGAGAAATAATTCCTCAGAAGGTCTAACCAGACTAGGACACGGTTCTTCCAATTAAATTAAGGGTTAAATTTGATTGGGACATATCTGAGGAGTTTTAACTATTTAAGATAGTTATAAGTAAAATAAGGCCAGTAATCCAAACTTACAGGAGAAGGTGAGCGCCTTTGTAGCTTATAATAAGTTATCTAATGTATGGGAAAAACTGATGGGGGAGGTTCTCTTCAATTTAGTGAAGGAAACCTCTCCTTAAATAATAAAAAATGATCTCACTGTTAAATCTTTTCAACAGCAGTGATCAGGGCAAGATCACCAAGGGGGAATGATCACCCTGTTCGTGATCGGGTGTGAAAACATTTTGTCATTGAAATGATACCATATATATTTCACATTTATTAAAATAATGTGATATATTTCAGTTTTTAATTTATGTATTTCACTAAGACATACATGTGAATAAATTTTCTAAGAGTTTGTACTTGAAAAATCGCTTGCCCTGAAGGATTATTAAGCTGAAATCACATGTATTAATTATATAATACATACTACATAAAGTATTTACTTAAGGGCATTAATAAAAAAAACCCGGTTTTTCCGCGTTTACACCCGGTTTTACGCAGCGGCGACGTCCAAATTGCTGCGCAGTACACCCGGTTTTCCGCATTTACACCCGGTTTTTTTATTTAATTTTTTGCGGGCGGATTTTCATTATTTTTCAAAATTTTAAAGTTGCTAAAAATACTTCTTGGCGTGTAGAATTTTATGGTATTTTTTTTTTCCAAAAAAATTATGTGTTCTATTTTTTTTGGCCAATCCACCCGGTTTTTTGTCAATTTAATTTTTTGCGGGCGGATTTTCATTATTTTTCAAAGTTTTAAATTTATTTATCATACTTACAGGGGTGTCAAATTTTATGGTAATTTTTATTTTGCAAAAAAAACAAGTCTTCTATTTTGTTTGGCCAATCCACCCGGTTTTTTCATAAAAAAACCCCGGCACGGCTCAATTTTCAGGATTTCTCAAAATTTTAAATTTTGTTAAAACACTTTAAGGGGTGTAGAATTTAATGTGACAAACAGTTTATTTTTAACTTCACTGGCCTTTTTTTTAATCATTTTTGGACAGAATTTATTTCTAAACACCTTCACGCCTGTCTTTCAAGATATTTGGGGAGTTTTTAAATGGATTAATACACTTTAGAGGGTAAATGATTCATTGGAAACAAATACGGATTATAAAATTAACTTGTTATCAGATTTCATGACAAAGAAATGGAAATATAATGATACACAGCGGTATGGTACATTGTATGATGCTTTGGAGTGTTACATGTAAGATAATTATTACACATTACACATTGGTTCAGGAATGTAATTCAGGCGTATATTAACCATTTGTAAGCATTTTCTAGTTGTTATCAGTAGTGTTTATAACAATTTCTCTTTCTTATACTTATTATTTGTGTGCACATTCTTAGTCTGTACTAATGTCTCTTTGTTTTTTATTATTACATTTATTATTTATTAATAACTTATTACCTTGCAATTATGTCTCTTGCTTTTTATTTTATTTATTTATTTCATTCATTTCATTTATTCTATTTATTTTATTTTATTTTGTTTATGTTTATTTTACTTGTTTTACTTATTTATTTTATTTGTTTTAAATAGAATTTCGAATGAGGATGATTGGGGAGGTTGCACGCATCAAATGCCGCCCTCCATTATTTTATTTTATTTTGTTTTGTTTATTTTGCTTGTTTTACTTACTTATTTAATTTGTTTAAATAAAATATTGAATGAGTTGGGGAGGTTGCGCGCATCAAATGCCGCCCTCCATAATTTTTTTTTTATTTTGTTTTGTTTATTTTCCTTGTTTTAATTGTTTATTTTAATTGTTTTAAATAAAATATTGAATGAGGATGATTGGGGAGGTTGCGTTATTCATAAATCATTAACTTGCAATTATGTCTCTTGCTTTTAATTAATTTATTTAATTTATTCATTTCATTTATTCTATTTATTTAATTTTATATCATTTTATATCATTTTATGTTATATTATTTTGTTTATTTTCCTTGTTCTATTTATTTATTTTATTTGTTTTGGGGTCACACACATCAAATGCCGCCCTCCACGTGCTATTTGCTTAAAAATTGAAAATTAAAAAAAACCGGGTGTAAATGCGGAAAACCGGGTGCACCGCGCAGCCGCAGCTGCGCAGAAAACCGGGTGTAAACGCGGAAAAACCGGGTTTTTTTATTAATGCCCTTACTTAAATATAGTAGTAATCTTATAATATAGATTACTATGGGTTATGCTGGGATTTTCCAGGATTTTCATGGAACAAGCTATACCAATAAATGGTTAATTATCTATTTATTGCATGTTTGAAAATTGATTTTCCAAGGATTTTCATTAATTAAATTTCCTTTATTTTTGGTCAAAAATTGTCAGCTTGCTACTATGACAGAGCAACCTGTCACAAGTTTACCACAAAATTATTATAAAAAATATAGAATATCAAATAATATTTAGAATATTATTTGATATTCTGAATCTACACTAAATTTAACCTAGGGTACCTCACTCACAGGTACCCCTAATTCCTACTCCTTCACTATGTAAATTAGCAAAGAAGAATTAGCAAGTACCTTTTAAATAAAAAGTACTTGCCGTAATTAAATGCTTATATATATATTTACATATGCTTAAAACCCATTTCCAGTCACGGAAATGAGGTGTTGTGTAAATTGGGGAAGATAGTGTAAATACACCGTGTTTTACTCAAACCCCGCGTACCGCAGTCCGCAGAGCTTGAAGTTCAACCCGCGTGACTGAAAGCCCGCGCCAAAGTTGGGATACAAGCCCCCGCGCAAGCACTAAGCCCCTTACAGACTCCCAGCTTGGCACGCGGACTCCACAGTCACTCAGGTACACCCAAAACAGGAAAAACACGCCCCAGTGACCTCATTACATATGTTACATATGTAATAACGGTTACTGGGGATTAAATAATTAAATATACTAAAGTGTATTATTATTTATACATATAATTAAAATATACTGACTGAACAAACAGTACAAACAATACTGTGGCTTATTATAAAATACAAATAAGCCACTAGTATTAAATCTATAACAACCAGTACTGATGTACTACAGACTGTAAGACAATATAAATATGTAAATAATAATAAAAATACATTAATAAAATCAATTGGTGACGTGTATTCAAAGCAGGGGCTGCTGAAGCGTCACCAAGAAAGCAAAAATGGCCAAAATGTGGTCCTAAGATCCCACAAGTTGGCCAATAATAACTACAGGGTCCCCAGGGGGAACTCAAGACTATTTAAGGAGCTCTTCAACCGCCCAAAGAAGGCTCCTCATGCTTCCCAATACCCACTAACAACCTTACCCACTTCTTATTAGATATATACATCTTTATAACACAGTCTGGTAAGCTTCTTAGTAGTTATTCTTTAGCCCTGTCTTCCCCAACAACTTCACAGTGCCCATCAAGCTCCACCATCCATCCATCCAAGCGCTTCAAACTGTCCAGTTTCACCCAGAATATCCCCAAGATCCCTCTAGGTTTATTACTAGTAAGTAATAACCCTTTTCTTGAAGATATTCCCCCATTTCCATTCCTGGGATTAAACCACCCCTGTTCCAACAGGCCCCAGTGTTCCAGGTACCTAAATCCTCTGCATTTATTTGTAAGATACCTTAGAGGGATCTAAACCACCCCTGATTTATCAGGCCCCTCTGGTTTTTAATTATATTAAATTTATTTAATATAATTATTAATCTATTTTTCTCTCAATTTTTACGTCACAATTCCCCCATATCTTTTGGGAATTGTAACTTGTACCTTACCCAGAGTTTATATAACTCTTTCCATCTATCCTTGCACCACCTGTAGCTAGAAGGACTTGTCCTTGGCATCAGGGAGGCTGACAATTGGGGGTCTGGCCGGGAAATTTTCAAATTTATTTTTTGAAATAAAAAACCCGTAATTTTTTAATTTTTTTTTTAAAAAATATACATATAAAAAAACCAATAAAAATTATCACTTTTTATAAATCCTCATCCTATAAAAAAAATTCAAAAAAACTAACAAAAAAAAACTGTTTTTACTTTATCTTTTTTTTCAAAAAACCAACCCAACAAAAATAACAAAAAATTGTAAGTTTTTTTTATTTTTTTAAAAAATCAGTAATACAATTAATATACATACTAATAAAAATTTTAAAAAATATTACAGTATTAAAATACTTACAATTCCTCATTTTTTTCCATCTGCGGCGCGTACAGTGAATCTTCAAGAAAACACCACATTAATTCAACACTATCTTCGAATCCTTCGACTTAAAAAAGAAGAAGACATTCGAAATTACGTCCCCACTGACTGGGATCTTCTTACTGAAGAAGAAAGAATAATTCTCGCCGCTTATCACTCTCATCTGAGAGAGGAAAGAAACCTCGAAGCGGAAATAACTCTCCACAATTATCTACGAGGATTAAAATTGAAAAAAGAGAAAATAGCTAAAGAGAGATATCACGCGAGAAGTAAGCATTATCTTTTCTTTAAAAATCTATCCAACAATCACTCATCTACATACCTTTTTTTTAGTGGCATCCTTCGAAAATACAGCTCAAAAAGAAGCAGCTCCTACCGTCGACGAGGGAAACAACAACCCACCTAGTAAGTATTTATTACATATAAAATACATAATAAATATTAATCTAACATGGCTAAATCCACTAGGTCGACCAAGCCAGAGCTTCGAGGTCTCCTACCCAGTCCAACAAGAGCTCGCGGCGGCCAAGGAATTGCACCAGCGCGTCAAGAACTTGAACATGACAACTATAGCGCGCAAGGGTCCTGTCCCAGCCACGCCGGAGGCCACCCCAACTCCCCAAGAGCTCTCGACGACGCCCCAAGAGCTCCCACTTCCTCAAACGGAAGTGGAAACCCCCATGGACGTCGACGAGAGACCCCAAGAGTCGTTGGCAGCTACCCAGAAACCCCCTTCCACCCCGGAAATCCAGGTCCTCTCGAAAGAAGACCAGATCAGACACCGGGTGAAAGAGCACGTTTCCATTTGGAAACAGTGCCAAGTGTCCTTAAGACAGGGGCCTACAGAAGAGCTGAGAGCCTTTCTGACTACGGCGCAAGACAGTCAGAAAGCTCTCCAAAAACTCATTCCCAACGACGAGATAGAAGCATACGTGAAGGGCTGGAACCCCTGGGAGGAAAAGAAGATTCATTTCCCTGCGCCTCCAAAGAAACAGACCCTGAAGTTCAGAAAACACGAACAGGGAAAGAACAGGAGCTCTTCCTCCATCAACTTCGACGACCCAGTGAAGTGGAAGAAAGCTACAGACCTCCTTCTGATAGCTGCCAATCTGTACAAGAATATAGATTAGATTCTTCTGTAATACATTCTCTGTTTGATTCTATTGAAGCTCTTAATAAGAATTTAAATACTTTAGACATTAACAATGAAGCAAATTTAAAAATAATTGTTAATAAAATAGATACAAGCTTAGAAGAAATTAAAGACAACATTACTGCGCGCACCATGAGAGTTTTGCAAACATTGGACAAACCATTGCCCCTTGAGTTACCAGTACATCATAGTGAAATGTTGGTGGAACTTAACAAAACTAGTGAGAATCTTAGAGAAATAACAAAAGAAATCAACAAAAATACTAATGATACTTTAGATGTTCTTGAAGAAATGCAAACTTCCCAAGTTACAATGGCAGAATATGTTATTAATTCCCTCAAAAAGGATGAAACAAATAACAATAAATTAGAAGATTTGATCATGAATCTGAATAACAATTTTAATACAAAATTTGAGAAACTAGAAGAACAAGTGAACAACAAATTATCTATCCTTACTTCTGAAATTGAATCATTGAAATTAAAAGACAATGTAATTTCAAAATTAACAACTATCATCTCAGGTATAGAATCCTTGAAAGAGGAGAAAGTAAAACCCCAATACCACGAGCCTCAAGGACCCAGCAGCTCATACAGTGAAGAAGAAATGGTTAATCAAGCAACAAACAATTGGAATAAGTATGGTGACAAGGTACCTGACAGTAAACCCACCACGTATCTTGACAGAGATGAAGCTCCTCACATCAATATTAATTCTAATTATTATAACAACAGAGAGGAGAAGCAAAATAATCCTTATAAGAATCTCCAATACTTGAGTCCCAACATTGTCCCTCAAGAAAAACATAGCGCCCTCAATACCAATAGTGCCCAACCTAGGTATAACAATCCTTTTATGCAGAATAGACCTATGACCAAAGATACCAGAATGTCCACACCTTACAGAAACTCTGATATGACTGCTATACACAAACTTATGCCCCCCTTAAAAGATTGGCCCAAGTTTGATGGTAAAGGAGAATATGACCACATGAGTTTCATAGAATACATTGATCACATAGTAAGGACTTACCAAGCTGATGATGAAGTCATCACTTCAAGACTTACTGTACTCTTTGAAGGAATGGCTTCTACTTGGTTTATTACCAAAAGTAAAGCTGTAGGACACCAATCTTGGTCAGTGTGGAAAGAATTAATCAAAGCCCAGTTTGGCACCAGAATTTGGAAAAATGAAAAGCGCCAAGCCTTTGAAAAAGATTACTTTGATCCAACCACAGAAACAGCTTCTGAATGGTGTTTGAAACAAAGAAGAAGGATTGAATGTGTGTATGACAAAGTCTCAGATGAAGAAGCCAACAACAGATTACTGAGTCAATGTAAAGGGAATCTTGAGAGTATAATGAGATGTAGATTCCCCTCACTAGATGTAGACCTGACAGAATTCAGCAGTGTATTAAATGAAATGGTAGTCCTTAATGGATGGAACAAGAAGTACACCAGGAATAATATCCCTGAGAGAAAAGAGTTCCAAAAAGAATCCACAAAGGTTAACCCCACAACTGAAATACCCAAGAAAACTGCTACTCCTGAATGTTTCAAGTGTGGAGAAAAGGGTCATTGGAAAAATGAATGTACCAATACACGTAAAAGAGTAAATATGGTAGTAATGAACACCCCATCAGAAACTGAAGAAGATACCCATTCCCAGTTTGAAATAGTCATGAATGAACCAGCTGAAGAAGACTTGATGAGAATCTCAGTTATCCAAGCTGACATTGGGGATGAATTATCCATTAATGCTATACATGGTGACTCTAATTTACCACAAAGATGGGATCCCTCCATGAAGGTTGGCCATATATCTGACGCAAAGTTACTCACCAATAAACCTGAAGCTGGTATGAGTTACACCATGGGGAAAACTAGTTATACTACTGTCTTGTTTGATAACAAAGAAATAAGAGTCCTCCTTGACGTAGGAGCTTTCTGTTCTTGTGCCAGTAGTACCTTTCTAGATGAATGTTACCCCAGATGGAAAGATAACTTAATGCCCATGCCAAAAGCCAAGTTCAGTAGTTGCAACTCAGCCATGAAACCTATTGGAGTAGTATCCATACCTCTAATATTTCCTCACTCTAAAGGATCTCTTAGGTTATCTGTTGAATTTGTAGTGTTACAAGATGCAGTCTGTGATTACCTGATCCTAGGTAATGATGCTTTCTGTATGTATGGTATAGATATTTTCCAGAGTAAAGATAGATTCTACACTATTGGTGGTGATTGGAAAAGAAAATTCCAAATCTGCAACATTAACATCAAGATACCAGATGCCATTAACAATGTTGAAATCCAAGAAGATCTACTATCTTTCCAGAAAGAATACTTATCACAAGCTGCTGTCAGTGACATATTAAATGAGGAACAGAAGATGGATGTATTGAAAACTTGTTTTGAACATAAAGAAGCTTTCTGCACTACAGAAGAACCAATTGGTAACATCAAGGGCCATGACATGAAATTGGAACTTAATATTGACAAACCTTATCCCCCACAGTTGAGGAGACCACCCTACCCCTCCAGCCCCAAATCAAGAGAAGCTCTGGAAACACACATCAAAGAGCTACAAGAACTTAAAGTCCTGAGAAAAGTTGGACATAATGAACAGGTAGAAGTCACCACACCTGTAATAATTGCCTGGCATAATGAAAAGTCAAGAATGGTGGGAGATTTCCGTGCTCTGAATAACTACACCAGACCTGACTACTATCCTATTCCCAGGATAGACCATTCATTACACAACTTATCTAAGGCCAAGTATATCACCACTATGGATGTACTGAAAGGGTTCCATCAGATCCCCATAGCTCCTGAGAGTAGGAAATTCCTGAGGATTATATGTCACCTAGGGATTTTTGAATACCTCAGAATGCCTTTTGGCATAAAGAATGCGCCATCCCACTTCCAAAGAATGATGGACTCCATTTTTGGCTCATTCATTAGGCAAAACTGGATGATGGTATACATAGATGACATTATCATTTACTCTGATGACTGGGAAACTCACCTAGAAAAGATCAATATAGTACTCCAAACTGCCACACAAGCAGGGTTAAAAATGTCCATCAAAAAGTGTAACTTTGGATATGGAGAACTTAAAGCACTAGGAAGAGTAGTCTCAGGTCTTTCCCTGGCTATAGACCAGAACAAAGTGGCAGCAGTCTTAATGAAATCCATGCCTCAGAACAGAACAGAAATTATGTCCTTTCTAGGTTTCTGTAGTTATTACCGCCAACATGTCCCCAACTTTGCAAATGTAAGTAAAAGCCTCTACGCACTCTGTAATCATGATACAATATTTGAAATGACCTATGATAGAGTACAAAACTACGAAGAGTTAAAGAGACTCCTTACCACTGCACCAGTTTTAGCACAACCTGACTATACTAAACCATTTATACTGTATATTGATGCTTGTTTAGATGGTCTAGGAGCAGCCCTCCATCAGGAGTTCATAATAGAGGATAAACCTGCAGAGAAACCCATTCTATTTATCTCAAGACAAATCAAAAGTACTGAGAAGAAATATGGAGCAAGCCAAATGGAATGTTTAGCACTTGTTTGGGCTCTGGAAAAGTTACATTACTATCTTGAAGGATCTAACTTCCTAGTGGTAACTGACTGCACAGCTGTAAGAACCTTGATGAATATGAAGACCCCTAATAGACATATGCTTAGATGGCAAATTGCAATTCAACAGTATAGAGGACATATGACTATTATTCATAAGTCAGGAGCCAAGCACAAAAATGCAGATGGACTGAGTAGATGGGCCTTGCCTAATAACCCAGATAATCCTGCTTATGACCCAGAAGATGAAGACATATTTCCCATCCTGGGAATTCATGTGTGTGACCTAGATGATGCATTTTATGAATTAGTCCAGAATAGCTATGACAAGAACCCTGAGTTGTTAAAACTAGTAGACATACTTAGAAATGACAACAGCTCAACAGAACTAATAGCCAGTCTACCAGAAGAATTAGCCAAACATTATAAACTTGGAAAGTTCAGTCTCCTAGATGGCCTTCTATATTTCAGGAATAGGCATTCAAGTGTACTAGTGCTAAGTGACCCTTCCCAAATTGATAACATTCTGAAAGAATGCCATGATAATGTTAATTCTGGACACTTTTCTGAAGAAAGAACAGTAGAGAGAATTAAATATACAGCATGGTGGATCAATTGGAAAGAACAAGTACACAACTACATCAAATCTTGTGATGCGTGTCAGAAAGGCAATAAGCAAACTGGAAAAAGATTTGGCTTACTGCAGAAAATATCTGAACCAACTGACAAGTGGGAAATCATAAACATGGACTTTGTGACAGGCCTACCCCCAGGAGGATCCTTCTCATATAACTCAGTACTAGTAGTTGTAGACAGATTCTCCAAGAGAGCCAGGTTCATACCTAACCATAAAGATGATACTGCCATGGAGGTTGCCCTGTTGTTTTGGAATAGGATCATGGCTGATGTAGGTATACCCAAAATTATAATTAGTGATAGAGACCCCAAATTTACATCAGAATTTTGGAGGAACCTACATGACATGCTTGGTACTAAACTAGCTTTCTCCACAGCTTATCACCCTCAGACTGATGGGTTAGCAGAAAGAATGATACAAACTCTAGAAGACATGTTACGTAGATTCTGCTCCTTTGGATTTGAATTTAAGAATCATGATGGATACACTCATGATTGGGTTAGTCTACTACCAGCATTGGAAATTGCCTATAATAGTAGTAAACATTCCTCCACCAAAGAAGCTCCATATGTCTTGGAAAGAGGATGGATACCACGCATGCCCAAAGATACTTTGAATGATAAATTACCCCACCTGCATCCAACAGCACTAGATTTCAAGAAAATGTTAGATCTGACCCAACAACATGCTAAGAAATGCGTGGAAGAAGCAGTAGAATACAACAAAGGGAGATGGGATAAAAGCCACAAAGAACCTGAGTTTAAAATAGGAGATAAGGTCCTTTTATCCACTATTAACTTCAATAACTTGGGAGGTAGCAGGAAGCTAAAGCCCCCTTTTATAGGTCCCTTTACCATTAAACAACTTCATGGAAAAAATGCTGTGGAAGTCATACTGACAGAGGAACTATCCAGAAAACACCCAGTATTCCCAGTCAGTCTAGTAAAACAGTACCAATCCAGAACTGAAGATGAACCAGTCACTCAACAACCAGTTCCCCTGATGGAGGTCCCACCTTCTGGACAATTGAAAGTACATAAAATCCTGAAAGATAAAAAAGAGAGGATACAGGGAAAAGATACAAGACTTTATCTTGTCAGATATAAGAACCAATCAGCAGACAAAGATGAGTGGTTACCTGAAAATAATATCCCAGATGGAGCAATTCATCTGAGAAATTACAGGGCATCCAAGAGGTCCTCTTGAATTTTTTTCCTTAAATAACCTTATCTTTAGTTAGAAACTTACCTTTTTCCAGGAGACTTATCTTGGTGGTAGGGAATGTCAGCTTGCTACTATGACAGAGCAACCTGTCACAAGTTTACCACAAAATTATTATAAAAAATATAGAATATCAAATAATATTTAGAATATTATTTGATATTCTGAATCTACACTAAATTTAACCTAGGGTACCTCACTCACAGGTACCCCTAATTCCCACTCCTTCACTATGTAAATTAGCAAAGAAGAATTAGCAAGTACCTTTTAAATAAAAAGTACTTGCCGTAATTAAATGCTTATATATATATTTACATATGCTTAAAACCCATTTCCAGTCACGGAAATGAGGTGTTGTGTAAATTGGGGAAGATAGTGTAAATACACCGTGTTTTACTCAAACCCCGCGTACCGCAGTCCGCAGAGCTTGAAGTTCAACCCGCGTGACTGAAAGCCCGCGCCAAAGTTGGGATACAAGCCCCCGCGCAAGCACTAAGCCCCTTACAGACTCCCAGCTTGGCACGCGGACTCCACAGTCACTCAGGTACACCCAAAACAGGAAAAACACGCCCCAGTGACCTCATTACATATGTTACATATGTAATAACGGTTACTGGGGATTAAATAATTAAATATACTAAAGTGTATTATTATTTATACATATAATTAAAATATACTGACTGAACAAACAGTACAAACAATACTGTGGCTTATTATAAAATACAAATAAGCCACTAGTATTAAATCTATAACAACCAGTACTGATGTACTACAGACTGTAAGACAATATAAATATGTAAATAATAATAAAAATACATTAATAAAATCAATTGGTGACGTGTATTCAAAGCAGGGGCTGCTGAAGCGTCACCAAGAAAGCAAAAATGGCCAAAATGTGGTCCTAAGATCCCACAAGTTGGCCAATAATAACTACAGGGTCCCCAGGGGGAACTCAAGACTATTTAAGGAGCTCTTCAACCGCCCAAAGAAGGCTCCTCATGCTTCCCAATACCCACTAACAACCTTACCCACTTCTTATTAGATATATACATCTTTATAACACAGTCTGGTAAGCTTCTTAGTAGTTATTCTTTAGCCCTGTCTTCCCCAACAACTTCACAGTGCCCATCAAGCTCCACCATCCATCCATCCAAGCGCTTCAAACTGTCCAGTTTCACCCAGAATATCCCCAAGATCCCTCTAGGTTTATTACTAGTAAGTAATAACCCTTTTCTTGAAGATATTCCCCCATTTCCATTCCTGGGATTAAACCACCCCTGTTCCAACAGGCCCCAGTGTTCCAGGTACCTAAATCCTCTGCATTTATTTGTAAGATACCTTAGAGGGATCTAAACCACCCCTGATTTATCAGGCCCCTCTGGTTTTTAATTATATTAAATTTATTTAATATAATTATTAATCTATTTTTCTCTCAATTTTTACGTCACAATTCCCCCATATCTTTTGGGAATTGTAACTTGTACCTTACCCAGAGTTTATATAACTCTTTACATCTATTCTTGCACCACCTGTAGCTAGAAGGACTTGTCCTTGGCATCAGGGAGGCTGACAAAAATAGATCTAATGTTACATAAGTTTATTAACATCTTCTGATATTGGTGATGAGTGTGACTTGAAAACAGAGCCTTCTGTACAAGTCAGATACTCACACGCCTGTTCTTAACTGTTAGGCTATTATACAATTTGTTAGAATGGTTAAGTCTAATTCCTGTTATGATCAGAATATCAAGTTAATAATAATAAATAATAAAAATAAATAAAGAATAATAATTATTTATTCAAGCTTGCAGTTTCAAGTATTACATGTTAAATGCTACATGTAATATCTTGGTGGCTGACAATAGCCTTGCTGACAACCGGCCTGATCTGCTCAACTGCTCCATTGATCAGCAAATCCAATGTATCACGAACAGCCTCCAATTCACTCAAGAAAGCTTTGGCTGCCTTATTCAGGACAACAATAGCAAATCCAAGTCATGGTGGTGTTGTTGCACCCTTGACCCAATTTTAAAAACAAGGAATAGGGCTCGTAGGTGGTTCATTTTGACGGGCAGCAGTGAAGCTGCTGATTGTTACAGGGCATGGAATACATACTTCTGAGAAACCATCAAGACCTTGAAGAAGAAAGCTTGGTGGTGCCAACAAGAATACTCTTCTGATCAAGCCATATTCAAAGTGTTCTGCTTCACCAAGAAATCAGTCACCCGGGCAATCCTCCCTCTGCACGGTCCAGATGGATCTATTACCGCTGATAAACCCAAACAAGCTGAGTTGCTATTTAATGGAACCTCACACATTGAGGCGCCTATTGACCTATCTGATGTACCTCCGAGACCTCTCTCCATGATTGTTTGCTACCCTTCTATTAGCTCTGCCAAGATTTTAGCCGGGATTGCCAAAATTGCACCCAAGAGGGCCCCTGGTATTGACGGAGTTGCAAACAAAATCATCAAATTGGGAGCTAATTCCCTCACCCCTTTTCTAGTTGACACTTTCAAATCATCTTTTGCAGCTAATTTCTTCCCTACCAAGTGGAAGTGCGCTGTTACAGTGATTATCCCCAAGGTAGGGAAAGGTGATTATACTGATCCTAATGCTTACCGCCCCATTGCACTCCTGAGTGGTTTGGGTAAAGTATTTGAGTTAATCCTAGCACACAGGTTATTGGAATGGGCAGAGAAAAATAATCTTTTGGCTGATGGGCACCTTGGGGGTCATAAAGAAGCCGGGACCAACAATGCCCACATTCTCCTTGACTTGTGGATTTGCAAGAAATGGGATGATAGGAAATATTTTGCGGGAATCTTCTTGGATTTTAAATCCGCTTACCCCTCTGTACACCCCTGTAGGCTGATCCATTATTTAGAAAATTTACAGTGCCCCACATATCTGGTTGGCATCATCAGGTCTTTCCTTGATTGGCTTAAGACAACTATCAGAATGGATGACTTCACATCCTCCCCGTTTGAAATAGAGATTGGTCTCCCTCAGGGATCACCTCTTTCTGTAATCTTATATATCCTATATAACAACCCCCTACTGATTAAATCTTTTGACATGAAGGCAGACAAGGTTTCCATAGGATACGTGGACGATGTGGTGAATCTTGTGGTGGCCCCCTCCATTGAAGAGACTGTTTGAAAACTGGAAACTCATGGTTCTCAATCCCTCTTATGGGGATCCAAGTTTGGGGAAATCTTTGACAAGAAGAAAGTGCAATTCATATGGTTGAACAGGCAAAACTTTCCTTGCACTCCCTTTCAATTTGGGGACCAACTCTTATCCCCCTGCAAGGAGGTTAAGTGCCTGGGTCTGATTCTTGAAAACAAGCTAACATTCTCCGCCATGTTTTCCTTGCTAGAATGCAAGGTTGCTGCTACATTCAAACAGCTACAACCTCTGGGCAACTCACAATGAGGTCTGAAAGAAAGGGACCGGGTTTGACTAATGAACACCGTGCTTCTGCCATGTGTTGCATATGGGGCCCCGGTCTGGGTGATTTCCAATACTATCAAAATGCTTGGCAAACAAGACTAACAACCTGGCTGCTATTTACACCCTAGGCACTTTCCGATCAACACCAATCAAGTGGCATTTGGGACGCTCCGTGGTGAATGACGCTGCTGCGGTATTTCCAGCCTCCAGCATTGGTTTCTTTTCCAGAAAACTCATCAGACAGAGTTTGGATGCCAAAACTCAAGACACAATTGCGGCACAAGGATTTCATCAGGCACCATGGCTTGGCCAATTATTGCCTGTCACCTCCAATACCCTAGATCAGATCCGCCTGTCGTCCCCTGAACGTATCAACATAATCTATGGCCTGCATTGGAGCATTCGCCCCTCTTCCCCAACCTTCCATCACATGAACTTGAAAAAAGCTGAGGCGGTAACGGCCACTAACAATCTTGTTCTCAATATGACTCTACTATAATATACACTGATGGCTCCTTTGATTCTGCTAAAGGAGGTGCTGGGGCTGCAATTTGCCCCAAGAAAGACCTAGCTTTATCAATGGCGCTAGGAATCAACCCCCTTTTCTCCAACCACAAATGCAAGACCGTTGGCCTCCTTCTTGCCTTTCTGATCCTGGGCAAACTCAATCCTAAACGTCGCATATCCAAGGTCTTCATATTGAGGGACAACAAAGGAGTCCTGAAACGTTTAGGCAATTGCCATGCGGCCAAACCGGGGCAGTATCTGTTCCGTGAAATTTGGGATCTATGGATCTCCCTCCCAACTGACTTATCCCTCAATTTTGTTTGGTGCCAAGGCCACGGTGGTATTGGGGGCAATGAGGCCGCTGACCTCCTAGCCAAGGAAGCTAACCTGTGAAATCCAACTCCTGATTGACTACTCCGGGCTAGTGCCTCTAAAACGATTACGTTGTTCTGACGGTCCTTACAGTCCCCATCCTCCGCCAATTTGGTGGCTTGAATCTCTCCCCTTCCTATTGCCCACTTGGCAATCATCAACCAACTTCCAACTGGCCATTCCCCCTCAATCAACAACTTTTCAAAATCAACCGCCGCATGGACCCATTGTGCCCCCATTGTACCGCTTGGGAAACCTCAATACACTTTTTCAATTCCTGCCCCCAGTACAAAACCCTCCGGAAAACTCTTATACAATGTGCTTGTACAGCCAAAATATGTGTTGACTCAAACTTTCCCCATCTTCTCTTAAGTCTACCCAAGGCCCCTTTGTTGTTGAATTCATCAAAGGTAGTGGTTGCTTTCCTTATTTGAATTAAAATCCCAGGATGATACTGTCTTGAAATTTTACCAATACTTTGTTCCTCATTTTACCATCCTCTTGGTGTTCCTTTCTCCCTGTTCCTTTTCTTGTCTTTTTTCTCTTCTATCTTCCTTTCCTCTCATGTTTCTCATTACCGCATCCTTTCTTAGTAGATTTTTGGTCTTTTACCCAATGCTTGTATATGACAGTTACTTAGGTGCTGTCTGATAGTCTACATTCATAGTGTGCAATGCTAATAGCAAAATTACACTTTAAAAAAAAAACCCCCATCAAGACCTTTACTCATCAAATATTATGTAATATTGTTATTTCCTTTCCTCATGTCAGAAACCTTATTTACATAACTACATACTACCCAATACTCCATAAGTTGTAGACTATAAATAATGTAGCCGCGACTGGATGTATGAGTTCTTCATCTCTTTGGACTCGCACATTCCAGCCGCGGAACAAATATTCATTGTTCCATTCCTTCACAGGTCTGTTTCTTCTTCTTTCTTTCTTTCACTATTTTTATGAAATATCATCTCTTTGGACTCGTACATTCCAGCCGCGGAACAAATATTCATTGTTCCATTACTTCACAGATTTCACAGTTGGGTATGCGCACTTGAACTCAAGTCTGCAATACATATTGCATATTTTATGCATATTACACATAACGCCCTGTCCTCTGAAGCGGTTCAGGATTAATTAGCCAACAAGATTGGTAGATCAGGAATCACAATTTGCTTTCACTACTTTTTAATTACCAAATCATGGCGACCTGATCACATAGATCGGGAGGTTATCCAATGTAACCCTGTTGTCCACTCAACTGTTTGTAAAGTTACACATAGGCATGGAGGGACGAACAATATATAAGGGTGGTGCGTGTGATTTAGCATATCATTATGAATGTTTTATTTGAGATACAAGAATGGAAAGACAGAGCTGTATATGCAATCAGGTTTTGGTATGAGTCAGAAGATGGTTGATTCGATTGAACCTGTTGGGATATATTTTAACATGCATGTAATGTGTGTAATGAATGATTGGGAATCATGGATTATTCGTGGTAATTTGTGAAGAGATCGCTGATCAATGGTATGCTTGGATAACTGAGACATGATGAAATTCGAGACACGAGGGAGAGGGAAAAGTATGATGATTATTGTTTTTCTATTTCGGCTGACTGTTGAGTAGCTTAGTTCATCTGAAAGAACCTATCGATGAATGCGAACCAAGCTGCGGCCGCAAGTGCTGGCTTGGTTGCCTTCTCATTCCGCCTTCAAACCAAACACTACCTTGGACAGGTCTGCATTGTTCCCTGAAACTATCTGCACTCTCTGATTCATTCCCTACTCGACTACCAACAGGAGGTTCAACAACACTGTCATGCTGATCGTTGCGAGTCTGATGTTCACTGTGGCTGTAAATTGATATACTTTCACGCTCCCAATCATCTATTCGAGCATCTGTAGGAACGATCTTCCGCTTAATCTTGAATTCGCTTGGAGTTGGTGTTCGCGGCGAAAGCCTGGAGTTGAGTGCCACAGACATCGTTTCGTCACTCCAGCCAGGTCGATAGCTTGGTTGGACCACCGGTCCATCCAATTGATGTAGCCTGATGTCGGATGTCGCCAACTCATTTCCAAATTGTTTAGTCTTTCGTTGTCGTTTGTTCCGTTGCCAAAGTCTCCAGCTCAGAAGGAAGAAAGCACTGAGCGTGACCGATAACAGTATGATAGCTAGCACAATCAGCGAAGCGGGAATTCCCTTAGATGCGGAGCCATTTTCTGTGCTAGCGGCGAGGAGGTCTTGTAGGCAGACTCCCCAATCTGCAACCAATTTGTGTCCTGTTGCTTGCACACGCGCTAGCACGACACTTGCCCTCCTGAAGTATGTCTCCCGCCTTGCAGCTGAGACAGTCGCCAGGTCCGACTCCGCTGCACGTCTCACAGGAGGATTCACAAGGCGAGCAGCGACCTCCCGCACTGACATCGGAAAACTTTCCTTTCGGGCAGGCCATGGCGCATGTTTGAGTGCCGGGATCGAAGGCGGGTCTAGTTTTCGGGCAGCTTTCGCAAGCTGTCGGTGATTGAGTGCAGCTCCCGCATGACGACGAGCAAGGTAGGCAGACGTTGACTCCTCTAGGTGCTCGTGGCGTATCGTTAGCTGTCACACTGGCGAAGGTACCGGCCGGGCATGCATCCATGCATGTCCCTGAGACGAGGAACATATTTGGAGATGCACAAGTGATACACTGAGGATGGCCCCCATCTTGCGATATGTTGCAAGTCGAACACCCGGTTGGGCAGGCCAAGCAGTGACCATGTGTATCATCGTAAGTACCGTTCGGACATACACCTACGCACTGACCCGTCGATCCTCCAGGCCGATCTGGCAGAAGAAGAGCACCTTCAACGCATGCCGAACATACTGGACCACTACTACTAGTCGATTCGGGGTGGAGTAAAGAGAATCCAGGAATCGCAGCGGCCGAGCAAAGACGTGGGGCAGGATCGCAGATTCCTTTGCTTTGATTGAAGAGGAATAGACTCCCGGATGGGGAGGAACACACACCCGTGCTAGAATCAATATCAACACAAGAGGCTCCGAGGGTGTTATTCCCGATGCGGCCGGTGGATAGAAGAGCCTTGGGTGAAGGACATTGGGTGCAGGAATTTGCTGAAGCTCCAAAGCAATTTTCACAGCTAGGGTCACACTTCCCGCAGGTGGAATTCTGAGAATTGAAGAAACCATCGCTGCAAGAAGTGGGCGTAGCGCCATTCAAGTTGAGCTTCGAAGGTAAACAAATTGTCGATTCGTTACTTGAGAGCTGGAATCCTTGAATGCACGACTGGCAGATGCCAGAAGGACCGGTACAAGATTCGCAAGCAGGGCCACAAGCTGCTTGTCAACAGCGGAAAAGTTAGCGTTTGGGACGTCTCTCAAGCCAAAAACGATTGACCAGAAAGACACAAGAACCTCACCGACGCATTCCCCACGCGAGAGTCAAGAAAAAAGCCAGCCATGCAGCTGGCACATAGTGTTCCGTTTGATGTAGTCCATCCAGTAGAGCAAAGACAGTTTGTGGCACCCGTACATATACCGTTCAAGCAGTTACATCCTGTGAGTTGAGTGGAAGATATTGTTGATGTTGGACTCGATTAGAAAAGAGGTCTATTGTACTTTTAGATAAAGGCAGAGGACCTTGACGTACTGTTTTGAGAAATAGACAATGGGTTCTGTGTCTTGTTCACATTCAGAATGAGCGAGATACAGGTTCCTGTGCCAGTTGTGCCGTCATCGCAGGTACTGCCTGATGACTTATCGCAGTCGGGACATCGTTGACAGTCGGGTCCAAAGTATCCATTCGCACATGAATCTGAAAGACTCGGAAGTCAAATCAAGAATAAAAGCTGCATTAACCTAAGTGGAATGAAGATCAGCACAATCACAAGGGGATACTCACCACAGCGTGGGCCTGTATACCCCACCGTGCACTCGCATGTAGATGTAGACCGACGGCAATGTCCGCCGGATCCGCAACCACCAGGGCAATTGTTGGGCTCGATTGACATGAACTCAAGACCCTTAAGGCTCCACTGCTTGACGTTGGGGCAGCTATCGTGAGCGACAACCTGGACAGCTCCGTTGATCCCAAAAGCTGCCTGATAACCGTTTGCTAGCAAAAAGGAAGCCACAGGCGCACTGGGGCTACTTGCTTGTTCTTCGATCAGCTGTGGCTGATCCTGATAAGTTGGACGAGGGTAGGCAATCATAGGCGACAGTTGAGTAACGAATAGGCCGGCTTGCTGATCGATTGCAAAGCCCGGATTAGCGCGGACACGAGTGACATCGCGAAAGCGTGGGTAGTTCCCCGGTGTGAGGAACGCGGCAGTGAGAGAATCGTCGAACACGGCACCGGATAGCTGGCTCACGGAACCGTTGAGACAGGCCTCTGGTGTGCAGAGGGAAGTAATAGTGGAACTGAGCACTCCTGAAGTGATCAGGACTCCCAGAAACGCGAAAAGTTCAAGTGATATCTTCTTGCCAATGAATTCCGACATTCGTTCAGCTGATACACGTTTGCAGAAGTCAACGAAGAGGTGGCAAGGACTGGACGAGTGAGCTCTGTGGCCGGCGAGGAGCTTGACTCGATTGCAATAAAACACAATGGGCTATGCAAGCGGAATTATTAGGTGAGGTGAGGTGAGTGTCGAGAAAGTGTATCCTTGGTAGGAAAGACAGCAGCTAGTTTCCAGTTCAGATGAGAGGATGAAGGTGAAGATGAAGTAATAAGCAGAAATATGCGTGATAGGTTGTGGTGTTGGTTGGATGATAATCGATGAACTTGAATCTACGCTCACTTCCAAGTTCAGAAAGCTTGGGATATTTGAGTGCTCTGTCCGATCACTGGTTTGTAGGAATGGGACACGACAAAGCCAGGCGAAGACTGTTAGAGGAAAGAAAGCACGGAGCCAAAGCCTAAACTTGAGCTATCTGCTGAGCCGATAAAACTTGCGCACCTTAGCTTTAAGTTCAGTCGGCGGAGTAGCCTGAGGGTTAGACACAACGGCGACTGAGACCTTTAATTTCACAACTCCCCCCATGAGATAACTGAGCCATGAGCACCAATACATCCAGCGGAAAGCTGGAGTCCAGCAGGATGTGGATAAACTGAAGGGGAATACCAGCCGGGTCAACCTGCTCAGTATCCCCAGCACCTCACTGGCAGGTATCTATGCACCGCGGGATACTGTATCTATGTGACACGATTATTTTTTCCTTGACAGTGTTGAGGAAGTGTATTTTATCTATTTATGTACCTAAATGTATATTTCAAAAGAATCAGAAATGCTGACAATATGCTTCCTCCATCAATCTGTCCCTTTCAATGAAGGAAAGCAAAGCAAGTTGATCAGCTTTGTTGCTAAACCTAAGCAAAACCGAGGCTATTGGTGTATACGCAGAAGAATGATGAAAGGGCGCTTACATATCGGATACATCCGCCGTAGGCATCACCTACAACATGGCCGCTAAATAGAAGATTGAATATGAATACATGTGTATTGACAAGGTAATCAGAGCAAGGAAATTTGCAAGTCCGACGGGCAGGTCTCTTTGATTCACCAGTTTGGATAAATTCCAAATCATCTTGCCCACTCAGTCAAGAGTATGTAAATATGTATGATCTGGAACTCGTGTTGGTACGAGCTTGTAAAACTCATAGAATACGCCATGAGCAAGAACGGCGAAGGGCGGAGGCTCTCAGAGTAAATTTGGGAACCCAAAACCACAAAGGTACACATATTGAAAATATAGCTTGGGCCATTTGCACCTGTCTCATGCTCATGAATTGATGCCGGTATAAAATATAAATGGTTGAATGCGGTTGTGTGAACCCCCCTTTGAGGGGTTTCACAAAACGTATCACAAGACTCAAAGCAAGAAGTTATCTAGGTTCTGGTTTCTCTTCCTCACCGGTTTGGAGAGCCGGAACCAGCTAACCGTACATCGGGACACTGCAGAGTGCCCGTTTGTTTTCTCACAACAACAAGGGCCGGCGGCAAATTCTGTGCCTGCGCCCAGAGTGCGCCACTACTGTGCACAAATAACCGATCTTCAGGCCGATACAGTTGCTGAAACATTTCATCGGAGGATCCCACAGGGTGAACATGAAGTTCCAAACCTTTTTTCCGGCCGTACCTTATCTTCGTTTCTTCCTTGAAATTTTATGTCGGTGACTATCACCCAAGGCTCAGTAAAATCCACTCGACCAGCGTCCTAGCTCTTACAAGCCCTATCCCTCGTTCCGGACAGCATGTCCGTGTGGTTTTATCGATGCCTCATTGCCCTGCTCGTCCAAATGGTTCTCCTTGCGTTGGTCGCCGTTTCGATTCCAGTTGAACGTCCTCCACGTATGAGCTCTTCTCAAGCTCCGGCGTATCGCTATATGTCCGGGACTGGTTGTGATTTCAGTGATCGCCATCCTGCCAACAAACAAAACCTCGACCGTGAAGTTACGAACCTGAAGAAGACGCCTGAAGCAGAACGCGCCAGGATTCTAGGCCAATCGAAAAAGCCCGACGTCCCACCCACGCCGAAAAAATGGTTATAGTAGACTTTGGGAGTGTATCCTCAGGTTTCTCCGCAGAAAAAAAGAACCCCTCCTATCGATGGCATTTTGCGAAAGACTGGGTCTAGCGGGCCACTAATTATGACTGGAATCTCTGTAGGGCTACTAGGCACCTGGTTGTTGTGCATATCCGATAGATTGGCAGAGATCGTTCGGATTGCCGCGTAGTTGATGATTGCCTTGGGATCTTCAGTTTCATTGGTTTACATATTTACTTGATTAACTACACCACGGGAGCAGTCCAACGTTGCGTCAACAAAGGGTCTATTACCATATAGTGAGATACACATACTTTGTTAGTTCTCCGCAGCAGTCCTAAACCTATCTATCACTACTTAGTTTGTTTCCTCCTGCTTGTACGGTTCTCTAACCAAAGTTATCTTCAACATATCATTTCTGATCACTCCTTGTTTGGTACAACCTCACAGGCCCGTTTCTATCTTCCGCTTTATCTCTGACATGTCTTTCATACCTGGTCTCTTTCTCTCTTCTCAGGTTTGCCTTGTGTCTGTCACCGCCGTGCCCGCTTGCTTGTGTCCTGACTCAGTTCAAATCATCAAAGACTTTTGTCTTATAGGGTGGAGGCACACCTGGGAGACAAGTGAAGAGGGTGAAATGAGTTGTTGATGATGATTGATAACAATGTGAGATGAATGAGGAAAAACCAGACTTGATAACAGTGAGACCAAGCAACAAATGCAAGCTGGTCTGATGAGGTTGTAAGAATAAAGCCAACCCAGACTCGCAGCTAGGCCCTCCAAGCAAGCTGCTGAGATTAGACCCAGCTGCAAGAAGAGGTAAGCCCGCTTGCAGTTTAGACCTAAACCCTAACCCAGAACTCATGAGACAACGCTGACACTTTGTATTGGTTGACTCAAGAAGACACAGGGGAAAACAGATCCAGTCAAGCCAAAATCCTTAGCAGAACAACTCGGACTCAGAACCCCATCCGCACTCCTAGAAAGGATCTCGTCAAGCATAACCAACGGTAAGCTAGAAGAGATCTAAGAGAATGTGCCTGGGCAAGAAATAACTGAGATATATCTCTCATGTAGATAGAGAGGTCATTGACTCGTATAGAAACTTAAAGCTCAAGCTAATACGTTAGGAAACAGCACCAACGTAAGCACAGCTTGTAGACTAGTACATCAGAAGGAGATTAGCAACAGCGTGCTAATAAACAACATGTCATTGTTACCAGACTGTTGCGATATCAGACTGTACAGAAGCTGTTGTGTAAGGAATGTTAAGACTCATTGACAAGGCACAAGTAAGATCATGTTGTCTCAATGCAACAGGGTTACTTGATGCTAATTTTTCTCTTTATAGTTTCTTCTTCCTCTCTACGTTTTTTTCTCTCAAATCCTACAAACTCATCTCTAGATAAAAATCAGAAAAGAAAATTCACAACAAAGTTTCACTATCCTTGCTCTGCTTCTAGGTAATAACTCATCATTACTAAGTTTGTATTTCTTCCTTTTTCCTCATGATACATGTTCTAATGAAGAAATCAAAACCTTCTAGTTATTCCAATTCTTTTAGAGGTGAGGTGGAGGCACACCTGAGAAATGAAACAAAAGAGTGAGACTGATAAATGAGAACTAATAAGGGAAAATACAATGCATACCTGGGAGACAAGTGAAGAGGGTGAAATGAGTTGTTGATGATGATTGATAACAATGTGAGATGAATAAGGAACAACAAAGAGAAATGAAGTTGAACTAAATACATGTACATTGTTTTGATTATCATGATCTAATTGCAAACCTAAACTTGTGTCCGCAGCATGAGAGTTTAGCCCCTACAATAAGGTCTTCAATACCACTGTTGCAAAAACCTCTTCTCAACATTTGGGCCCTGGCAGGCCAACACTCATGCATGAAAGAGGTTACCCGGTAAAGACGTGGGGCCTTCTTCTGGCCGCAGAACAGCCGGCA
The DNA here is from genome assembly GCA_007896445.1 of Puccinia hordei. Classification (NCBI taxonomy): domain Eukaryota; kingdom Fungi; phylum Basidiomycota; class Pucciniomycetes; order Pucciniales; family Pucciniaceae; genus Puccinia; species Puccinia hordei. The sequence continues at coordinate 3,713 of RDRW01000167.1, read as the reverse complement.
TTTCTGTATTTTCAAATTTGTCTCTTGGGTTTCTCACTGGACTGAATCTTGGCCATTGCGGGGCCTCTTCCAGCTGAGCAGGTGACAGCAGTTTGCAATTTAGTTCCACTGGCAATTTTATTGCCGCGGTAGGTCAATTATTTTGTTTATTCATTTTTGTGGTTATGACTCATAGGCAGCAAAGATAATTCATGAAATGGTTGTATTACACTCATCAGGGAGGATTTTAAACCATAAAACGGTGATATATTAATACACCGTCAGGCAGTTGATGATAGATAGAGAAATACAGAAAGAGAAAAAAAGAGAAGGTAATAGTATCTCAAGAAGAAGAGAAGAGTTGAAAAGGGTTTGGATCAAACCAGTAGAATACCACTAGGTGCTAATGTTCAGGCGTTGATAAATTCACACCAAAGGCAAACACCAACACCCACCCGCACACCAATTTTTTTTGCATGCGGGGCCTACACACCAAAATATAAATTGGCATGTAGGGTCTACATGCCAATTGTTTTTGGCTGTAGGCCCCGCACACAAAATGTTTGTGGTGTGCAGGTCCCACATGACAATTTTTTGGCGTGTGGGAAACCTTGTCAGCTGGGAGGAGTTAATCTTGTCAGCTGGGAGGATTTAACCTTGTCAGCTGGGAGGATTTCCTCCTGGCTGATGAGGTTGTATAAACTTGTCAGCTGGGAGAAGTCCATCCTGGCTGAAAAGGTTGTATAACCTTGTCAGCTGGGAGGAGTTCCTCCTGGCTGAAGAGGTTGTATAACCTTGTCAGCCGGGAGGAAATCCTCCTGGCCAATAAGATTTCCCTTACACCACAAAAATTTGGCATGTGGGGCCTACAGCCAAAAATTGGCGTGTAGACACTACACACCAATTTGGGGCGTTGATAAACACACGCCAACGCCAACCCGTACACCAATGTTTTTTGGTGTGCGGGGCCTACATGCCATTTTTTTTTGGCGTGTAGGGTCTACACGCCAAAAAAAAAGGGCAGGGATGTGGGAGTGCACAACAATTTTTGGCATGCGGGTCTCACACACCCTGTTTTTTTGGCGTGCGGGTCCCACACAGCAATTGTTTGGCGTGTGGGACTTGCTCACGTCATTGAACCGTTGGACCGGTTTGACTTGAGCACGTCCGGCCAGGAGGATTTCCTCCTGGCTGACGAGGTTTGTATAACACTTGTCAGCCAGGAGGAAGTCCTCCGGCCGGCGAGGTTGTATAGCCTCGCCTGCCGGGAGGACTTCCTCCTGGCGGCGAGGTTGTATATCCTTGCCGGCCGGGAGGACTTCCTCCTGGCCAACGAGGTTGTATATCCTTGCCGGCGGGAGGACTTCCTCCTGGCCAATGAGGTTGTATAGCCTTGCCAGCTGGGAGGACTTCCTCCTGGCCAACGAGGTTGTATAACCTTGTCAGCCAGGAGGAAATCCTCCTGGCCAACGAGGGCTATACAACCTTGTCAGCCAGGAGGAAGTCCTCCCAGCCGGCAAGGCTATACAACCTTGTTGGCAGGAGGAAGTCCTCCGGCCGGCGAGGCAATACAACCTCTTTGGCCAGGAGGAACTCCTCCTGGCCGACGAGGTTGTATAACCTCGCCGGCGGGAGGAACTCCTCCTGGCTGACAAGGTTATACAACCTCATCAGCCAGGAGGAAATTCTCCTGGCCGGACGTGCTCACGTCATCAAAACGGTCCAACGGTTCGATGACGTGAGCAAGTCCCACACGCAAACAATGGCGTGTGGGACCCGCACGCCAATTGTTTTGGCGTGCGGGGCCTTCACGCCAAAAAAAGGGGTACGTGAGACCCGCACGCCAAAAATTGGTGTGGGCTCCCACACGCCCTTTTTTTGGCGTGTAGACCCTACACGCCAAAAAAAAATGGCGTGTAGGCCCTGCACGCCAAAAAAAATTGGTGTGCAATTATCAACACCCCACAATTTGGTTTGGCGTGTTGTAGGCCCCGCACGCCAAGAAAAATTGGTGTGCGGGTGGGTGTTGGCGTTTGCCACTTTGGCAACGGTGGGCCAGCTACGCTAACAGTCGCTGTAGCATAGTGTAATGTTAGCTTTTTTTAGCTACGCTAAACACAAAGTTACTGTTAGCTGAAGATTCTTCAGCTAACGCTTAAAACATTTTTATTGAACAAAAAAAAAGGGGGTAGTGTAGCGTAGTGCCATTGAAAAAAAACAAGCTAACACTACAGAATTGTCTGTTAGCTGATTTTAGCAGTGTGTTAGCTGGAACAAATGCTACACTAACTGTTAGTGTAGCACTCTTTCCAGCTACGCTAACTTTTAGTGTAGCACTCTTTTCAGCTCCGCTACTGTTAGTGTAGCGCTCTTCTCAGCTACACTAACTGTTAGTGTAGCGCTCTTTCTCAGCTACCACTAACTGTTAGTGTAGCGCTCTTCTCAGCTACACTAACTGTTAGTGTAGCGCTCTTCTCAGCTACACTAACTGTAGCGTAGCACTCTTTCTCAGCTACGCTAACTGTTGCGGAGCACCCTTTTGTGGTGAGCTAACTATGAGTTTAAACCCTATGCTAACTGCTGTGTAGTTTATAACCAAAAAAAAAAAGGGAAAAAAAAATACTAGTTGAGAAAAGTGTGGACCAGCTTTGACCTGAGACAGGGGAATTTATCACTCCTGCTATACTATAAGGAAATGCAAAAATTCAAATCAATGTCACCCTCATCACACAACTATGGGGAAAAGACCATATGGTTTTCTCTAATATTATTCTTGCTTAACCCTATATTAATAAATTTTGCTTCCTCTTTGTTTAATTTCTTTTAATTTTCTTTTATTATTATTTCTTTACTATCTTTATTGATGAAATGTGATGATTGCAGGAGATGTTGTGACATTGGGAACCTGAAAATCTTCCTGCTGACCCATGGTCAATCAGTCATCATATGCCATCAAGCAGGTTAGCAAAGAAGAAAAATAAAAGAATGAAATAGTTGAAGAGCACAAAACGTTACAGGCCAAATCAATTCTTGGTTTACAGTTACACTCACTTTTAGGGTGTGTGATAGGTGCACACCAACGCCACCCGCACACCCATTTTTTAATGGCATGCAGGGCCTACACCCCTTTGTTTTTTGGAATGCGGGGCTACACGCCAAAAAAAAAGGGCGTGTGGGAGAGCACAACAATTTTGTGTTGTGTGCTGTCCCACATTGGAGGCCCGCATGCCAAAAATAATTGGTGTGGGGGGGGGGGGGGGGTATTGCAGTAATATCCCCATATCAAATGATACACATGTGTGTATATGCATACATGTGCATATATACATATGTGTGACCACGTAATCAAACCGGTGGCAACGGTTTGATTACGTGAGCAACCCGTCAGTCTGATACTGTTTGGGCATCAGACTTGCGGTCTGGGTTTTTCAGCCAGAACTACCAACTACACACCCACCACTTAAAAACCAACCAGTAAGTCTTCAGATCCAAAAAAAAAAAAAAAAACAAAAACAAAAAAACAAAAAAAAACAAAAAACAAAAAAAAACAAAAACAAAAAAAAAACAAAAACAAAAAACAAAAAACAAAAAACCAAAAAACCAAAAAAACACAAAACAAAAAAACAAAAAAAAAACAAAAAACAAAAAAACAAAAAACAAAACAACAAAACAACAACAACAAAAAAAAATGAGAAAAAAAAAACAAAACACCAAAAAAAACAAAACACAACCAC